>OY829913.1:41679635-42279635 GCA_963691935.1 Nephrotoma guestfalica
CTTGCATTTTCGGAATATTTTAGGTGATTCTTTGGCCTTGATGATGGAACTCAAATTAATTGTAACATTCCATTCGAATTTTAAAAAAAATTTTGACTGAACTTACGAACTAGAATTGAATTCGATCTTGTTAATAGTTAATAGAACTCGTTCTTTATAATAATTTCTCAAAAGGTGTCCAAAGTACAATTAAAATTGGTGTATCGATTGCGGTTTGGAGTTTCGTCGACTTTGTAATTTTAAATAAATTTTTCTTCTTCGATACTACCGGTCTTGCTGTAGGCGACGTTGGTCGGCCGTTTTACCACACGTAATGGAAATAAGTAGCTTGATGGGTGAGTAATTTATTACAAATATGAAGTAAGTACTTTTAAGTGGTATTTGTTGATTTTGAAATTTATGTAATTTATACATTAGTAAAGCGGTAGTTATGTAAATTTGCAACTATCATGTACAAGTTATGCAGATTTGGTTTATAATTTGCATATCACGTGCTGATCACAAATACCAACTCAATACCTGATAATTTTGCCATCGATTACGAAATCATTTTGGAGAAGCGGAATTTACTGTGCAGCCCCCCCAGATAAATAATAACACATATAATTCGTTTTTATAATAAATAAAAATAATTTTTATTCATATCAATTTCTTTGCTTTTTATCTCATTTTAATTTCTTATACTTTAATAATAAAATATAATAATATTTTATAATATATAGTTTTTTTTATAAAAAAAAATTCATATCATCTACAAAACCTAAGCGTCTCAAAGCAAATTAATTTCCTTTGAGCAGCTTTAGTCTTCTAAAATACTAAATATGAAAACTTATCACATATAAAATAATAATAAAAAAAACAAACAAAACTTATGTACTAATTAAAAATAGTATTTATAGTGTGTGTGTTTGTGTATAAATATATATATATATATATTTTGTGTGTGTTATATAATAAATTAGTATGTTATGATTAGAAGTCACTGACGCGTCCTTTTCGTTCCCAGTCTCCGTACCGTGTCGGTTCTGGGCCGCTTGGGCCACCAATCTCTCCGGTATATGGATTAATATTGTTTGGCCATGATTTAAGTGGTTCCTTCTCTTGGTAGGGATGTTTGCCTGGTGCGTATTCATCTAATTTGCCGAGTGGCGTTTTGATCCGTAACCGTTTCTGGGGATCATCATTTTGTGTCGAGGTCTGGAATTTTGGTTTGAACGAAAATGCGGCCGTTGAAGCTGTAAATATTATTTATAAACAGAAAGAAACGAGTAAATATTTTAGTATTCCAAACAAGTTTAGCATTTCTATTTATTTATACTCGTGTATAAATTGTTGGTGGTAAGAGCTTAATGATATGCAAAATAGTTTTGCCATTATATCACGGTGTATATAGATAAAACGCGATTTTATGGTAAGCAGCGCGGAGTTAATAACAAAAACGACGTCTTACAAAATGCGAAAAGAGAATATTATTTTTATTTTACTGGTTTTGAAAGTTTATTATCGCGGTGTGCGCAGGATGAACAACAAGTTTGATAGTTTTTTTTTATGTAGGTACGAACTATAGAGCAAACAACCTAAATTTTTGCATTTCGCTTTGTGGTAGAGTTGCTTGTTTGTTTACTGCTGAAAAACTGCGCAATTTTAGCCTCAACGATTTTAACCGAAATGGTAATTTTAAACCGTTGATTTTGGTCTTTTATGAATATATAGTTTCATTTCCGCTATATATATATAGGCACACATACACATTTAAGTGTAAGAAAAGAGGCAGTGTTGGCTTAAGGTTATATATAAGATTTAATTTATGCTACATCGGGTACAAAGCACATACACATCCAAATACAGAACTGTTTTGGAACGAGGTGATCAACAATAATTTCAAAATATGCTATGGGATTATTTTTGCATCACTGTTATAATTATGTTAAATAGTTTTATGTGCAGTTCACACCTCTATACATACAGTTACAATAAAAAAACCATAACTTTCGAAAAATTTTACAACTTTCTTCAATCCAAATTACCATAAAAAATCAATAAACTACAATAAAATTTGAGTACAGCACGGTACGCCAATTAGTACACATGAAAATTTCGAAATGCACCAAAACCATAGTACGAGTTGTTTGTTTACATGTTGTACACAGCATGCGCGGATCCTTCGGAAAATTCAAACGAAAATGTTCGAAAGAAAATTTTCATGTTGGTTGTTGATACGCGCGCAGATGGAATTTTGTAAACACAATTAAAAAAAAATGTAAACATTTCGATAATATGAATCCGTACGTTATTAAACCGGTTTGCCGGCCGTTTTTAATGTAAACATAAACAAAAAACCGGATCGATAATGTACGCATTATTTTTCACACATGTTACATGATTACAGCGTTATCACAAAAAATTATATCGGGAGGTGGTGACAAAACTCGAACTAATGGTTATCTAATACAACTCTTTTTCCAAAAATACTTACAAGTAAAAGTTTGTTTTAAGCCTTGGCTGAATAAAACGAGTTTATTGATTCCACTCATGATTTTGAAAATTACAAAAAAAAACTTTTATACAATATTTTTTTTTGTTAGGTATTTAAACTTTTGTTTTATGTTTTATGTAACAAACGGGTTCTTAGATAACTTTAATTTTTATAAAACTTCTTTTTTTTTTTGTACAACTTGCTAGTATTTATTTATTATTTTTTATTAAAAAAACTTATATTTTTTTATATAGACTATTTTTAAAACCGTCTTTACTGATCGCTTGTTGAATTATAACTGAATTAAATTTATTTGGAGTTTTGTATTTTTATTTATATAAAAGTGGAAAACATAAACAACACAACAGCACGAGCACAAATGATGCACGAGGGCATAACCGAAATCCGAGCACACCGATTCAATTTTCATGAGAATTTTTTTGTACATAAAGTAAATAAGGCGACGTGAATACACTAACGTTGAAGAAATTGATTGCACAATGTATATAACGAATATTTGTACTTAGTCGATATAGATAATCGTCATCAATTTTATTTATAATTTTGGGATTGTCTGTTGGTAAAAACAAGTTTTAACCAAGGTGAATATGGTAAATAAAAATAGTTTGATTCGCTTAAGTCAGATGGCAGAGTATCACATGGTTTAAGTATCTGATATGTACTAAAAACTAGTGGTGGCACTAAAAATAATAATGTGTTAGATAACAATATCTACATTTAGGGTATTTACTGATTTAAATACACTGTTAAAAACTATTTTCCGCATATAATTTAAATTTGCGCGTGAAAAGGGTATTTTCGCCGATCGTTCGGCAGTATGAATAGAACGGATATTAAACTGATCACGTGACTTTTGAACATTCTATTCGATATGTAATAAGAGTAGCTGTTGAAGCGTAGAAGAGAAGAATAAAATGTCAAATTCTGACATCTTCAAGGGCTGTCCGATTGAGTGTATGCTAATTAGAGTTGTCCGACGATTTGTGTTTGGTTGTAGGGTGCCCACCGGTAGGTGATGGCACTGATCGACGAGGAGACGTCAAGTGTCATATGCAGTGTTGTGCAGATTAATTACGTTGCATTACTTACGCTATTATCACACGTAAATAATTGAATTAATTACACGAAATTTTTTACATCATGTAACGTAACTAATGTAAAAAATGTAATTAATTAGCGACATTTACCTGAAAATAATTAAATTATTAATTATTGTAGTACCATGCAACTACATCTATTGAAATTTGTTAAATGAATATATTGCAGATTATCTTGTGAGCCTGACATCTGCTAATTAATAGCGCTACAACAATAATTTAGGGTGTAAATTATAACGTTGCATACTTTATTATTCACGTCGATTATAGAATCCGCGGGGGCCAATCGAATGCAGATTGAAAAATGCATATAAAAAACGATAATTCATTACGAAAACGTAAACTTTACGTGCACCTATTTACAATGGAATACCAAAACACGAACACTACTTCATCCATCATATTCTCCAGATATAGCCCCCTGCGACTATTTTTTGTTTCCAAACCTGAAGAAATGGTTGGGCAGTAAGATATTTGGGTCTAGCGAAGGGGTCATCATTGAAACTTACTCCTATTTTGAGGGCCTTGATAAAACCTATGGAAGAAAGAAAAATTGGAAAAACGCTAGACTAATTGTATCGAGCTTAAGGGAGACTGAATTAATGAATTTCGAAATTGATATTCCAATAATAAATAAATATTGTCACTCTAAGGATATTTACAAGTGTTTTCATTAAACCAATTTGAATTCAATTTTATAAAGTGACGAAAGTTATCAGAAATGCTAGAAATGGATTTTAAACATTACAGCACGAGCTTAAATTATTGTAGTAGCGCCATTAATTAGCAGATGTCAGGCTCACAAGATAATCTGCAATATAATCAGTTAACAAATTTCAATAGATGTAGTTGCATGTAATGGTTGTATTATCGACTAGAAAATAATGTATTTTAAATTTTTTACTAATTTAATTATCTTCAAGCTGCTAATTAATTACATTTATTACAATTTTTTACCGTAATTAATAATTTTTGAGATTATTTACGTAAAATATGTAAACTATTATTTTTTTACGCGTAATTGCACAACACTGGTCATAGCCAACATTGCCGGCCGCACTAAAGTATTTTAATATATACTTTAGTGTAGATTGTGGTTGTCGGAAATAGGCAGCAGGCAGAGATTTGTCACAGGTCGCTTGTATACGCCATTTTAGCATTTTAATGTGATGACTCAAACTCGTTCGTGGGGTCCCAGATAGAGTGGCCAGACGTACCCCTTTCTGAGGTATAATACGCCTTTTCTTACAACTAATTTCCAAAATACCCTAATTCAAAAATATGAAATGGGGTACGGAAAAATACCCCAAAACGAACAATATTTACATTTTTATGATTTTGTACATTTAAATTTACGAATCATTTAAAAATGTCCAATCAGTTCTCTTGGCCACTCCGAACGATATGCGACGTTAAATAAATTTTTCAAATCTGCCACCATGTTATCCACAATACAAAGATTTTTTACGAAATGTTACGAATGAAGCTTAACATTGCTTCTAGCTAATGAACGGCAGTATAAAATGTTCAACAAGACTAAACGTATCTTTTGTCGCTTAGTAAAAACCATACGGCTTCCCTAGGAAGGCATACCATATATCTGAGCAGCCATATGCTAAATTCATAAATTAGTGGGCCTTGGACAACAGGCCATGAAAATTTTATTTATTACTAACATAAACATGAAATTAAGATAAAAAATAAGGTTGGGAAACATTGTCCTAGCCAACGTCTGACCCTGCCATCTTGAATATATGCTAATCACAACACTTGAACGGCGGCTAAAGGCAACCAAAGAATTTTAAAACATCCACCATCTTACTCTCATGAAGCTCACATGCCAAAACCCTGTACAACATTTTCATACCGACCTCTTTCTCCAGCTAAAAATAAAACGAGAACTTAGGCGAATTTTGGTGGAGATCAGTTTGTTATAAAAATTCTTCACTTCCGATATAATTCCAGAAAAACGTTCTGGACCAAATAAGATGCCAAGTCAATATAGAATCCGCCTGGCCTCTTCGTAAATCCCATAGAATACAAAACACTAGCAAAAAACAAGAAAGTTCCAGGAAAATCCTGCACCTCCCATAGCAAGCTCCCACAAAAAACGGTTTCTATCAAAATTAGTAATTTATGGAAAATGATCAGGACCAGCCTTGTTACAACTTCAACCTAGAGTCGACCTATTCCTAACCGACATCCTCGCAAATGCTATACCAAAATACTGCCAAAAACGAAAAGCTCCAAAGAAAGTTGCTACCTTCCCCAACCTAACAAAAACCTCTAAAAAATGATATAAGAGTACCCCAATTTAGGAATTTTGGTCTGGCCACTCTAATCCCAGATGTGTCTCGATGATCTTTCCGAGTAACCATTTCGAAGGTGGGATGCTTTCTTCCTTGATGAGGACTAATTGACTGACATTAATATTGTTGACGACTCTCACTCATTTCGGCCGTTGCTGTAGGCGAGATAGGTATTCCGACCTAATCTTCCACAAGTGATGGTAATTCTCTGAATTTGCTGGTAGCGATTGAGACGGTTCGTTCTCACATCGAATAGTGTTGGTTCTGGTGTAATGACTGGTGCCTCCTCGATTAAAAAATGCCCTGGAGTGAGGATCGTATACTCATCAGGATCGTCCGTCATCGGACACAATGATCGTGTGTTTAGGAACGCGTCGATCTAGTACAGCACATCGCCCATGATACGCCGTAAATGATGCTTTACCGAGGATGGGTCATCCTGAGCCAGTAATGAAGCGATTTCCGGAGTGACATCTGTTGTGCTCTGCGGATGCAGAAATGCTGGTTGGCAACTGGCGCCGACGGGTTTGGTTGGGCAATCGCTGTATAGTCTACGGATTTTGCCTAAACGACGCGATTAATGCATTTGTACTGAGTTTGGACACCAGCACCAAATGTAGTGCCTTCGTAGATAGGCACATGAAAATACAAATATAGCCCTTTGTTGATTCACCACCACGACCTTTGCGTTGCTGAGTTGAGTATTGAGCCTGCGTAGTCCACGCCACTATGTATAGAAACGGTCTCGAAGGCGTAATGTGATGCGATGGAGATTGGTTATCAGTTGCTGGCTCGTCGTTGCGCGATGGCGAAAACACACAGCATATTTATCTACGTCTGAGCGTAACAAGGTTTTGATGCCTAGAATCCAGTAGTGCTTGCGTAAGTGTGCCAGCATCAGCTGTGGGACACCGTGTAGCGTTGTGCGATGTGCTTGCGAGATGAGTAGGTTGGTAAGCTGAGTGTCTTTTGGAAGAATGATCGGATGCTCCCGTGTTTATGGCAGGTTCGATTTGTTGAGTCGCCCTCCCACCCGTAATATACCGTCGCTGTCGATAAAAGGGTTCACAATAAATGTTCTCCAAATTGGCATCTTGATATCTCCTTCGCGAAATGTAATTTTTGAATCAGCTTGACCCATAGAGCGCAGGCACGGTGATGAAATTTTCTCGAATGCAATGTTGTGCTGAGATGACATGTGCTGATTTATTTTTCGTTCATCGATGTTGGTGTAGGCCTCGCTCCTTCTCTAGCGTGGCCATTAACCTCGATCTTGTCGTAGTCAAGCCGGACCTGTCCACCACAGCCTGATGCGTGTGTAACAATGGGTTCTGTTTGATGTCGACATAATTCCAATTGGTAGGTTGAGTGTAGTCTAAGATTTGCGAGACCCGGTTGGCCACAAACGTCTTCCAGCGATTAGGCGAGCTGCGTAGCCTACCAAGTACCTCTTGCGAGACGGTCCATGTGCAGATTTGAACCTGTGGCACGTCGACTGACTATACGATGGTGTACATGAGTTTGGCGAGAAGTATACTGACGCAAAGCTCTGTGGCAGGCTTATCGTTCTCAGTGGTCTACTTGGTCTTTGATGGCAGCATGGTGATTTTTGCGGATCCACCTCCTAACGTTGTACGAGCATGCGTATGCTTTCTCGGAGACGTCGCTGAACTCGTGAAGTTGAAGACGATTGGGAGTTGTCGAATGATATATCCAGCGATCGATTCTGAGAGTCTCCAATGATTTCAGGCTATCTCGATAAGTGAGCTATGATGTTGAATCCAAAGTAACCCTCCGAAGGAGAACAATGTCGTCCGAGTGTTTTTACTGAATTATCCCAGTTTCGCTCAAGTTGAACCTGATGTTCGCGGAATTTGCTAGGTATCTCATTGAGAAGTTGCTGACTGTTCGAGGACTAATTCCGCAGTTCGAAGCTGCCACATTTGCTCCACCATTTGTCTTTGTACCTCGATTAAATCAGTGATGTTGTCTGAGCCGGTCGTAGGTGTAGCAGTCCTTGGATGCGACTTTCACTGCAATTTTACCTGTTCATCTCGTGCTAATTGCAGGCTGGTGCGAATTGCGAGATACGGAGTGCTGACAGTACCGTACGTGACGATGCACAAACGATAGTCTCGAACTGGCTCATCTGGTGAAGATCGCCATACGATCCGCTGATAATTCCTGTGTTTCGGCGCCATCAGGATCTGTCGATACATCTGCTTGATGTTCGAAATGAAAACAAATTGATGTTTGCGAAAACGGGTTAGTATCTCGAAGACGTTCTGCTGAAGCTTGGGGCTAACGCAAAGCTTCTGATAAAATAAATGATACGCCGGTTGATGTTTTGTGTGATGCGTGGAATACAACGAGAACTATGCTTTGCATCACACCGTAATGTGGAAGATAGCACGCCTGGCCCGGCGAGTTGTTGTGATCTTCGGAAGCTTCCTCCGTGTGGCCCTATTTCAGATAACCCTTCATGAACCTGTTGTACTCAGCACGTAGTTTATCATTCTTGGCGAACCATCGTTCCATATGGTGTAGTCGAAGAACTGCATCTTCTCGTCATCTTCCAAGGGATGATGAGTTCTCACTGAATGGCAGGGATACGGTTTATCTTCCATCTTCATTACGATAGTGTGTTGATTCGTAGTGTCTGATGATTCTGACTCGTCGTACGTTAATCCTCGAGATGGACGAACATCTTCGCTTTCCCAATATGACCAAAAGGATGTAACCAAGTTTCGTATTTTGTGCGAATGGTGAATAGTTATCGCCATTGATGCAACTACCCTTGTGAAGTATCCCGATGACGTCGGCTCCGAGTAAAATATCTATGGATAAGGTAGAATCGATACGAAGCTGAGCTGGGATGCCGAATCCAACAGAGCTGGAATGACAAAGTTTTGATTTGACTGCGATACGATGGTAATTGCTGCTGCGAGTAGAACATCCATGAATGGCGATGCGACATGGTTCGTAGTGACCGAAGATGGTGATGATTCGACGGATTATGATTCGAGGTCCGGATTCGAGTTGTGTAATAGCGTATGGTGTCTTTTGTTGCAAACTCGGCACAAACTAAATTCGTAATTCGATGGCGACCACATCGAATTATAAATTTAGTTTGTTGCGTTTGAATTGATCACACTGGTTCAAGTTGTGATTCCCAGCACAAATTTGACACGTGATGCGAGAGTCCGAAGTGATGACGAGTGATCGAGTTGATTGTGTGACAGGCTTGCTTGGTGCTCGAGTGCGCAGCGAATGTGATTATGACGGAACCTCTTTGTGCGACTGTGGTAGATTCAATTGTGCGTTGGTCATGGAAATCATCTCCAGTGATTGTCATCTGGTGTTCCGAAAATCGATCAGTTTTTTGTATGATGGATATTGTGCTCGGGTCAGTGACATTTTACAAAGGCGATGGGTTTTTGGATCCAGCTTGCCTGCGATGATGTTAACTAAAATTATATCCCATGTGGTGACTGGTACTCTTAAAACCTTCTGACTGCGAACAGTGTCGGTCGTAGTATCAATGAACTTGCGCAACCCCACACCTGATTCGATTTGTAGTGAGGGTATGCTTCTGAACCTTCGAAGATTTTTGATTATGTACCGTGATTCGAGGTAGCTTTATCTCGACCGACAGCTGTACAAGAGTTGGCTTGGCGTTACCTTGCCGGTTCTCGATCTGCGTCTGCATGGATTCGTTACTTATCCCTTGCATGTTGATTGAGAGCTTCTTGCACGCTTATCTTTAATCAAAATAGTAAGCATTTTGATTGTTGTTGTTTCGTGATATTTTATGTATTATTAAGATTAATTCATCTTGAATAAATTCAATTCTTCGAAACCCCTTGTTTTACCGCGAATACTGGAGGCATTGTGATAGTAGATAGAAGTGAAGGCGTTGATGGTATTAGATGAAGCGACGGTCGTTGATAAAGTAAACTGGTTGGTTAACACAGTATGGATAATTTGTAAATGGGCGGATTAAAGCACCAGCAGGCCAAACGTCAGAATTGTTAAGTAGGTTAAAATCAGCCTCCTTCAAACCAATTTTAAATGAGACGAACGTTAGTGGGCTGTCCAAAACGCGGTCTCTGGGTAATAATAGCCTACAATTTACGTCACCTGGCGAACAATTTTGAAGTTTATCGCAGACATAGCTAACGATCTGATCGGTTGAGATGGATGGATCGATACGACTGATATATAAATATTTTTTGACAGGCATTGAGACAGTTTTGATAGAGCTCGCGACGTCGATACATCATGGATATTGGAGCTAGGCTTGACACTTTTTGCAGATGTTGTCGGGTTGAAATTATCATAAGCGAGTTTGTTAGTCAATGCGTTGATTAATTTACGGTTTTCAGCCACCTCCGATTCAATTTTCCTTAAGTCCAAAGTGTCAGCGGCTTCTATGCACTATATAGGTGCCTAATCTCCAGGATTTACCCCACAGTTTTGTTATGTCGTATTTTTCCATTTCCGTCCAAAATAGGACTGCTGCCTATTCGAAAATTGGAATGTTTCCAGCAATCGCACCACAGAATTATCATTTTCGGACTTTTTCCATAAGGTGGGGTACCTTGATGATCCGCATACACATGAGCGTATTTTGTTAAAATTGGACAGCTTTCATCTATTTTAGTAGGTGGCTATGTGCCAAAATATCCAGTATTCGCTACACTAATTTCCATTTACGGACTTTTTCTTCGATCACTCTGGCGGTCGACATAGACATGTGGCTTATTTTTTCAAAATCGGACAGTTTTCGTTATACTTGTGATAATATGAACGGTGAAAGATGAGGCATTCTGTCGACCCGTATATGAGTTAGGTATCTTGTCGTGATAAGATATCTTTCGTTCATTACTTTATATAGGTTTCTATGTGGTAAAATCATCGGCTCCATGTTGTGGATTTGTTTTGTTCAATGGTGTAAATATTTCCTCTGTTGTCGTTTCAATCAGTTTTTTAAAATTATATTAAGTTTACTATCAAAACATTTTATTTTCGTCTTATACAGGGTTAACTCACTCATACTTATAAAACGCTTTTCTTAAGCATGTGAAGTTATCCCAGTTTTCATCCCAGGATTTTTTTTGTTATTATTTATACGAAACTATTCTATTCAATCCCAGTGTTTTATTTTATACCTCTATAAGACGATTAAATTATAAACACAACAACAAATTATCCTATCCCAGTCTTTTTAGTTTATTTGTTGTTCATGTAAAACAAATTCATCATTGGAAATAATGAATTGGGTTTTGGCAATAACAATCTTGTATATTTTAAGTTCGAGATAACAATACGCCATAATATTAGTTTAAAATATTAAGGGTAACTTATAATGAGGACCTCAGTGCCAGGCGTATGTTAGGATTGGCACAATCTTCCAGCTTCGATATGGCCCCATATAAATTTATATGAAAATCGTCTATAACGTCCAAACCCTTCATGGGCCGGAAACAGCGATTGATGTTTTGAAATGGTACAAAATTAAGTGATTGCTGACCAAGTGCCCAGCACCAGCCGTATGTTCAGATTAGAGTAAATGGCCAAGTTCCAAAATCTCAGGTTAAGTTAAATAAAAATTTGAATCTTCTAAGAACATTCTAGGCCAGAAATGATTTCTTATGTTTTGAGTTGGTAATGATAAGGGCAAACTTTGATGGGCACCTCAGTGCCAGCCGTATGTTAGGATTGACACAATCTTCCAGCTTCGATATGGCCCCATATAAATTTATATGAAAATCGTCTATAACGTCCAAACCCTTCATGGGCCGGAAACAGCGATTGATGTTTTGAAATGGTACAAAATTAAGTGATTGCTGACCAAGTGCCCAGCACCAGCCGTATGTTCAGATTAGAGTAAATGGCCAAGTTCCAAAATCTCAGGTTAAGTTAAATAAAAATTTGAATCTTCTAAGAACATTCTAGGCCAGAAATGATTTCTTATGTTTTGAGTTGGTAATGATAAGGGCAAACTATGATGAGCACCTCAGTGCCAGCCGTATGTTAGGATTGACACAATCTTCCAGCTTCGATATGGCCCCATATAAATTTATATGAAAATCGTCTATAACGTCCAAACCCTTCATCGGCCGGAAACAGCGATTGATGTTTTGAAATGGTACAAAATTAAGTGATTGCTGACCAAGTGCCCAGCACCAGCCGTATGTTCAAATTTGAGTAAATGGCCAAGTTACAAAATCTCAGGTTAAGTTAAATAAAAATTTGTATAAATTTATATGGGGCCGTATCGAAGCTGGAATTGTGTCAATCCTAACATATGGCTGGCACTGAGGTCCTCATTATAAGTTACCCTTAATATTTTAAACTAATATTATGGCGCATTGTTATCTCGAACTTAAAATATACAAGATTGTTATTGCCAAAACCCAATTCATTATTTCCAATGATGAATTTGTTTTACATGAACAACAAATAAACTAAAAAAACTGGGATGGGATAATTTGTTGTTGTGTTTATAATTTTAATCGTCTTATAGAGGTATAAAATGAAAAAACTGGGATTGAATAGAATAGTTTCGTGTAAATAATAACAAAACAAATCCTGGGATGAAAAATTAGAAACGTATGTGAAGCTGGCCCGAAACCCATCCCGAAATGCCTTTAAAATTAAGGTGTGCTTCTCCGCTAAATTCATTAAAAGGCTTTTCAGCTCGAAAAATTAAAAAAATATGGAGAAAATCAAATTCCATCCCGAGAAAATAAAAACAATCTCACGGACACACAGCAAATTTTAAGTATAAAATTACCTTACAGTGGGAATAAGGGACCTCTCCAGCTGATTTAATATTCGCTTCTGTTAGATTAGGTATCGAAATTATGCTCATCTGTCTCTGTAAAATTCTCCATTTACACAGTTTGGCAGATGTAATGGTATATGCCTAATTAATGCAATGACCATCAGCATTAAGCATACAAATGCTCATTACCTTACAGTGGGGATAAGAAGTGGGGATGGAATTTGATTTTATCCATATTTTTTTTATTTTTCGAGCTGAAACGCCTTTTAATGAATTTAGCGGAGAAACACACCTTAATTTTAAAGGCATTTCGAGATGGTTTTCGGGCCAGCTCCACATACGTGGAATTGTACACTTTTAAGGTCCTAGAAATACATCATCTCGAAAAATACTCACAATTACATACAAGGGCATTTTTAGAAACATGTCCATCCGTCAAGAATACTTTCGAACCATTCTCATGGATATATCAACCAGGTAATCATGGAGCTAATCTAGTAAAAGCCTGGACAGGTTAGTTAATCTGTTCTTATCCAATATTTAAATATTTTTTACATTTTTACCAGTCATTCCTGTTTATGTGAAATATTGCATGTAGTGTCGTTGCGAGTTATTTACATTGGTGTTAACAGAATATCACCACAAATTTTTTAAATAAATTTTACCACACAAATCATTCACACGATCGATACGACTCTTTTACAACCAATATCCAATTTATAAGACGTTCACACGATACGATGTAAACGATATAAAAATTTGATCAACTATCGACGTATAAATTCATTAAATTATAAAAAAAAAATCGAAAAACGAAAAATAAAAATTGAAAAACTTTAAGATGAAAAAAAAAATTCTATTTTTATCGGAAAAGAATTTTCATTTCACCCGTAAATAAATTTAAATGTCAATCAGAGTATTTCTTTATGTACATGGATACATATGTACATATGTGTAGCTCGGCAATATTTATATATGTACGTGTATATGTACCATTTTAAAATAGATTCTGTTGTTGGTTGTGTCGAATCGGTGATGTTAGTTTTTCTCAGTTTTCATTTTTTTGTTGGTTTCGAATTTTTTATGCTGCATTTTCCAATTCCAAAAAAAAATCAAAATCAAAATCAAATACCTACAATCTACACATACTACGAGTACGAGTACATATCTTTTAAAATCAGATTACGTATGTTTGAAAAACGGTGATGGAATTTGTATATCATATTCCACATATTGTGTATAGTTGTTTAGCTGTTTAGTTACCATAGATGGATTCGGATGAATTGTTCGTGATTTGTGTTTACTCTTACAAAACAAACAAATAAACAAACAACACGATTTTGTCGTGTGTGTGTGTGTGTGTGTAACTCAATATACGCAATTCTGGGTTCTGCACAAAAAAAAATCACAAAAATAATGGCAACCAGAAAAAATAAGGTTTTCGCTTTTAAAAACAACAATTTTAATTAGACTCAATGTAATGGAAAATTTCATTATATCCAGCACATATATTTCTAATCAATTAACTTTAAAATTAAACATTAGATAACGACTACAACAACAAATAGAATTTAATTGTGCAAACCATTAATCCAGCCCGATATGCCCGTACCATATATATTCGTAACGTACTGTGGTGCTCCCATCCACATGTAAATGGATATGGAAAATTATGAAATTTTCCCTCTTTAATATTCGTATAACCGAAATGGCTTTAACTTAAGACGGTATTTAAGTGATAAGGTTCTTAAATTAGTAATACATAGAACATAAAATCTCGAAAACTGAAAAATGTAAAAAGATTAATGTCAAGTATAGGATTAAATCTATTTTTTTATTTTATTTTCCATTTTCAAATACAAACAAGTCGTATGTGGCTTGCAAAAATATATATTTTCTAATGGTTTTCATGCTCTCTGCACGTCTTGTATGTGTGTGTTGTGCATGGCTTTTGCATTTTATATGGCAAACAGATTGCCCTCTGTTATTTTTTTCATTATAAATTTTCCAGGTTTTCATTTTAAAATTGTAATGCAACAGCAAAACAAACACTCTAATAAGGAACTAATTTTAATTAAAGGGGTTGTTCTAAATGTTTCAGCTTTGTTATTTGAAAACGAAAGAATCTCTGACGGCAAAATATTGGCTGAATAACACTACAGAGACATAATATTTATCGGTAAGAATATCGTGGACCACAGTCATCATATAGATTTACTGCCTGCTAAATAACAGGGCTCGAAGGTAGTTTATAAAAAAGATCCCCAGTACACAATCAGCACAGCACATTGTGTCCGAAAGAGCATCGAATTTCGCCGTCCGTCAATTCACCACGTAAGATGGGGGGGGGGGGCTCGTGGAGTTGCCATATATTTTGATTCGAATTTAACTGGTTCATCAAGTCCCCAAAATTTATAAACAGTTAATGGAAATTTGCTTATGGTTGATATGTTTTTTGCTCAAGAAATAGCCGAGTTTTTGTGCAATATTAGATCTGAAAATTTTCCCAATAGCAGCATTGAGTATAATTGTAAACATTAATATCTATCAAATACCTAACAGAAAAAATAACAAATTTTCTCGTATACGCATACGCTATAAAAGGGTGTGTAACGAAATCCCGGTTTTGTATAAAGAAAATCCCGATTTTTAGGAAATCCCGGTTTGAATTTTTAAAATTTGACACGTGGGAAAATGGGACTCTTAAATGATTTTTCCACAATATTCAAAATTGAGTTTGCGATGAAGTGCTAGAAAATGGCTAATAGGGATGGAATTTGGCATGCTGTATAAGGTAGCGGAAATTTCTCAGATCACTTTTAATATTTTATTACGCTGGGATGTTTTATTTAGTGAAAAAAGAGATACAAAATGAAAAAAAATTCCGCTGGTAATTATATAACAAAATATTTATATTCTCTTTTGTGATGGTGCTGCCATTTGCGGCGAGTAGCGAAATCTCTTATTTTCCGCTGATACATTTCCTCTATCTTATACAGCATGAATTTGGCCATTTATTAACAGATTTTGTTGATATTTTTCGATAAAGCTCTGAAATATGGCCATCGCTATGGAACTAGGTCTTTTTTTAACCGATTTAGTTGAAATTTAGTGAAATAGCTAGTGTTTCTGGGATCGATATAAAATATTGCATTCCAAAATATTGCTTTTTTAATAATTGTGAAGTTTATCCAAACTAATCCAAAAATACAACATCAACACATTTATTGTAATAGTATTGGTGAAAGTAAACATTCAGGCGAATTTATATTAAGTAATTTAGAGGAGATGTGATTTTTTAATTATCTTTAGGTAAATTCCAAAGTCATTCTAAGTATTTTCGAAGCATTTAGCATGAACTTCATTGATACTGGTGGACTACTGCAACAAAAAGGAGTGTCTCAAGTAAGTTATATGATTTTCTAGTGGGTCTGACAGAGTGTCCCATGAATTTTAAATATGTAATTATTTAAATGGGCCTTTCCAAAGATACATTCCAAAGTCATTCTAAGTACAGGGTGTCCGCCGGGAAGGTATACTACTTTGTTTTGCCGCCATTTAGGCGGCATCATACTTGATAGTCGTGAAGTAGACACGTGGCAAATTTATTAGATTAGAGATGAGTGACGAGGCACATTTTCATTTAAATGGATATGTGAATAAACAGAATAGTCGGTTCTGGGCAATGGAAAACCCTCACATTATTCATCAGTCACCTTTACATCCATTAAAAGTGACAGTCTGGTGTGAAATTTGGACAGGAGGAATCATTGGACCTTACTTCTTTGAAAATGAAAACGGCGTAACGGTAACTGTGAATGGGGAGCGATATCGTGATATGATTGAAAACTTTTTAATGCCACAACTGCATACTTTGGGCTTGGTTAACATGTGGTATCAACAAGACGGTGCCACATCGCATACAGCCAGGATTACAATGGAATTACTGCGAGAACTCTCTCCACAACAAGTTATTTCAAAAAATGGTGATGTTGATTGGCCTCCACGGTCGCCTGATTTGACTGCTCCGGACTTCTTTTTGTGGGGATATCTAAAAAAGCAAGGCGTATGCAAACAAACCAGAAACGCTTGAGCAACTCAAACAAAATATTCGTGATGAAATTAATGAAATACCCCGTGAAATGTGTGAGAATGTAATGAAAAATGTGCACAAAAGGGCTCGAATTTGTGAGGCTAACAGAGGCGGACATTTATCTGATATTGTATTCCATACATAATTGCCGACATTAAATAAAACATTTATCAATATAAGATCCATTCTCGTTCATTTAATCAAAAATCATAAACAAACAACCTATACCTATACCTTCCCGGTGGACACCCCAGCATGAACTTCAGTGAGCATGTTCCTTGTTGTTTCAGTAGTCCACCAGTATCACTGAAGTGCATGCTAAATGCTTTGAAAATACCTAGAATGACTTTGGAATGTACCTAAGGCCAATTAAAAATCACATCTCCTCTAAATTACTTAATATAAATTCGCCTGAATGTTTACTTTCACCAATACTATTACAATAAATGTGTAGTTGTTGTATTTTTGGATTAGTTTGGATACACTTCACTGGCATCTTTTTTATTAATCTTGCATTTACAAAATGTTGCATAACAAAACCGTGCAATTATTTTTCTTTTTAGTAGGGGTCATTAATAGGTTCTATATAATCCGCTCATACGTGCGACACGAAGTGCTACATGTTTGCTGATCCCGGCTCCTACGTCTCCCGAAGTTCAAATTTAAAGGGTGGGAGCGCAGCGACCACCCGCGTGCCTGTGTGAGTTATCGAAGTCGTCAGCCTCTACAATTATTGCATTTCAAAATGTTGCATTAACAAAATATTGCTTTTAATATAATATAATGTAATATTTTAAAATATTAAAGTCGAAATTCGATTAAAAGAAAGTCGATTTTTATTCTTTCGACTATATTTTTTCGACTTAATTTTTTCGACATTTTTATTTTAGATCAAGAGTTTTTCGATATTTTATCATTCGATAATTTTGTTTCGATGTTTTCGGAAACATCGACGGAACATCAACCCCTTTGACACTTTCGACCCTTCGACACATTCGGCACTTCGACTACATATGACCCTTCGATCTTTGTCACATGCGGCTCTTGAACACATTCGGCCCTTTGAAATTGATCCCTTTGTACCCATTTTCTGCTAGCCTGACTAGGGAGCGCAGCGACCCGGCTGATACTAGCCGATCCAATATTCTCGCCCCTATCGATTCTTCAATTCCTATAAACTGAAATTTTCTTTTCTAACTAGGGAGCGAAGCTACGGGAGCGCCGCGATTCAACTTATATATCCCGATCCTTTACTTTTTTACTGTGTACAGGTTTAACTGTTTTAGTTTTGTTATAATCGTTTTTTATTTTTCAAGAAATTGGAATTGCAATTTCAATTTTCGAAAACCATCAAAAACTAGGAATTCGACTAATTCTAGAGCGGATATCAATATATGGCATTGTTGTTTTAATTTGACAAAGAAAAATGGGAATTAAGATTTTTCCGACTTCGACTCTGATAAAATAGCACCGACCCCACGAAACCGACTCCCGCCTCTGACCTCGTAGCCTTGGTTTTGTCTAGTAAATTTTTGGGCAAAATATCTTATTTTTATGTTAAAATATTATTAATCCGGCCGGCCCGAATTAATAAAAAATATTTTTTTCAAAATTTAGACTTTAGAACTAAAAGATAATAAAACCGAAATTTTACAACCGGAATTTTGAAAACCGGGATTTCGTAGTACACCCGTTATAAATATCAATTCTTTAGTTATTTCCGTAAATGTTGCTCTTATGTACAAATGTAAAAATCGAGTAAAATTAGGCGAATAAAAATAAAAATGTGCAATACAAACGTACATTGATATCAAAAATTAGAAAACCATTAGGCGAATACGAATAAAATTGTGTAACACAATCGAAACATTCATTTGAAAGTAAGGCTTTAATGTGCTGAATGCGCCCAATGTAAAAATAAAAATGTGTTTGAAACAATTGTAAGATAAAGCATAATAAAGTCTAACGTACAAAAATGCTAAATGGTTGGTCCCATATACTAAATAGCAAAAATGCCAAATGGTTCATATGAAGAACAAGCAATAACTGTAACAGTTGCTGCACGAAACTTCAATGAACAATTTTTTGTCTACAGAAGTCAAAAGTCCCGTATATAGACGTGATTTTTTATGATAACCTTGGTATGTAATTTAATACCAAAATGACAAATAATCGCGCCCTGGCTTTGGCCATATGATTAGCAAGCAATAACAGTTGTTGCACCAAACTCAATGAAAAATTAGTTCTACAATTATATGACCGAACCCAGGAACCGACTATTTGGCATTTTTGTATTAAAGTACATACCAAAGATATCATAAAAAATCCATGTCTATATATGGGACTTTTGACTTCTGTAGAACAAAACTTTTCATTGAGTTTCGTGCAACACCTGTTGCAGTTATTGCTTGTTATTCATATGACCGAACCCAGCGACAACCATTTGGCATTTTTGTATTAAAGTTTTTGTATTAAAAACCAAGGCCATCATAAAATACCATGTCGTTATATATGGGACTATTTACTTACTCGTAATTAATTTTAATAATTAACTTATTTTAATCAAGCAACAATGGTTGTCAGTATTCCGCCTAAATGTATACTATTTGTAAAGGGTGATCCAATAAGAGCTTCCGGAAGTTTTTTTTGAAATAGAACGCATTAAAATAAATTTAATAATCAAACATTGTATTTGTGACGTAAGTTCTGTTTGTAACATTTAATGTTTGAAAATAATTTCTTTTAAATGTTGTCCGCGACTGACTCTTAGATGATCCATTCTATGGTTCCAATTTTCGAGCACTCTTTCGAGCACTTCGGAAGATATTTCGTTAATTACGCGTGTTATGTTCTATATTCGTACGCATATACTCGTATAGTGTTTGTTATTTGGTAGAAATTTGACTTCGGTAAACATTATCTCATCTTTTGGACTGAAATCATTGATTAATATTCCCACGCATGTAACTTGCATTTTCTTCAACTTGCATTGACCATTTTTTGCTCGGCTTAAGACTAATGATGTTTCATATACAACAGCGTTGGCTTTGGACTCAAAAATTTCTGACCACTAATTGATTGAGATATTGTTTAAGGTTCCTCAGATACCGTTGTCATGTTAAACGGAACTGGATCATATGGGCTGGGGATCAAACTGAAATGTTTTTGGATAATATTTCGATCGTTTTAGAAGGCGCTACTCTCACAACCTTGGATTTCTTTTGACCTTGCGAAATAAGCGTCCTAGTAATTCAGTGCTTCGGGAAAGCTATATTAGCTATACTGGAAAGTGTGCCATAATTTAATGAAGAAAACGGAAACCTATTACCCCAAGTGTTTTTCAGTTAACCGTCGTAATTTAAAAAAAACTGAAATTTAGTGAACGAAACGATTTTAACTGAGAACGACTTCTTACGAGTAATTTAACACGTCATCTAGTTTCAATTTGCCATTAGATTTCGGTTCGACAACGTTTTATATGACACCAGTGTTTCTTATTTGTGCTTTAAAACCAAAACCCTCAATTGATGACGCTGGTCTGAGCAAATATATACTAAAAGTCATTGCTGGGTTTATCAGTGGAGTTCTTGCACATATTTTCAACCTTTCTTTTGAGCTAGGAGGTGTACCCAGTGTTATATATGTTATATGTGTAGATAACGTAAAGTAGACAATTAAAAAAATAACGTCGACAGTATAGATACGTCGAAAATTATTGTTTCTATTAGAAATCAAAAAAATTCTATGATTTTTTTGTTAATGGAATCATTTTAGTTCCATGAAGCTTCATTCCTACCTCACATTTAAATCCAAGTTGAAGAAGAGCTGGAAACTTTAGCTATCTTAGTACTGTTTTAGAAATATTCGATAAAGGTTAATCACCTATGTAACTCATCGCCTGAAAAGTTTCCGGCCTAACGAAAACAACACAATTTTTTGGGGAAAAATACATTTTATTCATCAACATAAATTCCTTCTATAGAGCGATACAACCAGTCCAACGTCTCTCTAACATTTCGATGCCTTTTGTAGAACAATTTATCTTTGTGTTCAAAATAAGCTTCTGTTTCGGCAATCACTTCTTCATTCGAGCCAAACCTCTTTCCGTGGAGTTTATTTAGGTCTGCAAACAAGTAATAATCGCTGGGGGTCAAATCTGGCGAATACGATGGATGCGGGAGTAATTCAACGTGAAATTCGTGCATTTTTGCTATTGTTGCTATCGTTTTTTTTAGCGATTTCTTCCTTCAAACGCATCAATAACCCGATATAATATTCGCTATCGATCTTTTTTCCTTTCTCAAGGTAGTCAACGAATATTATACCATGTGCATCCCAAAATACAAAAGCCATAATCTTTCCAGCCAACTGTTGTACTTTTGCTAGCTTCGGACGAGGTTCACCGGCCTCCCGCCATTCAGCTGATTGCCGATTTGATTCTGGTGTATAGTGGTGGGTCCATATTTCATGTGTTGTCCATGGTGTTAAGCTCCAAACAGTGCATGAAATCATCGACGCGTTGTCGATTTTGATCCATTGTGAGCAAACTTTCGTGCAAAATTTGACCAACACTTTCCATTGATATCTTTACAATGTCAGCTATCTCACGCAATTTCACTTTATGGTCTTTCAAAACAATTTCGTGGATTTTTTATGTTTTCTGGAGTCATGGCCTCGTTTGAGCGTCCAGAGCATGGTGTATCATCGGTGGTTGTACAACCACGTTTAAATTCAGCATGCCAGTCAATGATGGTTGATTTTCCTGGTGCAGAATCCGGATAATACTTACCAAGCCACTACAACTATAATATATGCACAGTTAAATTTATAAACCAAATACCAAGCTGTCAAAATAAAAATTTGAACAATATCATCACCACGAAATAAAATGATTAAGCAGGCATACAAACCAAATTTCGGGAAAACCACTCAAATACCCCAACAATTTTATGAAGCTTATAAATAAATCCAACGGTCAAAAATATTCGAGAGTACTCACATCCAATTTGAGTGGCCGACAAATCTGTATGCCATCGTGTTGCTTAAGAAATGGATGTTAAACCTGGGTAATGAAGGCTGTACTCTATACAAAGATGTACACAACAGACGGTATTGCATAGAGGATTTCTTTCATAGCTACGATTATAGCTCGATTCCGACTAGAATTTCAGAAAAATTCTTTGAAGATGTTCCGATTTTTCGCATTCCATGACTAATTACTCGAAGTGGATTACATCAACAAAGGTGTAGTATTTATACTAAAGCAGCTGTTGAACTCCTATGATTGAAGTTAAGGGAGCTTCGGTGTATGCTTAATTACCTATATACAAAACACAAGAGCTTTTAATTATTCGGCAGGCGCTAATTTACCGAGTGATATACGAGAAATAATTTTCAATCCAATTTACGAAAGTGGAATGGACTCACTGTATGGTTGTTCCAATATTTAAAACATCGGTCAACCAAAGTGCTGGTCGAGACGGAAGACAGAACTTGGTAAACGGTTTAGGTTATTTTTTACTGCATTGGTTTATAAATGTGTAGAACACAAGCCAATTCTGAAAGTTCAACTTATAAACTTAGGTGCTTAGGAACTTAACAGGTGCATTGGCATTTTAAAATTATTAGATATTGATCCTCGTCTACCAGAAGTGAACTAATTTTAAAGGATGGAAACAAATTTTAGTACACACTTGCCTGAGAATAAATGGTACCACGTATAATAGCGTACGGTGAAGCTGATGGTTTTTGATCCGCCAGTATTTCTGTTTGTTGCAGATGGCAGTTGAAACATTAACAATTTAAAAATAAATTTTTTATCGTTAGTTTAGTTCGAGTATTTTTTCGAAATTATTTGTTTTCGAAAACAATTGTTATCGACCAAATGACATAGTGGTTTAAGCTTTGGCGTTTGGTTCGGGAGGTACCGGGCTCAAATCCCGATAGGGGCAGGATGCAAAAGGACATTTTCATCAACAGATTACGATCTGTGATTAAAAGGAACACAACTACGAGTACGACCCCCTATCGGCGTGCAAAACTCATGGGCCGACCCATCTTCCATGTCCAGTACCATAGGCTGGCATGGAGCTATGCAATGCGCAGATGGTAACGCAAATCGGACCTATAGCCGTACGTCCTCGATTTGGCATAACTGCGTAAGGTAGGACAAGAAAAACAAACCGCGAGAGAGTTGGGAGTGCTTCGGCCCCAGAACAGATTGCAGGGAATAAAAAAAAAATAAATAACCAGTTAGTGTAGCGTTACCACACAAAATTTGTTTAAAATACGTTACCATGAAAAATTTGTAATTGAGATTTGCTTGTGGAGCCACAAAGCAGCACGCCATACCAATAATTAATAACTTTTATACACACAGTTTGATGGATCATGGGTAGGATCATGAACAAACGCAGAGTTTTTAGACGGTAGTGATTTTTTATTTGAAAAACAACAACAATTTTTACCGGTTTTGTTCTTAAAAAACTAAAGACCCTTCCACACTGATATTATTTGCTTTATAATAATTTTTCTGATTTGATTCATGAGTTTTGGGCATAAACTTCAAAACACTTTACTTTTCATTTCGTTCTGCAAACTTTAAAATTGCAGCTCACAAAATTGTAGATCCGGCCCCAAAAACTTCGAGGAATGAGTTTGTCCAGTAGTTAATAGTCTTGAAACCTTTACATTAACTTGGCTCTGGTGATTTAGTTACATTCCTGGCGGATTTACTATTCCCAATGATTTCGTTGCGAATTTCTGAGGAAATCTGTGTATCGGTAGTGTCATCTTTCTTAGGAGCTTTTTCAGTTATGTTCAGGAAAACTCGTTTCAAAATATTGTATATCACAGATAACATTTGGAAGTTTCTAAAAATTGATCGTTTAAACTGTTAATAAATGTAAAGTGTAATAATTTCAACGTCAACTTGAACATGAAAATTGGCCTGAGGTTTTTTTTTATCAAAGGTAACTAACCATCACTTCGATCTTTCAGTTGAATCTTTGCAAACCATGATACTATAAACGGTCAAGTTTTAGAAATTTTCAAATTTTGTGTGCGATATGAAAATTGACCTGAAATGTTTACCTGAGCTAACTATCACTACGATCTTTCGTTTCAATCCTTTTCTAATCGTGGCACTTTAAACGGTAAATTTTTAGGAATTTTCAAATTTTCAGTGTGCGATATAGTCAAATGAGTTTTCCCGGACTCTTCACAAGAAAATTGACCTGTAATATTTTTCAAGAGTTAACTATTACTATGGCCATTCATTTGAATCCTTTTCCAGCCATAACACTTTAAACGATCAATTATTAGAAATTTTTAATTTTTGGTGTACAATATATTGCCTGGATCCTAACCAATACCAAAGGGTGGCCCATCTAACGCAATTGCAATTTAATTTGGCTCTAATTCAAAAACGATGAATATTTTTCAGGGGTTGGTTTTATTAGAAAGAGTATACATTGTCAATAAGTATGGAACAAAATTTCATTCAAATGACTTCCACGGCTGGCTTTACAGTACCCAAATCTGTCGACCCAATTTTTCAGAACAATTCGATTGTATGGGCTCCTATCTCATCAATAGCAACTTCGATTTAATCTATCAAGTCTCGGAAAGTCTCTGGATGGGTAGCGTAACACTTATCTTTAACGGCTTCCCACAGAAAAAAAGTTCAACGGAGTCAAATCGCAGCTGTGAGGTATCCAATTGACATCTCCGTTACGTGTGTTGTCCTCCTCTTGAATTCTGGGTAACAAAAACTCGTTTAACATGACTCGGTAACGATTCCCATTAACTGTAAGGACAGCTCCTTGCTCATTTAAATACAAAAAATGAACCAATGATGCCGCCGGTCCAAAATCTACACCAAATAATCACTCGTTGTGGATGCATCGGCTTCTCCATGGTTACGTGTAGATTTTCTGAGCCCCAAATGCGACAGTTTGGCTTGTTGACGTAGCCTCCGAGGTGAAAAGGAACTTAGTCGGAAAAGAAGATTTTTCAGTAAAAACACTCATTTTCTTCCAAGCGTTCCACAGCTCAATTAGCGAACCGAAGATGTTGCGGATGGTCATTTTGCTTCAGCTCCCGCTCTAACTGAAATTTGTTCGTCATCATACCGAGGTTTTTATGCAAAATTCTTATCACAGAACTGCGTGAAATGTTAAATTCTTGAGTACGACTACGAGTTGATGTTCTGAGGTGATTTTATTCACAAATTCACCAAATGGGTGGTGCTAAATTATTCGTTCATTATACAGAATACATTACTACGTTTCGCATAATAGTCAAGGGTTTCAAAATGCCACAAAATACAGGGTGGCTGAGACCAAGTGTTACCAAATGAAAACGCTGTAATTTTTTTAATTTTGATTATTTTTTATTGAAATTTCGTGGAATATGTTGAAAACATATTACATTTTATGAAAAACATGTTACTGCTCGATATGACCTCCTTTGGCTCTAATTATTTGATTCAGTCGTCCATAGAAAGCATTGCATGCTGCCCGAACGTGAGCTTGCGGAATTTTATTCCATTCTCGAGTAAGAGCTGACTTCAATGCATCAACACTTTCGTATGTTTTAGTGGACACCTTACTCTTCAAAATGGACCATATGGAGAAATCCATAGGATTCAAGTCTGGTGAATATGGTGGCCATTATTTCGACGAAATCAGCCGCAGAACGCAATTTTGTAAAAATTGCTGTGTCGCTCGAGCTTTGTGTGATGGTGCCGCGTCCTGTTGGAATATCCAACGGTTCGTACCAAAGTGTTTACGTGCCCAAGGTAGCAAAGCATCGTTTAGGATCTTTTGGCGGTACACCTCTTGGTTTACCTTGACTCCATGTTCGATGAAAACCAGAGGAGTGCGTCCATCTGCAGTCACTGCAGCCCAAACCATAACATAAGCTGGTGATTGCTTGCGCATGGCAACTCTTGTGTCCAAATTATCGTTGGACTTGTGCTCTAACCAAACACGATCATTTTGTTTATTCACATACTGTTGAATGGTGAAAATTTTCTCATCAGAAAAGACAATTTTTGGAATCTCATCACGTTCGGCCAAGGTCTTCAATGCTCGTGTTCTTTCAAGCCTAACTTTTTTTGTGCCTCCGTAAGATCTTGAACTTTTTGTATCTTGTAGGGCTTCAAGTGTAGTTCATTTTTCAATATGGTTTGAATGCTGTATCGTAAAACATGTAGACGTGCGGCTATAATTGATTGGCACTTTGACGAGGATTTCGTTGGATTCGTTTCTTCACATTTCGTATCATTTCTTTTGATGTTGCTGTCTTTTTAGGACCGCCTCTGTTGCGTTTAGCGATGCTACCATTTTCGTTGTATCGAGTTATGGTTCGATACACAAGCATTTTATTCACATTCAAATGCTGGAGCTGACGAACTATTGCTGTTTGTGAATTTCCACCCAAATACAGTGCAATTACACTATTACGTTTGAATTCCATTACGATTTTTTTATGAAGATATTAATTTAGAATAATTATTTGTTGGCCACATGTAAACAACTAACCAAACTTCAATCTTTCAAAAAATTGACGCGCGAAAATGACAACTACACAAATGACAGCAGAGTGAAGTCAGTGACATTTGGTCTCAGCCACCCTGTATATTGCACTTCCTTCACTCCACTCATAAATTGGCTGTAATTGTTTCAAAAGCCGCACCTTGTCTAAAGACCACGTGGTAACACTCAACGGTCAAAACTTATCGTTCTTCACCAATCATGCACATTTTAAGTCCTTGGCAGAACGGCAAATTTTTTGAGTGCAAATTCACTACTTGGGTGGGAAGAAGCGAAGTATTTTTTATCTCATGAGATTTCAGTCCTTAGTCCTTTATCATTGACTATAATTTACACATAAAGAATTCTTTATGATTTAGGACAAACCACAAATTTGTACAGATTCGTGATGTTTGTCCTAATTTTTGATTTAGTAACTGTAGGACAAAGTTAGGACATACTTCATGCGAATGAAAAATTAACACACTGCAGATTACCTGGAATAAATGATTGGTCCACAATACGTGTTTAAAGAAGCCTGCCAAAGTTGAAATAAAATACTAGAATAAAAAAGCTTTGTAGGTTTTTCATCACAACATGATCCTAGGAGAGGTTCTACTACTAATATTTATGTTTATGAGGTTAAATATTGGCGCATTGATAAAATCGAGTTATGAGATATGTTAGTGTATTATTTAATGGCTAGATGTGATGTAAAATCGAGTTGCATGGATTATGAATGCAAATGTTTGAGCTGAGAATATAAATTAAAAATGGAACCAGGGCTCGCCAAAATCGATTTCTTACTTGAAAACGCTATTTCAGCAATTTTTATTAAAATCTAAAAAATTAAAATGAATCTGTCGCCCATCAGAGAACACTTTACATAAAGCGGCCAGTATTTACAGATTATAAAGGTAGGTTTTGTATATCATTTTCTAACTTTAACCTTAAGTGGATTGTAGAATTGCATCTTTAAGATAGGTTTAGCAAATATTTGTACATTTAACAATTATCTTTAACTTGAGCTGCAAATAAAATCACCAAAATGCCAATTCACTTTGAACTTCTCGTTAATTCCCATTTTATGTCACAAAATATTACGTAAAATTGTTAACCATATATTTCGAATAAAAGTCATTAGACACACCATCAAGCTAACATGCAGTGACATTAAGCACATTCTCGAATATGTAAATTCTCCATTTAAAGCGAGGACGAATTAACAGAAGAACAGAGGAAAATAAAGAAAAACTTAATTCTATTTCTATAAATACCAGAAACTAGACGAAGTTTGAATTTATATTTCTTATACTACTACCATCATAATGTAAATTGCACAAAAATAGAATTTAGCACTTGTATTTTGATTCGACAAAAAATATTAATAAACAAAAAAAAATTGCTGAAATTGTACAACTGCAATGTGCAATTGCAATAAAGTGCATGTAAGATGCAATTTTCACTCAATTAAGCTGATCCGTATTGTGTATGTCTGTTACAAAAAAAATTGCAGAAGACGAAAATTATGCAAATTTTTGTTTGTGTTTTTGCACTCGTTATGGTATATAGTTATTCGTTAATCTAATGGGTTTTGTTGCAGTGTTGCAATTGAGGTTGCACACAATCCAAAGCTATAAAATATCAGAGTGAAATAAAATAAAATTGCAAAGTAGAATTGTGACAATTTATCCATCTATCGAATGAGGTTGTTACGTTTTCCGGTACACCTATTAAGATTAATTTTTAACTAAAGTTTTGTATTTTAGGTTGTTATATTAATTCAAAATGTACAGGTTTTGCCAAACACGAAAAGATCGAACAGACAATATAATCCAAAATAATCAATTAAATAATGAAGCTAACCCGAAAACCATCCCGAAGAAAGCGATCAATAAAATTGTTTGCTCTCTCGCTTAAACAAAAAAAAGCCTTTCAGCCCGATAAATAATACAAAATAACACAAAATCAGAATCCATCCTGAAAAAATATGTAAAAAGTTTTGCTCCGAATCTCAAAACCTTGATATTATTATTTTCAAACTAGTCGTATATGCCAACCATAACGGCGATCCTAGGTACGTTACCATAATCCTGAAATATCAACAATCAAGTCGCAGAAACAGCTAGGGCGAACCGCAGCAAAGTCATTTTCTAACTACTTAAATATATTAAAATGTTAGTCTCAATTAAATTCACCTCATCATATACTGCTTGTAACCATATTTTGCCCTATCTTCCCATCCAACACCATCTAACCGAGGGACGTCACGTTCTTAATGACTTGGTGTTCTAAATATTTCGTTGATATGACACACAACTTCACTAAAAAATAACCTGAATTCAACCGGAAAACTCGTCCAAAACAACATTCCATAGCAAAAAGTCTTTTGATCGTTAACATATTTGATTGTATTGAGTTTATCCTCAAAGCGTAAGTATTTAAGTACTTAGACCACCTGATCGAGAATGTTGCAATCACAATCTTCCCTGACCTTCAGGACTTTCGACAAAGTTTCAATTTATACGATTGTTTAAAGTAAGGAACGAATTTAACTTAGGAACATAAAACATAGAATGCTTAGAAGTCATTTAATTAATTTTAAATCTTTGTCTCGTTTATGTACTATATAATAGCCCACCTAGCGGAAGAACGAGGCAAATATTCACAAATCGAAGTGACATCTACCACCACATTAATTAATTATAAAATTTAAAAAATTATAATTGAAGGTCTTCTCTTCTATTCGCCTTTAAAGCGCCGCTAGAGGCGTCGCAGTCGCCCGAGCCAATGGTGGTGTAAATTCTAAATGAATTGCATGTAAAATCTGATAGGAAAATGGCGCAAGGTAAGTTTTAATTTGAATTTATTATTATTTCGCAATGTATTACACTCCAGAAAAATATAAATAATTAATAATAATTAGAAATTAATTACGAAAATTACCTTGAAAGTGCCGATTTATTTTTGTAATTGTAATTGTTGTTCTATGATGCCTGATGAAAAATTTGATATTTCAATATCCGTCATTATTGACCATTGCGGTGGCCATGCGAAACGTTGTTTCGTCGAAGGCGGGAAACTCTACCAGGCTAGAAGCATAATATTGTGCGAGTTGAAAGAACTCAAAACATGTTCAAAATTGTGAGTATTTGCTAGCAATCGTCGAACCCCAAAAACCACCCATGGGAAGTAAATCGTTTCATCCATTTAAACAAGCAATGCATAAATACCGCCACTTGCAAAAGTCCAGCAGGTCAAGGAAGCAAATATAAACACATTGTTGGAAGCCTTCGATATTTAAATCAGTAAGTCATTTGATTTGTAACAAACTATTACACATGGAGACTAACACTGGAAAACTTTAGATCAGCAGATTATCACCAACAAGTCTTAAACAAAATTGGGGAAAACTGAGATAGTTATGTATTGAATTTTCCTAATGAAAGAAAACAAATTTTTACAAAACAACTAAAATTTATTGGCATTTAAAATTGGGTCACTAAGATTAACTAAACTACATATAATATTAAATATATCGTCAGTGAACTATTTTCGTTCAGTGGTCGATTCTATTTTGTAAGGTTTTATTAATCTTAATGCGTAATGGGTATGGTTTTCACTAAATGTTTCTTTAGGTAGTAATAGAGTTATAATGTGCCTCGTAAATATAATATAACATTACTGTTGAACTATAAGCAAGAGAAAACCGCCAATGATATGTGCAATTTTTGGGAATTTTCTTATAGTTATTACATCCAGGATAGTTTGTAGACCACGAATTATAAAAACTGTACTGTACGACAGTCAAATTTATTTAATCGAATATATATTTACAATTCACTTTAATATGTGACGTGGCATTTTCAAGTGTCGCTTTGAATGCTAAACTGTTTTTAATTAATATCTACTACACTGTAAAAAATGTGTCCCTTAAGCATTATGAAACTTTTTATGTTGATCAATGGACTATCTAACACCCGAAGCTGTATAGTTAGAGTATATGGATCATCAATCTCCGATATGTTCAATATGTAAAAGAATATCTCTGAAGAGATTATGTCCGCACAAAACAAAAAAAAAATTAAATCGCAATATGTTTTTATTTACTTTCCTTCTTCATGCTTGATTCTTGTGGTGGTGCTTGCTATCTATCGTAATATGACGACATAATAAAAAACAGAAAAACAAAAGCCAACGGAAAAATCGTTTAATACAATTTTTTTTATCATTTTCCTAAAATAATTTGTTTTTTGTTTCTGTTCTTTTGTGTTTCTCAGCCTCAAGCATCGAATAATGAAAAAAATAAAACCATTTTCATATATATGCAGATATACATGTATTGAAGAACCCCAGGCTCTCAAGGTAATATTAATTTTTCCCAATTAGAAGAAAACAAAAAAAAAAAAAAAATCAGAATACTTCCTGTGGCTAGCCGTTATGTATTTGAGAAAACAGCCTGCTGTAAAAATCTTCATTCTAACGATAATTTTGTTATCTCTACTGCTCCACAGTAATGTATGTTAATTTTAGTTGTTGTTATTGTGTATATTATGCATAATGAGTTATTTAATGCTGGTCTTGGCAACGTTAAGCATTTTCGAGGCCTACTTATGATAATGTTTTAGCCGATTGTTTATATTTTAGACGGGTCTATTAACGGATAATGTATAGTGCTTTTTTGTTAGAAATGTTAATCAGATACAACGGAATTCATGTTTAGATCCAAATTCGCAAGTTGTTTACGAGATTTGCAAGTAATAGTTATAGTTATAGTTATAGTTATAGTTATAGTTATAGTTATAGTTATAGTTATAGTTATAGTTATAGTTATAGTTATAGTTATAGTTATAGTTATAGTTATAGTTATAGTTATAGTTATAGTTATAGTTATAGTTATAGTTATAGTTATAGTTATAGTTATAGTTATAGTTATAGTTATAGTTATAGTTATAGTTATAGTTATAGTTATAGTTATAGTTATAGTTATAGTTATAGTTATAGTTATAGTTATAGTTATAGTTATAGTTATAGTTATAGTTATAGTTATAGTTATAGTTATAATTGTAGTTATAGTTATAGTTATAATTGTAGTTATAGTTATAGTTATAGTTATAGTTATAGTTATAGTTATAGTTATAGTTATAGTTATAGTTATAGTTATAGTTATAGTTATAGTTATAGTTATAGTTATAGTTATAGTTATAGTTATAGTTATAGTTATAGTTATAGTTATAGTTATAGTTATAGTTATAGTTATAGTTATAGTTATAGTTATAGTTATAGTTATAGTTATAGTTATAGTTATAGTTATAGTTATAGTTATAGTTATAGTTATAGTTATAGTTATAGTTATAGTTATAGTTATAGTTATAGTTATAGTTATAGTTATAGTTATAGTTATAGTTATAGTTATAGTTATAGTTATAGTTATAGTTATAGTTATAGTTATAGTTATAGTTATAGTTATAGTTATAGTTATAGTTATAGTTATAGTTATAGTTATAGTTATAGTTATAGTTATAGTTATAGTTATAGTTATAGTTATAGTTATAGTTATAGTTATAGTTATAGTTATAGTTATAGTTATAGTTATAGTTATCGTTATCGTTATAGTTATCGTTATAATTATAGTTATATTTATATTTATAGATATAGTTATAGTTATAGTTATAGTTATAGTTATAGTTATAATTATAGTTATTGTTATAGTTATAGTTATAGTCATAGTCATAATTATAGTTATAATTATAGTTATAGTTATAGTTATAGTTATAGTTATAGTTATAGTTATAGTTATAGTTATAGTTATAGTTATAGTTATAGTTATAGTTATAGTTATAGTTATAGTTATAGTTATAGTTATAGTTATAGTTATAGTTATAGTTATAGTTATAGTTATAGTTATAGTTATAGTTATAGTTATAGTTATAGTTATAGTTATAGTTATAGTTATAGTTATAGTTATAGTTATAGTTATAGTTATAGTTATAATTATAGTTATAGTTATAGTTATAGTCATAGTCATAGTCATAGTCTTAGTCTTAGTCTTAGTCATAGTCATAGTCATAGTCATAGTCATAGTGATAGTCATAGTCATAGTCATAGTCATAGTCATAGTCATAGTCATAGTCATAGTCATAGTCATAGTCATAGTCATAGTCATAGTCATAGTCATAGTCATAGTCATAGTCATAGCCAAAGCCATAGCCATAGCCATAGCCATAGCCATAGCCATAGTCATATTCATAGTCATAGTCATAGTCATATTCATATTCATAGTCATAGTCATAGTCATAGTCATAGTCATAGTCATAGTCATAGTCATAGTCATAGTCATAGTCATAGTCATAGTCATAGTCATAGTCATAGTCATAGTCATAGTCATAGTCATAGTCATAGTCATAGTCATAGTCATAGTCATAGTCATAGTCATAGTCATAGTCATAGTCATAGTCATAGTCATAGTCATAGTCATAGTCATAGTCATAGTCATAGTCATAGTCATAGTCATAGTCACAGTCATAGTCATAGTCATAGTCATAGTCATAGTCATAGTCATAGTCATAGTCATAGTCATAGTCATAGTCATAGTCATAGTCATAGTCATAGTCATAGTCATAGTCATAGTCATAGTCATAGTCATAGTCATAGTCATAGTCATAGTCATAGTTATAGTTATAGTTATAGTTATAGTTATAGTTATAGTTATAGTTATAGTTATAGTTATAGTTATAGTTATAGTTATAGTTATAGTTATAGTTATAGTTATAGTTATAGTTATAGTTATAGTTATAGTTATAGTTATAGTTATAGTTATAGTTATAGTTATAGTTATAGTTATAGTTATAGTTATAGTTATAGTTATAGTTATAGTTATAGTTATAGTTATAGTTATAGTTATAGTTATAGTTATAGTTATAGTTATAGTTATTGTGTATTTTAACGGAAAGTAATTTGAATATTTTTCTTCTTCCTCAATTTAATAGCGGGGATGTTACAGAAGATAGCGTTGAGGTTGGCTGTGAAAAATTATAGCGAGCCTCAGCCTATATGGATCGCGAGAAGGAGGTTACGCCGGATAACCTGGGGGAACTGATCCGGCAAGCTTATACTTATTAAATACTAACCTTTTAGTTTGTAATATTAGGCGAGAACCAACATTTGTTGTTAAAAATCGACAGGAGGTTTTAGATGTGACCTTTGCGTCAGAAACAATTTTTCATATGATCAAGGGATGGAGAGCGGCGAGAGAGCACTCATTCTTTGATCACCGATATGTAATATATAATCAACATTAAACCTGTTATCCGGAAAGCATTCAGGAATATCAAGGACAAGCTGGAACAAATATGGGAAGATGTTTGAGGAATTATTGCCGCTGGAGGTCCCTGGACTTCCGGCGACAATAGAAGAATTAGATTGGATGGTTGATATTGTCACAAAAGCGTGCAATCTTTCATTTAATTCTGCGTGTCTCCTGATAAAGCCTAGGGCAGGCAGAAACCGACATGGTGAACCACGGAGTTGGGAACCTATCGGAGGGCGTGCAGGATAGCCTTTAATGAAGCCAAGAACACAAGGGAGGTTCGGGATTGGGACTCCCAAATAAGAAGGACCTAAAAAAGCACAAAAAAGGGTTGAGGAAGGCACAAAGGGGGTCTTGAAGACTCTTCTGTTGTAGAGTGGAAGAGGGCTCTGAGACTTCTCGCCTTAGCAAAATTATATCTACTAACCCAGCCTGTCCTAGTTATTTAATTAGACCGGACGGGCCATGGACAGCTTCAAGTGCGGAATCATTGGAGCTTCTCATTGAGACCCATTTTCCGGGAAGCTTTGATGACACGATGGAGCCTGGAGCTCATCGAGGAACACCTTCAATAGGTATGGAGAGCATCGTGGACAGGGAACGAATCCTGTGGGCGAATGGTTTTAAGCCTTATAAATCGGCGGGCTCGGATCGGATTATACCAGTAGAGATCCAAAAGAACTCGGCATTCATCCTCCCCTGGCTGGAGGTTATCTTCGGGGGATGTCTGAAACTGGTCTATATTCCTAAGAAATGGAAGTTGGTCAGAGTAATCATCTTTATCCCAGAATCGGGAAAGAGCTCACATGATTGTATAAAGGATCTGAAGCCTGCAACTCTATCATCCTTTCTGTTGAAAACCTTGGAAAGGCTGGTAGATGTAGTTGTTCGAACAAAAATTGAGCCAAGAAATTGAGCAATGTCGCAGCATACGTACTGTAAGGGAAAGTCGGTGGACACAGCTTTGCACGATCTAGTACGCACGATTGACAAGTCAATTCACTCGCAAGAGTTTTGTATGGTAGCATTTCTGGACATTCAGGATGCCTTTAATAATGTAAAAACGGAGGCGATCATGGAATGATTGTCATTTTTGAAGGTGGACTACCCTATAAGTAGGTTGATAAACCACATGCTGGTAAGCAGGATTATTACCTCGGAACTGGGGGAGTTCATCATTAGAAGACGGGTGGTTAGAGGAACCCTGAAAGGAGGTGTAATGTCCCCCTTTCTTTGGAGTGAAGCGATGAATGATTTGCTGCTGGGACTGAAGAGAGACGAGAAAGGAGTGGTAGCGTATGCAGATGATGTAGCGATAGCTGTCTTAAGCAAATATCTGGATACGATTAGGGATGTTGTGCAGAATGCACTCCTGATCGTTACGAAATGGGCCAGTAAATGTGGATTAGGGTTTAACCCTTCCAAGACGCCGACAGAGCGAGATTTTTGGGCATAATCATGCACAGTAAGCTCAGCTGGAAGCCTAACATTATGGAAAGGGTGAATAAGGCTAATGTGGCCATTTACTCCAGAGTTTGAAACCAGAGCTGGTACACTGGCTCTGTACCGCAGTAGTAAGACCTGTGCTGATGTACGGAATGGGCGTGTGGTGGCCAGCTCTGGACAAGGTAACATATATAGGAATGATGGAGAAGGTGCAAAGAATGCCTGCATGCTTATAAGAGGGGCACTTAGGACAACACCTACACGCGCTTTAGAGGTTATGCTCTACCTTATTCGAATCGAATTTTTTGGCAGATGGCAGCCAATGTGGCGACGAGACTCTCGGCTGTCTCTCAGTGGAAGTGTCTTCACGAGGGGGCACTCGACGATAGTTAGATCGCTAAGAGAAGAACTGGCGAATCAAGATTATATTAAAAACCAACGTTGTGCTTCGATAACGGTCTCCGAATCATCTGTCCTTCAAGAGATACCTGGAGGAACGGATCAATACGGGAAAACGGAGAAGTGCATTTTTTCACGGACGGCTCTAAGCTAGACGGCAAGATGGAGCCGAAGTCTTCTGTGAGAAGTTTAATGTTAATATATCTGTTCGTCTCCCTGACTACAGCAGCGTGTACCAGGCTGAAGTGGTGGCGATCGGAAAAGTCGTGACATGGTTGAATCTTAATCGCGTCACGAGAAACTGCAGGGCAGACGAACTAGCTAGGTACGGTACAACTCTCCAAATGCAGGTGGAAAGGGCAAGTCTGGGAAAACCTATAGCAGCGCTCAATTGGCGCTCAGTAAGAAGGCAATCGCCTCGACAAATGAGAGGAGGACCAACACTCTCACGTGCAGGGTAGTAAAACAGGTTCGGCCAAAACTGGACTTGCGGCGCTCCAAGGCACTAGTATCCCTGGGAAAACGAGAGGTCGTAGGGATACTGACAGGACACTGCCTTTTTGGAGAACATGCGAGAAGGCTGGGTCTACAAACGAATGACTTTTATAGAAGTTGTATGGACGAAGAGGAGGAAGAGAATTTAGATCACTTGTGAATTCACATCACCGTGTGTACGGTATAGACAGCGTATTTGGAACTCGCGGACTGTGGAGTGCGAGATATTTTACGCTACATAAGTAGCACTGGATGGTTTCAACGAGAGTAAAGAGTGTAACGAATGTTTTTTTTTCGTCCCAAGTATAATCCCGGTGGGCACCCCCGAGTTCGATAATTTATTTATATATTACTGAATCATACTATACCATTCTTAAGTATGTAATGGAACTTGAAAGTACCGAAATTCATTTTGACAAAATTGGAAAACTGGATTCGTATTCCATCCTGGAAATAAAAAAAAAAACGAAATCGCATGATGATTGCGGTTACGGTTTTTCTTCTTGGACTATAAAAACCAAAATTTGACTAACACGCGGACAGTTTGTATCTGGTGTTTCATGGAAATTAAGTTAAAAAAAAATCTTTACTAAATTTATCTCGGTTCTTTTATATAAACTAAATTTGAATGCATATTATTTGTGCGGTGTTGATAAGAAAAGTTTAATGATAAAGATAAAGATTTAATGTTAGTTATATTAAAATATCGATTAATAATAAGGATAATTTGTGAACATATATACATAGCTAGTGATGAGTGATTATAAGACAATTTAAAATAAATAAAAAATAAATCAAATGTGGAAATGGACGAAAGTGTTGTGGACAATTTATTCAAAATTTAATACGTGGAAATAAAACTTAATCTAAATAAAATAATAATAACGACCAGAAATAACTTAATCAACAAACAACAACAAAAATAACTATTTCCAAACTAAAACAAAACAAAAAAAAAAATAACAAAAAAATAAAAATAAAACTGAATAAAAGTCAAATCGAAATTTAATTAGTGAATTGGAAAATTATAGTGATTGGATTACGCGTTTGTATTTACAACGCGCTAATCTTCATTAATAAACAATTTGTGTGTGGGTGTGAGGCCGTATCATGAATGCACTGAATCAATAACAAACGTGCACGAAGTGGCTTTTAAACTGATATTCGGCGAGATCACGAAATTACGTGCAAAGGGAAACTTGGGACTGTGAAGTAGTATTCCTTGCACGTTAGTTCCTAAAATTTAAAATTATAACTATAAATTCAAATCAAGTAAATTAATTATAACTTAACACACAACCTAAACTCTATAAAAACATAATTACATAAATTAATCGTCGACACAATAGATGAATGGATTTTTCTTTTATCATATGGATTAACCACGTCATCATTACGGATTACGCGTACAACAATGCCGGCCAACGCATCGTTAAAAGGTACCATTTAAAATTTTTTTTTTTGGGGTTAATTAAATAATTCAATTTGCTGTTTGAGTAACTCGTTTTCTATAATTATTAAATTTATTTTTGTTTATTGTATGCCTTTTTGTTATATTTTTCTTATCATTAATAAATACGGGTATGGTAAATTTATTATAAGTAATGATCTTTTTCTTAAATTTCCACCATTCACACTTAGTCGTTTTCCGCTAATCGTTTTGATTTCAGGATGGAATAACTAAACTAATTATAGGGTGTGATCATGGTAAGTAGCAATAAATCGTAGGTATATAATTGTCCGTGCTAAATTTTGTTTCCGTAAGATGTAATCGGCGGTAACTCCAGGTTTTTTTCTGCAAGGTTCCATTTTCTACCCACCCATCCACTGAGCCATAGCCGGGCTAACCCAACAATCCGCCTCGGAAGCCTTTGCAATTAAAACACTAATTTCTGTTAACGATCTGGGCAGAAACAAGTGCAGAATTGGAAATTTTCCATCTTTCACCCCCTCGCCCGTCTTGAGGATCGTTACAAGAGGAGGTAGGATCCTGTGGTATCACAATGGGCCACTATTGGCCTAAGTGTGTGATATCAGCCACTTTAACCTAACCTAACCTAACCTTTCTTAATATATTCAGCTGGAATATTGCGAGTCAATGGTCGATCAAAAAATGCTAACGTTCCTTGTAATTAAAGGGGAAGAAGGTTTTACTTCGATTTAGGTGCAATGGTTACGCCGCACTTTGGTAAAGGCTGCACTACATGGCCTAAGATGAATTTATATCGGCGGGTGGATGCCATAGCCGGTTGTCATACAGATTGTCTATCGGGGTAATTACAATTTATGTCGGCGGGACGCCGCAACTCATACAAGTTGCCTATAACGGGTTGAAGCAACCTTTACCCACATATGTAAAACTGAAGCGAAAGGTAAAATTTCAAAATTAATTGTTTTTTTTTTGGGTAAAATTGGTCCACCGGAAGTAACAGCGTCGATGAGAGCTTTTCCGTTTTTTGCAAATATTTTGTATCTACAACAGACATGGTATTTGTCATTCTGGAAGACCCGGTCATATCCATGTGGACACACCCAGTTTATTAGTTTTTTTTTATCCATTTTCATCCTTTAAAGTTGTTAATGTAATCCTGTTCCTCTATCAGCGGTTTATTCAAGTAAAGCATCACGTCTGCAAACCCCACGCCACCGTTCCTGAGCTGTACCTGACTGTTTATAACCTCGCAAACCTCTGGGTTCCAGGTTACTTAACAGTGATGAGATCCGTACAAATTGTTTTGAGACTATTTTGAATTTGCGTCCTATAACAGCCATTTTTGCTGACCCTTGTGATTAAAATGCTTTGTCACCGTAACATTTTCAGCTAACAATTAAAAGATTATTCAGACGGACCAGCTATAATATTAGTGATTTAAACCAATTTTACTATTAGAAAAAATATTTCCTTTCTGCACAACGTAAAGTGTCTTCTTGACCGACCATTTTTAAAAGATTTTAAACGAAACAAATATTGCTTTGTAATATTTTTGTGGGGCACAACCCTTATCGTGCCCACGCATGCATACTTAACGTGTACATGCAAAATAAATAAAATGAAAATATTTTCTTAAACATACAACAATCGGATAACAGCAAAACAAAAAGAAAAACTTAAAGAAAATTCTATATATAGAGCACAGTAGATACAGTTAAGAATGTACGTGTATGAGAAAAATTAGATATAGCGAGTATATAGAATAGTAAATTTATAGTAAAATAAAACAAAAGCATATCGCGAAAAGCGAATGAAAATATAGAGGAAAACTAAATTCTTAGATTGAGGGTAACTAATACTGCGCGGGGGTGAGGTGTTATGCATTTTCTAACTACTGCGACCAACAACTATATACGAGTATACATAGCATAGCGCGCAGAGTGGGAAAACATCCGAAAAAGTTGAGAGAATATCCAGACACAAAATTTCCACAGTGAAAATGTTGATTTTCATTTTGTTTTTTTTTATTCGTTTTTATGTGCTGTTATGTTTTTATGTTTTATGTTTTTTAAGTTATTTTTGTGTGCAACGAACGTTTTTATAATATTACTGTGTCTGCATTGTGCAGCAATCGTTCGTTCGTTGCTGGTTGGTTTTTTTGTTTGTTTTGTTTTGTTTCTGGTTGCTTCTGTATAGCCCAGATATTCATAAATTTTACTTCCATTGTTTTTAGTATTTTTGTGTAGTATACTCTTTTTTTAGTATTATTATTATCATTATATTACTACTATTATTTTTAATTTATATTTAAAATAGTACAGTATGTATATATGTACGTATATACTATATGTGTGTAGTACAGTAGATCTAGCTAGATGATATGTAATTTATAATTTCGAATAGCTTTCAGCTCTATATACACATTCGTTTTCTGGGCATATATTGTATTTATTCTAGATACGTGCACACATACTTACATACACAGATACGATTAGAAAATAAATTAATTGATTTTATTTCTGGTTCATTTACCCAGAAAATAAAATTAAATTTTGAGCTCAACAACAACACAACATCCGAAAATGTATGTATGATGGTTTATTGTGTATTACTGTATTTTCTTGTTGTTACCCCTCTAATAACGCGCTTTATTCTAACCAATTTATTTTCCTTTCCCACGGAACAAGGCCACTGCGTGAAGTTTGTTCTTAAGAACTACAGCACGAATTTGCTCGGAATCCTCTCGAAATTCTGGTTTACAAAATCCCGGTTGTATCAAAAGCCTGGTTTTTTAAAAGTCTAAATTTTTGAAATCTGGTTTTAAAGATCCTGATTTTCAAATCTTTGTTCCAAAATCTTGGTTTTGCAAAAATAGCCTAGGTTTTGGAAAGCGTGGTTTCCTAAAGTTAGTATTTTTCTATTCATAAAATTTCTCTTTTATTTAAAATATGTACAGTACAGGAAAAAAAATTGGGCAAACATATGTTATTGCAAATTGGAGTCTGTTATTGCTAAAATTACAAAACTTTTGAAAGTAATTGGATTATTGTTTCATTTTACCCACCCTATAGGGCCAATTATTTTTTTCTTAAATGCAATAAAAGAAAAAGTTCTCAGTATTTTTTCAAATTTAGTTTTTCATTGTAAAGAACAATGCTTCAGGTTAATTATGGAATAATGTTTCATTCATATGACTGCCTCGGCTGGCCTTGACGTACCCCTTACGGTCGGTCCAATTTTTGAGCACATTTTCGATGGTATGCGCCATTGTGTCTTCAATGGCAATGCGAATATTGTTCTTGAGAGCGTCAATCGATGCTGGTTTATCGGCGTAACACTTATCTTTGACGACACCCCAAAGATAATAGTCCAACGGCGTCAAATCACAGCTCCGAGGCGGCCAAATCACATCAGCATTTCGGCTGATAATTCGATCTTCGAAGACAGTGCGCAAAATATAAATTGAAACGTGTGCTGTGTGGTGCGGAGCGCCGTCTTGTTGAAACCAAATGTTGCCTATGTCCATCTCTTCAAGTGCCGGAAACAGAAAATCGTTTATCATGGCGCGGTAGCGCTCACCATTGACAGTAACGGCGCCTCCCTGCTCATTTTCAAAGAAAAATAGCCCAATGATGCCACCGGACCAAAATCCGCACCAAACAGTCACTCGTTGAGGATGCATCGGGTTCTCTACGATCACGTGCGGGGGCTCCGTGCCTCAAATGCGAAAATTCGGCTTGTTTACATAGCCGCCAAGATGGAAATGCGCCTCATCCGAAAAGAAGATTTTTTTTTGCCAAAATCGGCATCTTCTTCAAGTCGATCGCAAACCCACTCAGCAAACCGAAAACGCAATGGGTGGTCTCTTTGCTTCAATTCCTGAATCAATTGAACTTTATACGGTGTCATACCAAGATCTTTATGCAGAATTCGTCGCAATGTTGTGCGCGAAATGTTCAATCCTTGAGCACGATGAGGAGTTGACGTTCCCGGCGACTCACACACATTCTCGGCTACAGCATCAACATTTTCGGGTATACGCTTGGTTAGCCGCTGCAAGCATGTTTCTTTAACTTTATTCACAAAATAACGCACATATGGAGCTCCCGGCGCTTCGTTTTTTCCGAAAACAGCACGCAATTTTCGCACACATTCTGCAACATTACTCTGATTTTCGAAGTAATGTTTCAATATTTCCCAGCATTGTTCAAGCGAATACACAACCATTTTCGTTCAGCAGAAGGATAAAAATAACTTTCTGTCAAATCAGAAGTGACATAACCCTTACCATACTTAAAATAACCGCTAGTTCAAAAAAAAGTTAGATGGCCCACCCTGTATATGTACTACGGTGGGCAAAAAGTAGTAAGACTTTCTAATTTAAATTTGGCGCGGAAAACCATTCGTCGAAATATTTTTTTTTCTATGTTGGTATGACTGTTAGTGACACCTGTGCAAAATATCACATCAAAATAATCACTAGTGTTTAGTATACGCTTGTTTTTCTGAAGTACAAAAAGTACATTCGGCGATTTTTACAATGAGTGAAATTATTCAACAAAGAAGTTCCATTAAATTTTGTGTGCGGAATCAATTTTGTTGTGCCGAAACGTTCAGAAAGTTGCAAAAGGCCTTCGGTGATAATTGTATGTCGCGAGCAAGTGTTTTTGATTGGTACAAATTGTTCAAAGAGGGTCGAGAACGTGTTGACGACAAACCACGTCTAGGACGGCCATCAACGTCAACTGATGATCAACACGTTAATAAAATCAAGGAATTGGTGCTCGAAAATCGACGATTAACAGTCAGAAATCTTACTGGTATCGTTGAAATCAGTGAAAACCCTTTTGAAAGATCATTTGGGCCAAAATCACTCAATTTTTTGGAAAACCAGCGTCGCGTTGACGTCTGTGAAACAATGCTTTCGGACTACCAGGATGTCATGAAACGTATTATAACTGGCGATGAGTCGTAAAACCACGTCAAAGCAAGACAAAAATCAAGGTGATGTTGACAGTTTTCTTCGATTATCGAGATTTGGTGCACTCCGAATTCCTTCCGACCAGCCAAACTGTCAACAAAGAATACTATTTGAGTGTTATGTGTCGTTTGCGCGAAGCTATTCGTAAAAAGAGGCCGGAATTATGGGTCGATAACTCTTGGTTTTTGCACCACGATAATGCACCTTCTCATACTGCATTGGTTTTACGTGATTTTTTCGCCAAAAATTCCACCCATATCGTTCTGCAACCACCGTATTCGTCTGATTTAGCTCCGTGTGACTTCTGGCTGTTCAGCAAACTCAAACGGCTGCTCAGGGGAAACCGTTTTGAGTCAATTGAAGACATTAAACGTGAATCGCTACGCGCGTTGGAGGCTATTCCGGAAATTGACTTTAACAACTGTTTCGAGGATTGGAAAAAACGTTGGCACAACTGTATTGAGGCCGGGGGAGGGGGATTACTTTGAGGGGGACGAAATAGATTTAGAGAAATAAATAAAGAATTTTAAAATTATGAACAAAGTCTCACTGTTTTTTGCCCACAGTATTATGACGTAATTTTTTGAAAAAAAAAAAAAATTACGTGCAATTTAGGGACAAAACCCCGAAAAATGCCAAAATATTCAAAATACGTTGATTGGAGTTAAAGTAATGGAATAAATTAAATACCAATTTTTTTTTGTTTTTTACTGATTTATAGAAGTTCCTTCTTTAATATTAATATTTTGTTGGACCGCCATTTACTTTTATTACAGCAATACACCTCCGATTCTTTGAATTTGATAAATTTTTCAAAGGCGTAGGAGGTATGAACTCCCAAATCATCATCAACAAACTTTTTAAAGCTTGAATCGATTCTGGGCGCTTTCTTGCTACTTCTAGCTTCATTATAGACCAAATATTTTCAATGGGATTTAAGTCTGGACTATACTTAGGCCAGCTCAACACATCGATACTTCTTTCTTCGAAGTACTTTTTTACCTTTATATAAAGAGATAAGAAAAAAAAACAATTTTTTAACTAATTATTTATGTTTATCTGAAAGGCAATTTTTCTATCTACAATTCAAAATTAATAACTCACAACTTTGGCGGTATGGAACGTAGCATTGTCCTGTTGAAAAATAAGAAGGCTCAAATTCGTTGTGTAGGACCTGCAGATAAACAGCTGCTGTAATGCTGGAATTAAGGAAGCACAATCGACCGGTTTCATTTCCAGAAAAACAACCCCAGACCATAACTCCTTCATTTTTCGGTGGAAATCATCTTCTTACGAGAATTCTTCCATCTCCAATGTGCAGCTTGAGTTTTGATTCATCGGAGAAAATCACATCATTCCACATCTCTGGAGTTCAAGAAACATGCTCCTGGGCCCATAGCAAACGTTTTTTTCATTAGTAATGTGAACTCAGACTTCTGGACTGGTTTAAGTGCTTTCAAACCAGCTTTAACAGCTTTAACAATCTTTTTCTCACTAAGCTGGCTGAAATTAGTTTTCCCGTTGCTCGCTCAACATTCCGTCTTATGTCCGATGAAGTTTTAAAACGGTTCCGACGACATTGCAATATTATGAAACGATCTCCACTGGCGTTGTCCTAGAAACCTTACTTTCTTTCTTTGTGTACTGCCCATCTCTCGCATTTTTTTAATATTCCACGCCATAGTACTTTTAGGAATGTTTAATCTTTCTGCTATTTCACACGTGGTTAAATTTGCTTACATATTGCTTTTACACTGCTCACTAACTTTTCCCAATTTTTAACTAAAATTGCACTTTCTTCTTTATTTGACTAGGATCACTTACAGAATAACTTAATCTTACAAAAAAATATGTACTATTAATACTAAAAAAAAAAAAAAATTACAGCAATAAACATCTGCACCCTAATGACGGCAAAGAACGGTAGGCGTAAAATAAAATAATTGCCTGACCAATATTTTGCACATCAGTTGCGGGGTTGTACCGATTAGATTGCTTACTGCCGGCGCTATTTTCTGTGAAAAATGTATCTGGCTCAACAATATTTCTCGAAACAGCTTCACAATTGCATGGAAACGTCAGACACGAATATCAATTGATTTGAGTTATAAATCATATTCAGTCACTTGCTCATGCACCAATTACGTAAGAAGCGGAAACTACTGATACTGCGGAAAATGAATAAATTAATTTTTGGGTACGAATTTGGCTGAATAGGAATTGTAGCAAATTTTAATTTTGGGGAAGGTGGATTTGACTGGGTCAGCTCTTAGCGGATTAAAGCCAAGTTTGGTTTGGCTATAGTGAATGGAGAAGCTGAATAATTCTTTGGTCGATTATTTTCAATTTATTTCGTAGAAAAATCCAGAACTTCATCCAGGATTTATGTTGGAATCCCGATTCAGCTCAACATACCAGATTCGAACATAATTAGTTAACAAATTGCCTAGCACGGGCGAACTCCAGAACTTCTCTAAAATTCATTTTTAAATCCCCATACAATTCTGAATACCTGATTTGACAATAATTTTTATTTTTTTGGGATATGGGGGTCAAGTGGCGTTCGGTGAAAGTATGAAGGTGAATTTTTTTTTTTCATTGTCAATCGAGTAGGTTTGAATTGCCCATAACAAATTTTGATTTCACATAGTGGAATTTAAAACTACGTGCGGATAATTCAAACTACTACATTGCTAATGGAGGGGGCTTTTAGTTTTCATTATTTCACGGAACACGACTTGACTTGGAAGGTTCTGCCACTTCTCTCAAGGTGATACGCATAATACTTAAAATTAATTTATTTTCAATATCCCGCTTTTCAAATGCCCCTTAAAAATTACCGCCAAAAAGGATTTTTTGCAGGAGAATATCGGCCATTTCTTGATTGATCTTGGTCAAATTATGAGATGTGATTTGCATTTTAACATGAATTTTTCAAGAGTTTCTGGAATTTGGTCATACTTAATGGAACTTGGATATTCCTTAACCAATAATTATAAAATTTGATATGCAGAATTGGATTTGAATTTTGAACGTAGTTCCGAAATTCAACCATACTGAATGTAACTAGGCCATTTATTAACAAATTATGGTCAAATTTAGTATGTTCATCTGGATTGGGATTTTAACGTGAATTTAACAAGAAGTTCTGGAATTAGACCATTCTAAATGGAACTTGGCTAGACCCACTACCGCTGGATTGGGATTTTTACATCAATTTTGGCTGAAGTTTTGGATTTTGGTTATTTTGGCTGAATCTTTGCCATTTCTTAACCAATAATGTCATTTTCGATATATCCGTCTAGATTGGAATTCTAACATAAATTTTAAATGCATTTAAAGAATTTGGCATTGCATAGATTAGGATTTTTGTGCCAAAATTTGAAGAATTTTCGGGAATTCGTCCACGTTGTTTGGAGTTAGGCGATATCTTAAAATATTAGTATAAGAGCTGGATTAGGATTTACACATACATTTTAGATGCAGAACTAGTTCTTGGCAATATGGATTGAAACTGATTTCAGTTGAGTTAAGGACTCGTTTCATCGAGTCAAGGCTTACTAAACAGAGCTTTTCGGTAAAAAACCCCAACGGTTTCCCAAGGAAAGGAGGCGTCCAGTATAATCAAGTTACTTGGATGGTTATATTTAAAGCAAGACATTCGACTCATCTTTCATTTCCTAATTCAAGAGTTTTCAAGGTTCCTTTGTACTTTCATAAGTTTTCTTTTGGACAGTCCTATACGATCCTCTTTGTAAGAATCTCTTGTGCTGTTGAAGCCTTAATATTGGCTTTATTTACGGCTTTTTCACCAGATCGCGGTTATATGTTGGAGATAACATTTCTATGGTTATTACCACATTATCACTATAGTCCGTTGATCATGCATGTATAATATTCACACATTCGTTCACACTAATTTAATGTTGGAATCGAAATACTGGGTACGCAACGTGTATATGCCACACCGCAGAATTACGAAATTTGTGAAAAGTTTATTAGAGAGCCAGTTGGATGGAAGTACGCCAATAAATCGAAACATTCGTTTAAAATAGTAAAGGATCGAGGAATGATAAATGACCATTGGAATTGATTCGAAAATAAAGTAACCAATGAGAGACCAAATGATTGCTGTACAGCTTTTGAATTCAACGCGTACTTTACACACGAAAACGGCACGAATTTCCCGAAAGAGAACCGAAGATGGTCAATGTTTGGCACTTTTGGTGAAATAATGGCTTCTTGGCTTGGCTTTGCAAGAGACTTCTCGGTTTACCACAGAAACGTGGCAACAAATACGCACATGCATTTAACGTTCATTGCTGGCATACTATTGAAAATATTGTCGCTACTTTAAACAAGTTATATTTTCCTTACGAATGAGTGTTTCTTCATTGTTTATCACCGCTGAAAATGACGCCACATTCGCAACGAAGAGCTTTGCTCTGTAATTTTTCTTAAGAATAAAACATTTAAATGGCCTACAAGTAGTATATCTTTTCAATGGCCGTTATGGTGTTCGAACGATGTTACAGAATCAAGTACATCTGTGATTCAAAAACATTGCTACTTGCGTGCTTCCACAACCACATTTAAGTGATAACTGACCGAATCATGGATGATTTTATCGATACTATAGTACTTTTTCGATACTTTGGTATCGAAAGGCATGAAAAGTACTTCGATACTATCGAGTGAATTTTAGTACGTTTGAGACAATTCAAGGACAATAATAAAATCCTTCGGATTTCATCTAGAGTTGGGATGCTAAAAATGAAATGAATCAATCAAACCTAATTAATTCGCTCTCGTTTAAATGTTGGGTCTAAACTCTAGGAAATAGATCTAAAATAGAAAATTGTTCTCGGCAAATTTATTTCAATGAATACTTATAACTCTTTATCAATGACACTGAAAGCAAGTAAAGAGACCTGCATTGGTTCCTTGATCAGTTTAGTCCTATTTCTCTAATCGCATGAAAAGGTATTTACTTAGATGCTGTGAAGAACATTTGCCTAATTCATTAAAACAGAAATGTTTATTTTTATAAATCGGTCAGCACCTACAGGGTTAATATATGGTACGGCCATAAACCTTTTATATTTAGTGAGTCTGTTAGAGTTTTGAAGTAGTAGTGTCTTGGAGTATGGACAAGCAGTTAAAAGCCTATTAATTTCAGTAATCCCTAACGGCTTGGCAATTTTAAATTTACCGATGAGATCAAAATTAGGGCGTATTTTTTCGATCCCAATGCCTATGGTAATCAAATCATAATCTTTAGACAAAGATAACAACCAGATAACCAAAGGCTCAAAATTTAATTAATTTTGATATCACAGAAGGAAAATTAGTACAGGGTTTGATTATCAATGAGAATTTCCGGGTTTCTGTCCCAAAATAACCAAAATCGAAAATCGTATATTTTCGGCAACTATATAGGGTTAGTCATCATAATGTGTACTCATCTTTCAAGTATGAACTCATCTTAACCAAAAACAACTCGGTACCAAAATATCGCTTAATTACAGTTGATATTCTCTAAATAATTTTTGTAAGTGAAAATTGAGGACATTCTAAATTGTGATTACTGTAAAAAAAACATTAAACTTTTAATTTGTTAAATTCTTACAAAATGACGCAAACGTTAATCTACCGACGAAAGCATCTAGCACGAAAGAGCTTAAATTATAAAGTGTTTGGTTTATTTGTGTCATAATCATTGAGCTTAATGAAATATTGGTCGATTATGTTTTGGTCGCTATTCGAGCAAAAAGTACTTTTAATCTAAATTCAGTACTTTCGATTTCTTAACAATATCATCCGTGGGCCGAATGTCGTTATTTATAAATAATAAAACTAAAAAAATCCTGTAAAAAAATTAAAGTTTTTTGATTCCACTGCAATCGTGTTTTTAGAAAATGAATAGACGTAATACAACAACAACATTTATAAAAGCTCATTATTTATTCATTTTCCATTCAATTCGATATTTTCACAATTTCAAGGGTTTTCTTGAATCCTATTTTGAACTAATTAAAGTTTAAACTTTTCTTTATTTTGCATTATTTTCAATGGGAAACATAAATTTCTTTATTCAATATTTTAGGTTTAGTGGAAAAAAGCTCGAGGAAGGCTCTATTAATCTAGATGGCTCTGTTACAACACAAAAAGTTTGATAGCTCTGTGTTTGATCTAAAATCTTAACTGTGTATCAAGTTCTTTTTTTTAACAAAGATGTCTATAGTTTTTCAATTTTTTCGAAATTGTCCTAAAACAGCTAAAGCTTTTCTAATGTGGAGTAGAAATGAAAGTCTCCACCTTGAAACGGTTCCATTAAGGCTGTATGCTACTAAGAAAAACAAATTATGTTTTTAGTATCGATATTTAATTACCCCTAAATGTATGTAGTGGTTTGTTTCTTTAATATTTTTGAGTGCCATAATTTCCTATAATTTGCATACTAAATTTTACTTATATTGTTTATACGTGTAAAGTTAATTAATAATTTTATTGTTTTTCATTATGCTGATCTAAACATTGCATATTATAATAAATTAGAATTACCACTTATCTTGGATACACTTTTTATTTCGTAATTTGCCATCTAGTGATAGTCAATTTTATAAAAAATAATCGTCATTGCGGCGTAAAAACAAATAAACTTATCAGCGGGTGACGGTCGCTTTATCGTAAACAATTTATAGTGTTTAAATTTAACGTGAACATTTTACCGTAGAACAGTTTATCTTGGAGACTGTATAACACAATTATGTGTAAGTAAAAAATTAAAGTGTTTTCGGTTTATAAAATTATATTGAATTTGGCCTTTATTAATCTATTAAAATGGGCTTGCATATGTTGGGTGGAATTGAGACATCTGGGATGGAACTCGGCCATTTCTTAACCGATATTGATGGGATTTTGTATTTTGAATGGAAATGGGATTCTAAAACAGTTTTTGGGCGAAGTTCTTGAATATGGCCATCTGGGGAGGAACTTGGCCAATTCTTAGCTGATTATAATTAAATTGGTTATGTTGGATGCAATGGGATTCTAGAATGGTTTTTGGAAAAAGTTGTGGAATATGGCTCCCTGGGACGGAACTCATTAATTTCTTAACCAATTATGATGGGATTGGATATATTGGATGGAAATGGGATGCTCAAGTGATTTTTGAAGGAAGTTCTGGAATATGGCCTCTTAAATGGTTTTTGGAAGAAATTCTGGAATATGGCTACTTGGGACGGTACTCGGCCATTTCTGAACCGATATTTATGGTATTTTGTATTTTGAATGGAAGTGGGATTCTTAAATGATTTTTGGAACAAGTTCTTGAATATGGCCATCTGGGAAGGTACTGTCTTATTCCTAAGAGACCTATTCTGAACTGGCTGAATTAGTATTATCGATTATTAGTATTATTCGCAGTTAACATGATTATGAAGTGCTTCAATAAGCTAACGGACAGTTTGAACGTATATGATGATGAAAGGGTTATTGTACGTTGTATATATGTAGATAATAAACGTTTTCGCAACTACTAGGCACCACGTTTTTACTCGTATATATAGTTCTAGTGGAATGTCAATCATTTATGAATGCATGCCTACAACCAACGGATTGTAGAACAAAATTAGAAGAATGGTTCATGTCCGTTTGTTGTTTAAAAACAGAACGTATGGAGTTCGAACCGCGATATTCCTCGTGAGCGCCTCTGATTTGAACATTTAAATCATCCAGTAATACTTTGACGTCGTATTGTAAAATTTTGCTCACGATACCATGATGTTGTTTGTAGAAAGCATGCTTGATTTAATCGAGTTTATCTTCACTTGGTGCTTGGATATTGACAAACGAAATATCAAAGTGAAGCCCAAGAAACCTGAGTACGCAAATATGACGGCTAATAGGTATAAAGTTAATTACGAATTGATTAAGTTAGTTATGAGTAACCCAACTCCAATTTTGGGCTTGTCCGCTATTGCTTCCACAAAGTTCATTTCGTGTGTTCCGGTTATAATCGACGAAGCTATTGTCAATTTCTCCTCTAGTGGCAAACTATGAAATATTTATTGAAATACTTGTTCAAAGTTCATTTTAAAAGAAAACAAAACTTTTTTGTTCGTTATGAAGTTTTCGTACTTTATTAAAAATGTTAAAAATGAGAATGTTTGATAGCAATCGCATTGGATTTCGCCAATCCTTTATTTTTGTAAAGGGTGTTTTTTTAAGAGGTTGCCGATTTTTTTTTTGAATAAAACACATATAAAATTATGAAATGACCAAATTTTTTTTTTATTTGGTAGATAATTTTTTGGCATTTAACATTTAAACACAATTTCTGGCATATGGCTACCACGACTATTTTTCACAAATGTCATTCTGGAGGTCCAATTTTCCAGCACTTTTTCAAGCATTTGAGGGCGTATGTCAGCAATGACACGTTGAATATTGGTTTCCAAAGCGTCAATCGATTGAGGTTTATCCACATAAACCAATGACTTCACGTATCCCCACAAAAAGTAATCGAGTGGCGTCAAATCGCACGAACGCGGAGGCCAATTCACCGGACCATTTCTCGAAATAATGTTGTCGTTGAAAGTTTCTTTCAATAAGTCGATTGTTTCACGTGCTGTATGGCAAGTGGCACCATCTTGTTGAAACCACATTTCATTCATATCCATATCTTCAAGATTTGACAACAAAAACTCATTTAACATGGTTCTGTATCGATTTCCATTCACGGTAACGCGTCGTCCTTCCTCATTTTTAAAGAAATATGGACCGATGATCCCACCAGCCCATAGACCGCACCAAACAGTACATTTATCAGGATGCATTGGTAATTCTAGAACGGCGTGTGGATTATCTTTGCTCCAAATGCGACAATTTTGTTTGTTGACGTATCCATTTAACCAAAAATGCGCCTCATCACTGAAGAGAATTTTACGGTAAAAAAATGGATCTTCGTTCAATTGATTTAACGACCAATCACTGAATTCACGGCGCAAACGATGGTCGTGTGGCTTTAATTCTTGCACCAATTGAATTTTGTATGGCACCAAACCCAAATCTTTACGTAAAATTTTCCATAAAGTCGATGGACAAAGTCCAATTTGCTGAGCACGACGACGAATCGATAAATTGTCGTTTTCTTCGACACTGGCCTCAACGACAGCAATATTTTCTTCTGTACGAACTCTTCTCATTCATGTCGGTGGCTTGGCATCCAAAAGAGTGAATGTAGACCGAAATTTGGTAATTACGTTCTTTATGGTGGTCTCTGACGGACGATTATGTGCACCATAAAATTCACGAAGTGCTCTATAAACATTTTTAATTGAACACTGATTTTGAAAATAAATTTCCACGATTTGAAAACGTTGTTCTGGAGTTAACCTATTCATAATGATTTGCCAAACAATACTGAGTAGAAATGCCACTTTGAGCTGTCAAAACAACTGTCATAAAATAAAACGACATCTATCGGAAAAACAAACCTCCTAAAAAAACACCCTTTATAATTGTAAGATTTTCAGTCCTATATCGTCAATCTATTTAAATTATATTTGAAGGTAATATGAGGGTGAAAGTCCCTTGATTAATACGCTCGCTAGCTAACTAAGGATTCAAGAGAAATTCTGCTTCTGCTTATTGACACTACATCTATACATCTAAGGGCAAGTTATTGATGCCGCAAAACCAATACCTCATCAGGTTCTGCTCTCCAGGGTAGGGGCGACGTAAGCTGGCGTCTATCGTGGGCCCATGATGTAAATAAGTTCCTGATAAGACTGGATGCCTTAAAGTCTATCACCAGTTGGTCCCAGGTGAAAATATACCATTAGTTCTTCCAGAAATCATTTAAGAATAAGATAAAGACCGAGTAAGAAATGACCGAATTTTTATGTTTTAAGATACTTCAAATGCAAGCCTTTAATTGAGATATACGATAAACTGTCCTCACGATAAACTGTTCTACGATAAATTGTTCTACGATAAACGGTTGTACGATAAGTTGTTCTACGATAAATTGTTCACGATAAACTGGCAGTAAATCCTTATCATTTGACGTAATTTTTCAATCGATAAAAATCGAAATTTTTGATTTGTTTACACTAAATTTTACATTTTCTACGGTCATTTGAAGACTATAATCTTGATAATCCCTCGATTTTATGTTTCTTAACACCTTGTTGTAAACATTTTTCTCTGTTTAAAATATTGAAAAAATTGATTTGTGCGTTTCAAAAAAAGATTTTTTTTTTATTTGGCACTAGCTCCAAAAATTTGGTGCCATATGGCCCGTTTCATAATTTACAAATTAATTTTTACATTTTTTACAATCATAATTTAATTTTAATTTCTTTTCATACACCTAGCACACATCGATCCCCTTTCACACTTCTATCTGATTTGTTCTAATAAAATTCATACACATTCTTATATACGTTCATTCCCTTTCGTAATAGTTCAGTCAAACTACTTGCACTCAATAGAACATCGAACATTTGTGTGCTCTGGTTAAATGCAGAATATTTCAGAATCAAATGTTCGATGTCCTCCACAACCAAACAGCTTTCACATAATTCACACACAACCAAATTGCGTTTCTTCAAACATTCTTTCCAATTTCCATGATTCAATCTCACTTGTTCCATAGTTCGTAACATTCTAGTATCTCCTTTGAACACCTTAAAGAACCGCCTCAAAGGAGACCTAACCAACACAAAGTACTTCTTACCTTTCACCTGACATTTTTTAACAAACTCTCTCTCCCATTTTCTCCACAGATTCACCTGAAACATGCGAAGTACGTCTCTGGCATCCATGAATTCATATTCATTAACATCCTCAATCAAACAACCCCGTTTCGCAAGCAAATCGGCTCTTTCATTACCTTCAATTTGTAGGTGTGAAGGTATCCATTGAAGGATGACCTCCCTCCCACAAGATTGAAGATACTTAAATAGCACTTCCACATATACATTACCATGAGTTCCCCCATCCTAACTAATTAATTCCAACCCACCCCGGGAGTCAGAGAATAACACTATTCTCCTTCTCCCTTGTGTCATTGCCAACTTGATCCCTTCCATAATCCCTATCAATTCTGCATTCAATATACAGATTCTGTCCTGTCATGCACTCTTACCATTTTCTCTTTCCTCATTGAAAAAATATAAATTCCCACACCTACGCGATCATCATTTACACTTGCATCTGTATACACTTCCACATGTGCAACATAATTCATTCGCATTTTGCAAAATTCGCTCTTAACCGATAACTCATTCATCATTGCTTTTGTATTGTTGGACGAAACTTGGAGATTATGCTAATATTTTCCAAGATTACCAGTGATCTTGTTGTCTTTTTGTAAACCCCTAACCCCAAGTCCCCCTTTGCAATCTTTCTTTCATTTCATTCACCAATTTATTGTCCTTCAAAAAAAGATAAACTTTGAAACTAACCAAAGACAAACTAAACATTTATTTGGATAATCTTGTATTAATCCCCCAATTATACATCTAAGTTCATGCTAAAGTTCTAGTTAGGTCAGTTGGTAATATTTTATGGTGAAAAACTAATTTTTACTAAACATCATTTTTGACAATTAGCGTACCGAAGTTTGTCTATTGCCAACAGTAAAAGTAATTTTCGACATTTTCGACATATTGTCTACATTCCCTACACAGTCGACGCACAACTACTTAATTAGCTACGCACGTAGACAATACAGCAAAACACTGTGCAAGCTGAAGTTTTCTCCAATCGGCTGTAAAATCGATATTTCTAAAATCAATATCTTGAAATTCTCGATTTTGATTTCCGCAAGTTTTATTTTCTGGATTTTTTTTCTGAGATTTTGATTTCCGGGATTTTAATTTCCGGGATTCTTGTTTCAGGGATTTTGAAATCCGGGCTTATGATATTCGGAATTTTTGGTTTCGGAGATTTTGATTTCCGGGATTTTGAATACCAGGATTTCAAGCACCCAACTCTTTCAGGGCACCCAACAATTGTTAACATGTCGTATAAAATCGAAGCGAACGTCAAGTAATATAAAATAAAAGCGAACAGCTGAAAATTAGGTTACGTAACCATAAATTAGTGTAGACGCAACTGTTCCAAATTGATTTTGTGCGCGCTGTGATACCGGATTTAAATAAAAATTTTTTGGATAATTTACAAATCTATTTGGACATATAATATACACAATGCATATCTCAAGTAATTATATTTGAACATCATATGTGGTAAACTATGTAAATATATACGAGTATAGGTATGTTTTACGACATGTATTTAGATTATCTACTCGTTTATCTTGAAGAATCACAGAAAAAATAGCAATTCTAGGTTAGTAACAATAGCAGCAGTAGCAGCAGCAGCATCAAGGATAAAAAAATCATTCATCCAACAATAGAACATCCATCATGGTTTTTTATGTACAAGATAATAGACATATAGAAATGTAACAATACAAAAACCAGCAACACAATTCTATGTACCAAAACCCCAGGAATTATTTATGTTGGAGATTACTCGGGATATTTAAATATTTGCTGTGCTATAAAAACGTTGTTAAAGCTGTCTTGTGCGTATGTACGATATGTATATCAGCGAGTACATAGCATAATTAATTCTCCCTACATGTATCGTTATCAATAAATGCTGTAAAAATGTGTATATGGGTTGGAGTGCATGCGGTATCCGCATAAACAATGGTACCACATGTATGCATTCTGTATAAAATCTGTTCCAACCGTGAACACAAAACACAAAAACATAGCAAGTGCATATAACTTGGTTATTTGATCGTCTTCTCGGCTCGAATTGTAATAATCACCATAAAATGAGAATGTTGTATTTTTAAACCTTTGTACATATAGTAGAATAGTTTATAATTAGTAAGTTATTCCATCGGAGTTCGTTCACCCAGCACACAAGTATAGATCTAAATTTTTATTAATCACTGCATATTTTATGATTTTTTTTTTAAATTTTATATTTTGTGGGTTAAAGTAAAATGATTCATGTATGTATGGTATATAATGACTACCTAATATCACTACGGTTGATATACGAGTAACCGTAAGTACAACTCGAAAAGTTGTAATTTTATAAATAGCCCGAATGTCCCACAAAATTCCACATAAATTGTGTGTATTTTTGTAGTCGACCGCTCGAGAGAGTGAGCGAACACGCACCGAGCAGACACCAAATTAATCAACTTGAAAGTTAAAAAAAAATTTTTTTTGTACCCACGTAGATCTCATATTTCAAATATTAGTATTTTCTATTTTCTTGAAATATTTTTTTTTCTTGGATTATTTATTGTTTCATTCAAAGAAAATTATTTATAAATAAATAAATTTATAATCATAGCCAGTGTGTTAATCAAGACACATTAAATAAACGTTTTTGTATATGTGTGCTGTCTCTGACTAAAATTGTTGAACGCGATCTCCCGCGAGAATCTCGAAATAGAGATATAAAGCGCGATAGAGGTATAAAGCCACCTTAAAGATGAGTGTTTTAAAATTTTTTGACATGTTGTTCGTATGTGGAGGATGACTGATGGTATGTTGACGAATGGCGTGTGACCTAATCTTCGTTTAAGTTTTTAAAAAATATAAAGGGTGCTGTTGATTAATTTGAATGACTGATTTGTATTATTACATGTCTTGTGTAGTCATATTTTGTTGGAATAATGAGCAATACGTTGTTCTTTCATGATACGCTCATTCGTGAGCGTGAAACATTATCCGTAAAACGCGATATACATCAAATTATATCAACGAAATTTTGAGAAAAAAACAAATTTTGATGTGAGGAACATTGACTAGAAAGGACTGGTATCCGGTACTCGATATCAGGGCTTACTAGGACGTCTCGGCGATACTAAATATATTGCCAGTTTGAATTATTGATAATCTGACGATCTAATATCTCATGGATAGTGGAAGTAAAATTTTTAACAAATAACAAAACATGTATATGTGTCCGTGTATATAAAATCACATACATTTAGGCAAAATTTTGAGTTCGTTAAAGATTGTGGCATACATTATGGCGTGACTTGTTCTATAAAACAAATGGATGCACGAACAAACAAAATATTTATAGTGACAAAACTACCGAGTGACTGACACGAAGTGTTACCAACTTCAGACTGTCATTGCTGTCAAACCAGTGATGACAGAGCGCTCAAATTTACACTAATGACAGTTCATTTCATTGTTTACAAGCGTACAAAAGCATTTTAGTGAGAAATATTCAGAAAAAAGTTATCCGCAAAGGAATTCAAGCGTAATAGTGTGATTGCTCTATATTTGGCTGGAAAACCACAGCACATATTGAAAGATGATCTTGGACTAAAGGCCTTGAAATTCCATAAAACGCATGGTCTCACCGAAGCTCAAAAAAAATTAGAGTGGAAAGAGCAAAGGAGTTGTTACGCTTGCACGAAAGTGACGATTTGCCGAATTTGGTTTTCTCCGATGAGTCACCGTTCGTTATTGAGCAACATGTGAACAAGCAAAACGACCGGATTTACTTGCCCGGCCGTTCTACTGAAAATTTGGGCCAAGGGTTTGCCACTCGAAACGAAGCGCCGCCGATGGTGATGGTTTGGGCCGCTGTAACGGCCGAAAGCCGTTCACCGCTCGTTTTTTGGACCATGGCATCAAGATAAGTGCTCAAATTTATCGGGATCATGTGTTGGAGGGAGCGTTGAAGCCTTGGGCACAAAAACATTTCGGCCGCAGAGCCTGGACATTTCAACAGGACTCGGCGCCGAGTCATAAAGCGCTCGCCAATCAAGATTGGCTGAGAAACAACGAACCGCGGTTCATTTCCACTGCGCAATGGCAACCAAATTCACCGGATGTAAATCCGCTAAATTTCTCAGTTTGAGGTATTTTGAAGAGCAAGGTTGGGATAAAAAATTCCAAAGTGTCGATCATCTCAAGCTAGCGCTTCGCCGGGAATGAACCAAAATACCGCAGAGCCACTTTCGTGCTGCATGCAATAGCTTTGTCGGCCTTTTGAGGGCCATAATCGTGGCTAAGGGTGGCCAAATCGAAAACTGCGAATGCAATTCGAAAACTTAAATATTTGTGAACAATTTTTACTTTGACTCAATAAAATAATACTGTGGGCAAAAAACAGTAAGACATTGTTCATAATTTTAAAATTTTTTGTTTATTTCTCCGATTTCGTCCCCCTCAAAGTAATCCCCCCGGCCTCAATACACTTGTGCCAACGTTTTTTCCAGTCCTCGAAACAGTGGTTAAAGTCAATTTCCGGAATAGCCTCCAATGCGCGTAGCGATTCACGTTTAATGTCTTCAATTGATTCAAAACGGTTTCGCCGGAGCAGTCGTTTGAGTTTGCTGAACAGCCAGAAGTCACACGGAGCTAAATCAGGTGAATACGGTGGTTGCGGAACGATATGGGTGGAATTTTTGGCGAAAAAATCACGTAAAACCAATGCAGTATGAGAAGGTGCATTATCGTGGTGCAAAAACCAAGAGTTATCGACCCGGCGAATCGAATTCCGGCCTCTGTTTTACGAATAGCTTCGCGCAAATGACACATAACACTCAAATAGTATTCCTTGTTGACAGTTTGGCCGGTCGGAAGGAATTCGGAGTGTACCACACCTCGATAATCGAAGAAAACTGTCAACATCACTTTGATTTTTGACTTGCTTTGACGTAGTTTTTTCGGCTTCGGCTCACCTTTGGCACAATATTCGGCTGAATGATCGTCTGTTTCCAGGTCTTAAACATAGATCCAAGACTCATCGCCAGTTATAATACGTTTCATGACATCCTGGTAGTCGGAAAGCATTGTTTCACAGACGTCAACGCGACGCTGTTTTTCCAAAAAATTGAGTGATTTTGGAACCAATCGTGCTTTCACTTTTCCTTCCGATATTTCAACGATGTCAGTAAGGTCTCTGACTGTTAATCGTCGATTCTCGAGCACCAATTCCTTGATTTTATTAACGTGTTGATCATCAGTTGATGTTGATGGCCGTCCTAGACGTGGTTCGCCGTCAACAGGTTCTCGACCCTCTTTGAACAATTTGTAGCAATCAAAAACACTTGCTCGCGACACACAATTATCACCGAAGGTCTGTTGCAACATTCTGAATGTTTCGGCACCACAAAATTGATTCCGCTCACAAAATTTAATGGAATTTCTTTGTTGAATAATTTCACTCATTGTAAAAAACGCCGAATGCACTTTTTGTACCTCAGAAAGACAAACGTATACTAAACACTAATGATTATTTTGATGTGACATTTGGGATAGATGTCACTGACAGTCATACCAACATAGAAAAATAATTATTTCGACGAATGGTTTTCCGCGCGAAATTTAAATGAAAAAGTCTTATTACTTTTTGCCCACAGTAGTACATCAAAAAATAAAAATTCTGTGGCGTTTTGTTTTGGTAACACTTCGTGTCAGCCGCCCTGTAAACATTAGTTATAACTCAACCATGAAGGTTTGGTAGAGTGTAGTCCTAATGTGGTGGACAACATCTGATATTGATTTTTAGCATAAATGTTTCTGACAAGGTTTTACTGTGTACTTTAGCCAGAAAGTGCCAAGTGATCGATTCTAGGGGTCGACCACATAAATAACAGACATAATTTGAAAACGATTGTTGTTTATTCTAAAAAAATTGAAAGACCTCTATATAGATAGTGGTTTTTAGATAGGACTTGATGTGTACTTTACGCTGAAAGTATCATGTGCTCGATCCTTGGGGTCGGGCATATCGATAAAGGGCATTTTTGGAATGATTGTTGCACAAAGTTTCAACGAAAAATGTTGTTCTACAAAAATCAGAAGACTCCCATATATATAGGTCTCGATGTGTTCTTTATGCTGAACTGAAAGTGCCAAGTGATCGAAAGAAATCAAAATAAAAACCAAATGCCAACCCCTAAGATCAATCACTTGACACTTTTAGTATAGAATACACACCCAGACCTTACTAGAAACCACTGGGGGTCTTTTGATAATTTTAGAATTTTTTTTGAAACTTTGTGCAACAATCGTTTTCAAATAATGCCTGTTATAGCCGACCCTTAGGATTGATCGGCATTATTTACTCACCTTATAACGACAGCTGTACTACGTCGGTTAGTTTGACCGGACGAAGTCGACGGAATCCTCCGTCTCACTCCTTCCGCAGTCCCTAAATTTAAGGAGGTTCACATCTCGCCCTCAGGGTCCGATGTGTCCCCCTTCACCATGCCTAGAGATAGTCGATCGGTAAGATCCCTAGTTAACCCCTCACTTAGGTTCTCCACTAGCTGTGATGTTTCATCTGGAGAGGTACCACTCGTCGAGCTTCCCTCAACAGGCTGTGCCTCTTGCTCCTCATTCTCGGACAGCGCGGTGCTCGGTTTTACCCCGACCTCGTCCTTCCTAAATACTTTAAGAGTAACTGAGCCGAAGCCGAAGTTTATAACCCCTTAGGTTTTTGACGGGGGAGCCAGAGATTCCTTATTGATTACCATAATGGATAATCTGAAACTGCCGTTGGGCTCCTATTGCTAAACAATCCTCCAGTTCCCCGTCGGAAGGTCCGGATTGCAAATCTGTATAATCCTCACGGATTCATCCAGGTTAGCCGACTTCGTGGGAATCCAGACCATTGCCCAGGGTCTACTACAGCTTCAGTCAATGTTGTCCAAGGACTTTAAGAAAAACTAGGTTCAGTGCATTAACCACCAACCTCCATTTTTCTCCAGTGATGCTCCCCTCCTCATGGCTTTCGTCTAAGGCGGCTAGCACCACCTCCCCCTCCTTCACAACAACGCTGAAGAGCTTATGCGTCTATGACGACTGTCCCACATGGAGCTTCGCCCGTTTCCTCTCAGCATCCAGACCTCCATGCTTCTCCTCGCAAGACCTCTCTCTTTTAAACCCAAGGTCCTCTTTGCGTGCATTGCTCTCTTTGGCAATGCAACTCTTTGCCCACTTAACAGATTTCCTCTGTTCTTCCGTTCAGTGCTCCTCCGGGCTGTAGTCAGTTTGGCCAAGACACGAAAGGCCGAACGCCTCGTCCGCTCCTGGCTTGAAAGCCTCAGAACTAGTCTCAGCCACATTGACGGCTGGAGTCACAGATTCCTCCGTCTTCACCAGCCTTTGAGAAGTGCTACTCACTTTTTTAAGTATTTTAAATTTATTTTTGTTAGATTCCATAATTGATCCGTATACACGGATAAGGCTACATACAACTGGAGGTCGCCAGGTATCCAGAGAGCTCCGTTTAGGACTGGGCAATTATTTTTAGATGCGTCTCAGCCTGGCATTCATTAATCATCGGCACGGATAACACCTTGACCCGACCCATCCGCCACAATTTAGCGTGTCCCGCCCCACACCTATATTACTTATTTCATCTACTCTTGTTTTCAAGAATGAGAACCTGGAGGCGGTGGCGATAGTCGGGCACGATGGCGCGTATAATAATAACAAAACCAGATAAATGTTGCATGATACGATTTGGAGTAAACGTTTCAGAGATGTGCTGTTCGAGAGGCAGTGTGAAGTTTCTGATAAATTGACAAAAAAAAACCTTATAACAGTCAAAAAGTGTAAAAGAAAATGTTACACTTTAAATTAAGAATAGTACATTTTTAAAAATAATTTGTAATTAAGAGCAACACGAAATAATTAAAGGATATATAAAAAAATCTATTTATTTAAATTTATTTTACGTCACTAAAATCAAATATAAAAATTAAACAATTATGTGTGAATTACAAAAAATCGAAAAATTGGAAAAATTCAACCATTCGAAGGCCATTGACAAGGCATCGTAGAGATGTCTAAGTAAATCGAAGTATGCTATCGTGTAGTACTGATACGCATATTCAACCATTCGAATTCATCATCCAACCATGTGAACTCGAATGGTTGAATTTTACTAATTTTTCGATCATTTATGATTCCAACATAGAAAATTTATGCTTTGACGGGTCGCATAAATATGTTGGCTTCTACAAAAGATGCAATGGCGTCAGTACTACACGATAGGATACTTCGATTTACTTAGATATCTCTACTATGCTTTGTCATTGACAATCGAATCGCCTTTACACTTTCTACTTTAGCAAAATTTAAAATTAAAAAAAATCTATGACTGCATAAATAAGTGAGCTCCTTGAAATTATAAAGAATGGATATGGGACATGGTTATGGCTAAATTAGCTTGGTATTGGCTTGGTATTGTGGTCTTATTATTTCCACAATTTATTTCGTTTTGCATAACACGTTTTTTTTTTTGATAGTGTAGATTTACACTTTTTGGGCTGTTTTAAAGTTTTTTGTCATTTTTAGTTTGTCAACTTCACTATAGTTGTTCGAGATGGTATGTGAGTGTAAATTAAACTTTACCACAAATTGAAATTTTAATTGAAATAATTTAAATTTATTTTTAAATTTAATTTTCATAACATAATATAATAAATAATTTTACTTTAATTTTCTATTTTATTTGAAGCTTTTGAGTAACCCATTTCTTAATTTTCACGAATTCATTTTCTAATTTTCTTATTTATTTATTTATTTATTTTATTTATTTACAATACAATTTTGGAATGATCTACACACCAAATATTGAGCTTATAAGCTCATTTATAATATGATGTGCAGCTCATGAAAATCCAATTAGTTAAACCTTTTCTCGCTGGGTCGTGGAGCGGGGGAATATGCCTCACAGGAATATAAATTCTAATCTGCTACTTTTAACATTATTTTGTAAAATCCCCATCAGTAGATGAATACAAGATATGATGTAATTTGCTGGTTGCTTGCTATCTTCTCTTGTCTGATTTGTTAGCGGTTTTTCAGCTTCCATTTATAAATTTACGTAGACGGACCAGTCAATTATATATCCATATTGAAAAAAGTTAAAATCAGTTAAGTTAGTTGCTTAATTCTATAACCAGGCTCTGGCGCAAACCGGAGGTAAAGTGTAAATATCTTAACATTATTATGCTGCCATCTAGGCGAAGACATAAATCGTAGTAATATGCAAGAACTATGAATAGTATGAAGTCATTACACAGAGAGGCACTTATACAACTTGGCAATCACGCTTCCACTTTTTGTTAATAAGTTCACTTTCAAGCTCAAAATTAGGATCCTGTGGTACTCAGGATGTTGCCTCTAACGGAGTTGATGTCGATAATTGGAAGATTACCTGAAATATTTGTTCCCTCAACTACGTGTCCCCCGACACAACTAAAAGGTACAGAAGTTCGAATCCCGAAAGGATGTTAAAGGGATTTTAGATTGGTATAGAAAGTCGGAAAATATTGGTTTGTTTTCGTTAACGGTTTACGAAGTTGTGGCCGGTCGTATGAATTGAGAAAGTTTCACAAAAAGTGTCTGAAATTTAGTTGTGTTTGAGCAGATTTGTTTTTATGTGTGAAATGGTGAGTGATCGTTCGAGATAGCTTGATTAAAGATTGTACTTTAAGGTAGAATGACAACATGAATTATCTGAATCATCGTAACTATATCGGTGCAGAGTCATAATTTTACCAAATTAAATCATTCCAAAGCCCATTTAATTAATGTTTACCCCTCCGCAAAACCTCATACAACATAATCGAATGGTCCAAAATCGTAAATTCTTTATAATTATCTCCATGAACAAGCCAACACCAACAAACAGCAGCAGCGGGAAAAACTATTTTGTCTTTTTTGTGTAAACCATATTGATTTTGGTGGTTTATTCGACCGATCCAGATGACTCACTGTACGCTCACCGCACCATACGTAAATATCGTCGTACTACATACATCCTATAGGCAGGCACACACGAACAAAAACAAAAGAAAAAAAACATTACCAGAGAAACAAAATGGAATTATGCCAAAAAAATAGAATATAATTTAGTTTAAATTTTTATTGTTGTAATTATTTATTTATTTTTTTTTTTTTTAATGTACGAGAGTATTTTGTGTACATAGCCAAACTACATAATATAGCAAAATTGTATTATAGCAATGAATTTTCTGTTTCGGAAAAACTCTATGTATATACAAGCTGGCTCTAGATAGCTCTATAGACGAGCTACATACATTTGTGTAGCACGAGTACTGTCTGTTCTGTGTACAGCACAGAGAATAGAAATAAATAAATTTTAATGTAATTTTTTTTTTTCATGTTTGTTAAATTTAAAATTCCAAATTTTGTTTTTTTATTTGTTAGATTTAAAATCTACTATTTATATTTTTAAGTTGATGGTAAACATTTCTAAACGCATTAATGATTATGTTCTATTATAAAATATAAATAGATAAATAAATAATTATATGCATAGAAATTAATTATTCATACATAGTAGAATACAAACAGCAACAACACAAATTAAATTAAAATTATAAAATGCAACAACAACAACAACAACGGCAATTTGTTTATAGGGAAAATGTGTAATTTATTATTTTTCAATTATAAAATGAAAAATTTCGGATGAGAAAATTTTTGGAATTTTGGTATGTACAAGCATTTACATGTAATAGATTCACACATACACATATAGACACGATAGATGTATGTTTTCTGGTTATAAAGTCATGTCTACGTACGTATGCATGTGCATCAGGAAGTCAATTGTGTATATGGAGAAAAATTGGAAAAATGTATTGGGTTGGAAAAATTTGATTGGTTTAGCATAGTTATGTGCTTCTGGTTTGAGCACTTTGGGTGTTATATGCATTTTTTATTTTTGGGTTTTGTAGTATCGAAGATTAACATTTTTCCGGGTTTATGCAAATATTCAATTAAAATGTTAACATACGAGTATAATTGACCTCACAATTTTGAATCGTTTTAAAGTCATTTTACACAATGATCCGTGTAGTCGTATGTGCTTACCGATACTCCATAAACGTTATTTTATCTATTAGCTAGATTAGAAAATGAGAAGGGGAGTGAATATGGATTGAAAAAGCTCCCATTGAAGCTTAAACTTCCGGTACACAAATTTCCACCAAATTTCGCAAGGAACTCCCAATTAATGGAAAAAATCCGCCTGGACTGTAGATAAGCCGAATTTTGATGAAATAAAGTTTTTACAATCAAAACTCACCATTTCCGGTAACATTTAAAAAATGATCTGAACTCATTTTGTTTAAATTTTAATTTATATTCCATTTGTTTTAACCTTTAATCTGGAAGCTACTACTTCCAGTGGACCGATTTCGACCAAAAATCACTGGGACCTCCCAATTTACGGTAAAGGCTTACGTTTCACCCCGATCAATCGATCCGTGGGCTATACAGGGGCCAAATTTTCGTTCAAAAACCAGTTTTTTTGGTAAAACTCGTAATTTGTGCGTAAATCAAAATTAAAACTACGTCACAACAAAAGAATAAAACTTTAAAAAGACTGAAGTCAAAAGCTACGAATTCTTCCTTATTAAATAAACTAGCACTACTCAATAGACAAATTAAATCTGGGAAGTACTTTGCAAAAAAGAATTATTTTGCGAACTTAGTCGACAATTTGTCACAAAAGGAATGATATTGAGTATACCGCTGCTAACAGCATAGCATATTATTTAAATAATAGGCCAGATAATAAAATTGTATCTACATAAATTAGTAAAACTATATGATTTATATTTTTTAGTTACTTATTCACAGGAATCAATTAAGTAACTAAAAATAAGAACCGGGATTAAAAGACAAATTTGGAATAGTTCAAAATGTACCTTTATTTAACTTTACTTTAACTCCTGCATAACGCCTTGGAAGACTGGTAACTAACTTCAGGCAATGCGATGTAGGGATATTATTTCAAATATCTTCAATATTTTTGAAGAGCTCGTCTGAATTGCGGCAAGTTATCGATTTTAATCCTCTCTTGACATCGGCTCACAAGCTCTCAATCGGATGAAGGTCCGGGCTTTGCGGGAGCCAATCTAAAATATTAATGTTGTGATCCCTAAACCAACACTTCACTAGCCGTGAAGAGTGTTTAGGATCATTATCCTGTTGAAAAATAACGGAATCTTGCATGTATGCGAATGAATAAGGTTCCATCACATTTTCCATAATATGCGCTATGGTCTTTATTGTGTACTTTGGATCCAATTCTTTATTCTTCGGACGTCTCACGTACGTCTTATCATCCGATCCGAACAAATTTATTTTCGACTCATCGGCATTGCTCCAGAGGATGTTTTTCCAGAACTAAGCTTTAAATTTGTTTTTGTAACGTTCGTCTTTTTGCGTGCAATACAGCCATGCAATCCAGATTCTTGAAGCTGCCGCCTAATGGTCCTACCTGACATATTTTTTTCAATTTGGAATGCAATGTTTTTGTTTATTTCCCTTGCCATCAGAAATGGATCGCCCTTACTTTTAAAGCAAATGATCCTGTCTTCCCTTGCTGTAGTTTTTCTAGGTCGTGCACTCCTGGCTCTATTTTCACAGTTGTCACTATCGTTTTACGACTTAATGGCATTATACATTTTTGACTTTGAGCAACCCAACCATTTCAAATTCTTAATTTTCAATTTTAGTCTCAATTGGAAACTTTGGTATTTTCGCCAATTGGAATTTTACCCAATTGACTTCTTCTGAGATATGAAATATATTTTGGAATATTTTTTCTGAATAGAAGACTAGATCGAAAACTATAGTCTGAATAATAAAAGAGGTAATAAAAGAGTTTCCGCTAAAATTGTAAAAAAAATTTAAAACCTTGAAGACAAACATGTGTCGTAGTGGCAAAATATCGAGATTTTGGAATATGGGCCCTTTAAAACTCATAATTGGCGCAATGTGTTTCGGTCTGTTAAATAATGGTATTAACGTGGGTTTGAATGCACTACCCCAACAAGAGATTCCGTATTGCAGAATTGAACCAACTAGTACAAAATACACAATTCTAAGTACACAATACGAACGCAAAACGTACATTTTCCTTGCTACCAACAAAAGCTTAGTTTTCAAAACCTCAATATGCACCTTTCAATTTAAATGTTCGTCTATCAAAATGCCAAGATAACGATAATATGAACCAGGTCAACCAAGAAACATCGACTGGGATTACAGATTCTATTGCAACCATACTCATGGTAATTGATGGCTAATGGTGATGACAATCCTTATAGAAAATGTAATATTTTAGTTTTATCACTTAGAAGAAGATTATGAGCCTTAAACCAAACCGAGAGCATATTTAAATCACTCTCAGTGTACTTAATCTTATCTTGAATGCTAAGACTTATATAGGCAAACGGAAAATCATCAGCAAATGCAATGGGGGAGCCACAGAATTGTTTACTAAAATTCCGTTTACATAAATTAGGAATAGTAGAGGTCCAAGAACTGTACCTTGAGGAACCCCTATCTTGCTCGGCAGAACATGGCTAAAATGAGAATTTATTTTAACTACTTGAGTGTACGACCATTTAAATGTGAATATAACCACTTGTGCATCGTACCGCGAAAGCCAATGCGGTCAAGCTTCATTAAATGAGTAGGATGTTCCACTCTATCAAAGGCTTTAGTCAGGTCTATAAATAAAACAGACGAATTAGACTGTGGTCAATGTTTATACTTATTTGGTCTAAAAATGACAATATAGCTTGCGTCGTATTTCTGTTCTTTCTAAAACCAAATTGTAAGGGAGATAGAAAATTGAATTTATCTAAAAAAACTTACAAATCTAGCTTTCATAGCATTTTTTTTAAAACACTGAAAGGAGGGAGATTGGGCGATAATTATTTAAAGATGTCTGTCATTTTTTTAAATGTAGGGACTGCCACGGTTGTCTTTAAGGAAGTCGGAAAAATTCCTATATCCACACTTAGATTAAATGTGATCGTTAATACATCAACCAGAAAGCAAGCCATTCGTTTTACAGTATAACTAGACACCCCATCTCAAGAGCCGATCGATTTCTAAGAGAATTAATTATTAAATACAGTTCCCCAGATGGTATAGGTGAGAAATGGAAACTACGTCCAGTCATTAATAGTAGTAAAATAATTGTTGAATGCATTGGCAATGTCAAATGAACCTTGAACGGAATAATTCTTCTCATCAATAATTTCTGTGATTAGAACAGGCTGTGAATGACCAACTATTATTTCGTTCGTTATTTTCCAGTTTTTGCGAGCATTTTTTGCAAACTCGAGCATTTTGCTCGTTTACAAACTCACACAATTTCAAACTGTACTGGTTTAATCTAATATTATTACGGTGTTTCTTGACCAGTTGGCAAATCTTGTTCCCAGTTCCTATTACTTAACTAATTGCTTGTTCACTGTATTAGATGTAGTACATTTATCAACGTGACCTCTAAATATGTTTAAAAAATGTTCGAAAGCCAAAGAAGGATCCATGCAGCAATATACATCTGCCCATTCTTCATATGCCATCAGATTAATTAATTGATTGTGATCAACATTCGGTACCTCGGTGTTCCTACTAGGGTTTGTAAAGGGTGGTTAAATTTTAAGGGCCGACGTTGAATGTGAACCACACCTAAACGTCAAGTTTTTTTCTGCATTTAATCTGACATTTATAAATTTCAGGTTCTGGGCGTTCAAATCAAAATGCATATCGTGCACTTCGTGATTTTTTCGGTCAATTTAATCGTCCAAATGTGCGTACAATCGGAAAACTCGTGCAAAAATTTGAGCAAACCGGGTCTGTAGGAGATTTTAAAACACCAGTGCATGCTCGTACAACTCGTACAGCGGAAAATATTGCGGCTGTTCGCGATAGTGTGGCTGAAGAGCCGTCCACCTCAACTAGTCGTCGTGCCAAACAATTGCACCTCTCACGCTCGTCGTTGATGAACATTATGCATAAAGACTTGCATTTACACGCTTATAAGGTGCAATTGGCTCAAGAACTAAAGCCTTCCAAACGTCGTCAATGGTCAGAATGGTGGCAAGAAATGGCAACAGTGGATGATCAATTTTCGAAGAAAATCATCTTCAGTGATGAGGCACATTTTCACCTCTGTGGATTCGTCAATAAGCAGAATTGCCGCATTTGGGCGAATCATAATCCAAGAGTGATTGTCGAAAAACCAATGCATCCACAAAGAGTGACTGTTTGGTGCGGTTTATGGGCTGGCGGAATAATCGGGCCGTATTTTTTAAAAAAAGTGGCCGGTCAGTTACTGTGAATGGTGTTCGCTATCGTGAGATGATAACGAACTTTTTATGGCCCGAATTGGAAGATATGGATGTGGAGGATATGTGGTTTCAACAGGACGGTGCCACTTGCCAAACAGCTAACGAAACAATGGCTCTTTTGCGAGACAAATTCAATGGCCCTGTTATCTCACGTGGTGGCGATGTTAATTGGCCGCCAAGATCATGTGATTTGACAAAGTTGGACTTCCTTCTTTGGGGTTATTTGAAAGAAAAGGTGTACGTCAAAAACCCAGCAACAATTCAAGAGCTAAAGGATGAGATAATTCGGCACATTAACGGCATAGAACCTCAATTATGCCTAAGCGTCATCGAAAATTTGGACCATCGGGTGGAGGTGTGCCGCCGAGGTCGCGGCGTCCATTTGGCCGATATTTTATTCCATACATAATTGAACCATACCATATTATCATAATAAAAAGAATTGACAATAATTTCTTAAATAATTTGTGTTTTATTCAAAATCAACATCGGCCCTTAAAATTTAACCACCCTTTATATTAAAAAAGCTCCAGAATTTCGTAAGCTATTACACATAAATAATGCAAGTTTTCGGTTAAAATATGTTCCGTGGCAATGGAAATTAGCAGAAGTAATCATGATAGCAAAAGCTGATAAACCATTGCTGTTGCAACGCGCAATCTCTGGATGCAAGCGCTGGAGAATCAAGCATAATGAGACAAAATCCACGCATATTAACTTTACGTATCAAAAGGCTTCCCATCTACTGATAAAAATTAACTAACGACCGGTGCTGTATGCAAACAAAGCTAAATATCTCGGCATGACACTCGATGCCAAGCTCAAGTGGAGCGAGCATGTCAAAAAGAAAAAAGAAGAACTTAATATTAAGTTCAGAAAAATGTATTGGCTCATAGGCAGGAGCTCTGAGCTTACAATACACAACAAGCTACTGCTGGCAAATACTGAAGCCGATATTGACCTACGGTATTCAACTCTGGGGATGTACTAAGCAAGCAAACAAACGCCAAAATGATACAGACGTTTCAGAACAAGCTTCTCCGTAGCATCGTAAATGCTCCGTGGTACACAAGAAATGAAGACCTTCACGGGGACTTACAGATGGAATACATCAAAGATGAAATAAAAAAGCACGCCGCCAAACACGAAATAAGGCTCCAGGAACAACGAAACCCCTATATTCGCCATATGATAGATAACCCTGTCGTTGAAAGAAGACTTCAAAGAACGAGGCCACTTGACCTAGTAAACATACCAAATTAAAATTAAATTTTAAATAGGTTTAATTATTTTTGGGACTAATCATTGGGTTTCACCCCAACAAATCAGAATTGTTTAAGAAATGTAAAATTTGTAAAAATTTGAAAGATAAATTGCTAGATGAGCACATAGTCTCTGTTGTAATTAGTAAAGGAAAAAAAACAAATCCTAGAGATTGGGGTCTCACTAATATGGTTTCATACATTCGCATAGGTCAGAAAATGTTCTTTCAATATTATGAAAAAGAGACACGAATGATGATTTTCACCATGTTTTCCAACATTGGAAGAAGTTTAACTTCGTTTTAAATTTTATTCCCAGTTGGAAATTTTGGTATTTTCGCCATTTGGAATTTTACCCAATTGACATTCCCAAATAAGCTACGAACCCGATTTATTGTAAAAACAATCAAATAACAGAAATCCTAGAGTTCTTAGAAGTTTCTGACCTATTCGAATCCTGTTTGGAATTATTGTTACTCGAAACTTTGATCTGTTCAAAAGTATAAACATGACCCCGTCGACATCTCTAGGGTTTCTGTTATTTGATTTGAAAACAGTAAATCGAGTTCGTAGCTTATTTGGGAATGTCAATTGGGTAAAATTCCAAATGGCGAAAATACCAAAATTTCCAACTGGGAATAAAATTTAAAACGAAGTTAAACTTCTTCCAATGTTGGAAAACATGGTGAAAATCATCATTCGTGTCCGTTTTTCATAATATTGATAGAACATTTTCTGACCTATTCGATTATATGAAAGAGATTCCGTGAACATGTCGAGGATAAGCGAATACCCGTAAACGTAAAAATGTATCTAGATAAGTTAAAATCATCATAATTTGATCGTTCACCACACTCATAGAATTCTGACTGTTATATCTAACCATGCAGGTGAAAGCACGTGAACATATCTGGGATCAGTGAAATAAAATTTGAAAATTTATTCAAATTCATGAAACTTCTAAGTTGTGGACTCAACCCTGTTCGGAACTATCGATAGTCGAAACTTTGAACTATTCAAAAGTATAAACGTGACCCTGTCAACATCTCTAGGATTTCTGTAATTTGATTGTTTTTACAATATATCGGGTTTGTAGCTTATTTGGAAATGTCAATTGAGTAAAATTCCAAATGGCGAAATACCTAAATTTCCAATGCGAGGATAACACTGAAAAGGAGGAAGTTTAAAATGTTGGAAAACATGGTGAAAATCATCATTCGTTTCCCGTTTTCAAAATACTCGTAGAACATTTTCTGACCTATTCGAATATACGAAAGTTAAGTTAAAAATCATCATAATTAGGCCCCATTCATTATGTACTCATTGGGTTTTGGCTGATTTATCTGATTAAGTCATGTATGGCACGGTAAATATCACGTATGTGAAGATGGCCCAAAAACCATCCCGAAAAAAAAAACCTTTCAATAGAAATGTTTGCGTCGTCGCTTAATTAAAAAAAGCCTTTCAGCCCGAAAAATAATACAAAATAACAGAAAATTAAAATCCATCCCGAAAAAATGTATATAAAATTTTGCTCCGGATCTCAAAAGTTTGAGCTTCTAATTTTCAAACTAAGTATGTGCGGTAGATCAGTAAGAATTCAATATTGCTATAATAAACTCCAAAATAAAATAAAAAAGCTTCATGTTTCGACAAATTTATCTCAGCCCACATAGGCCTATAAATATCACAAATGTGGCATATGCCTAATAAAACTAGCAGCAAACGCATCCGCAAGGCCATTACGACACGATGAGGATATTGCGTCATATACAAGCCATTTGCTATCAAATGATTTTCACGGTGTTATGTATGAAAACGGCCATGTTTGACCATGTGTATCTCTGTTCACAGAGGTTTAAAGATATAACGGAATATGTTATTTGCTTGATAAGGCCATCAACAAAACACATCTGGAAAGCCATTACCATACGATAGGGAAAAGGGTCATATACAAGCCGTTTGCCACCATCCTGAAAAACGCCTTTAAGATATAGGTGTGTGAACAGAGATACACACCCTGTTCGGAACTATCGATAGTCGAAACTTTGAACTGTTCGTTCGTTCGTTCTTCTCTGTTAGAGAATCATAATCATAATTAGGATCATTTCCCGTTTATTATATACTCATAGAGTTTTGGCTGATTTATCTGGTTATGTTAGTGAGACATCGATCTCTAGGTTTAGTGAATTAAAATTTGAAAATTTAATCAAATTCATGAAACTTCTAAGCCGTGTATATGACACAGTAAATATCATCAAACATACACATCGTTCATCAACGTTACACAGTTCATTTCAAAAATCACAATTGTTAAAAATACGCTGGACAAGTTAAAAGTCACCCTAATTAAATCCCAAATTTTAATTTTCATTAAGCTATTCGGTCATATAAGTGAGAGCCCGTGAACATCTCTAGGATCGTAGAAATAAAAGTAGAAACATTGGGCGCGTTCAGGACCGCCAACTGTTGGCATCATGATTAGTGAAATCATCGCCAATTCGATAGTTCTAAACATTTTCATAACGTTGGCTTTGATTTTACTCAACATGTTCCCAACTGTTGGGTGCCCTGAATGCGCCCATTGTCTAAAATAACCTTCTTTAGAATTAAGAAAACATTTTGTAAATTGTATCACAATTTTCTCGTGTTTACAGCGACACTATTAGGGGCCTAGTGACTTTTCTAATATAAATGTTAAAAATCTAAAAATGTGTCCAATTTCACTACAAGGCAGATCCAATTGGAATATTTTTAAATTTAACAATGTAACTTTTTACATGACTTACGGTACTCTTGACAGTCATATGCATAATATGCTCATCACATTACTCTATATGTGTGCAAAAAATACGTTTTCTCAACTACACGATACCATGGGGTCAAAAAATTTCAAATTATAAAAAATATTCTTGTAACAACAATAGTTAGCATATTAAAATATGGTAAGCAACAATTAAAAGAAATTCTCCTTTATAAAACAAAAAAAAAAAAAAAACTCTACACTTGAAAGCATGTGTTCATGTCGAGCATTATTTTTTTATGTATGTTATGTTTATATGTATAACATATAAATGTAAAACCCGCAACCAATCGTTTTGTTGTATCCATTTTTAGACCCCTTCTAAAAATCTAAGCAAAATTTTCAATCGTGTAAAGATTTATTTTTAACAAAAAAAAATATTAGCATTTATAAAAAAAAAAGTAAAAAAAAAAAAAATTATTCGTGTGAGTAGAGTGAGTGTACGTTACTGCTCATAAAGTATGCATCCGTAATGTGCATTCACTATTTAGCCGTTAACGAGATAACAACCATAAATATTTTTTGGGTGTACACCATCACAAATTATTTATAGTAGTGTGTTTGTTTAGTGAGAACATTTTTGATAGTGACATACAAAGTGATAAAAAGTGAGATCGTGATCGATAAATGTGATTAATTGAGTGCGTGCATTTATGGGTAAATTACGTAATTTTGTACAAAAATAAACATGTGATTAGAACATGCACCGAAGGTGTAGCCGATGCTAGAGGCGCGAGCGCAGGCATTTCTATTTTAAGCCATATTGAAAAGTTGCATAATATCGGGAGAGAGAAAAACAAAATTTTTTTTCTTAAGAAAAGCTAATTTCGGATATATGATATCTAATTTGATGGATATTTTTATTATTTAACATTTTTTATTTTATTTTGGAAAACAGAAGATCATTCACTTGGTATCTTGGAGTGAACGTGTATAAGTGTAATACATACAGATATGTATACATGTTTCGAAAATATATTTATAGCGTAGAAATTAAATTTATATTTATAGATGATTTCCACAAGATCGCGCGGTCCGGTAAAATTCGGGTATTTATAATTTTCCGATTTTCTAAAAATAAGAAAAATTCCAATTTCAATTTTTCAAACTCTCTTCTTAACTATTTTTGTTTTCATCCTGCTTCGAGCGAGTTTTTTTTTTAATATAAGAAAAAAACACGCCGCGAACTAAAAATGCTGTTTGTATAAATATAGAATCTTACAGTAAAATGTATATCTCGAAGACCACGTCAAAGACGTCTCGAAGAAAAAAGTAATACTAATGAATGTAACCATGTGTTTGTATAATTTCTAAAATTAAAAAAAAATATTTGCGGGGGTAAATCTGTGGAAATACAAGATGATCATACCATATTAAAATAGTCAGTATTATGTTGAAGTTCAAGAATTGTAAAAGTCGGTTGATGAAGAGCGGGCCCGAATTTTTTTTATTTTATTTTTTTTTTTTTTGTGAATATTTTGTGAAGTTTGTGATAACATAAGCCTAAAGTGATCAGCATAATTAAAAGTGAAAATAAATTTTATTAATAAAATTTAATAATGATAAAAATCTACTGTGCCTATGAAAGTTCCATGCTTCCTTGCATTCGGTAGTATAATTATAAAACGTATGGAATGTAAAGAAGTATGGAGCACTCTGGCTAAGCCATCTTAATATATCAAATTACATCTATTTAAATCGAAATTAATTATTTTTTTTTATATAATAAAATATTTTTTCTTCGTTAAACAATGCCTTCTTCATCTTAACAAGAAGAGATAAAAATTTATTTTATTTTTTAAATATGGATACATCTGTTTATCACGTGGTACATAGTTTTGTGTGTTAAGTGATCTTAAGATCAATATATCGTTTAAAACTAACCAACAAGAGAAAATGCCTTTTTAATGGCGGTTATTTAATTTTATTGCATATAGCCCTAAATAAATCGTCTGCAATTACAATGTGATTCAAGAATTTTAAGTATTTATATTTAAATAATAATAATAACAGTAAAAGTAATGGCCAGAATTTTTTGTTGCTGGATTTAAACATCCGGGGAATATCGGGGGTATTAAATGACACTGTGTGGTGCGCATGTGTGTAATTTTTTTTTGTTCTTGTAGTTGTGTACAAAGTCATTTAAACATCCAAATATGGATTGATATCGTAAAATCATAAAATCCTTGAGAATATCGCGCGATGCACTTGTCAATTTAACAACTCCCCAAGGAGTTTAAATGTACTCGGAATTTATAAACGGATGAATAAATTACCAAATATATAATGCAGTCTCGTAAAATCGGTCACCCCTGCCCGCTCGCAAAAAAATTTATATATTTTACCCAGTCAAGTGATTTTTCAGTTCTGTTATCATTCCCGAACAAATTTTTTGTTTGTGATTTAATTATATTACGAATGTACTTTGTGTAACTCACGTTAATAACGTATTTCAAATAAACTATATGTACAAAACTAAAAAATTGGACAGTTTCCAAAAGCAAGTAAAAAAAATATTTGGCTTTTCATACACCGAAAATCAAATTACATTACAAAATTTTTGCAAAACTATGTAAAAAAATAAATAAAAATTCTGTCTTCTCTTCATCGTGTATACCGCACCGCGTACCTACTCACCGGCCATTTTACCCCATCACGTTTATTTTTAGTATGCAAGATGTACAGTCAAGAAATATTATTATTATGGGTCATTAAAAATCTTGGATTAAATACACACAGCGGGATGAATGCATATTATAAAGGTAAACGGCCTTATATATATACCGATATAGGACATTTCATATCCTTAAATCTCGACGATCTAATTATGAGGTGATTTAATAGAATTACAAATTTTTTTTTTGTTGGTTGTGAGATGAGGTAGGTGTGTTCATATAATTTATCTTTTCAAATAGTTTGGGGCTGAGCCAAAACGAAATGTATTTTGCGGAATTTACATGAAACACAAATATATCGACGACTGATGTGTCATTGCCCGACCGATGGCCAGCAAATGACCAAATATTTATTTATAAAATGACGAGGGTCATTTTTTGTTTTGTCGAAATATTGATGTCAATGCAACTTTTGAATATTGAATAAAACAATTTTAGTTTTCACTATTCCTTACGAGCGTTAGAAAATTAAATTGAAGATTAAAATTCATTTTAATAATTTCAGCAGCGAGCTTTAAAGGAAAATTTTATTCTACAGTTATAACAAATTGCTAAATTCACATCTCCAAAAATGTACTGACGATGTGGCAGGAAATTTTCGAAACTTTTGGCTGTGGTATTTTCTTTTTGTACCTTACTGCCTAAGGAACTTATTTTGATTTACTATACGCTTTAAGAAAACTACGCTTGAAGAAAACTTAGAATTCCTGAAGGTCACGACAGTTAAGAACTTCACTTAAAACGAAACCGGCTTGCTTAAGCCCCCTGTGTGAGAAATGTCTTAAAGATAATGATAACTGCATTTATTTTGTTTGGTTACTGCGCCATTGCGAATTTGAATTGATATTTTCTCGGTGGACAGCAGCTCTGAGTGTGCATGCTGGTAAGTAACGATCCTAAGTGTTATAGTCTAATTGAATCTAAGCGGCTGTTACAGATCTGTTCACTTGCTCTCATTAATAGAAAATTGTTTCGGATAATCTGACAAATTCTTATCTAGTTTGGCCCGAACTTTTAAATAAATTCTTTATAATTTTTTGTCTGATCAAATTGTAAATATTCGGTTTCCGTAAAGGGTGTTCATTTCCTTCCTAATCTTTTTGGCAAAAATATCCTGGCTACAGCATTTTTACAAAAAGCAGCACCGTACAAAATAAATCGAACAGTATGGATTAATGAGTACCGGAGCGGTTTGTAATAAATATTTTAACTTTTCAAATGTTACTTGATCCTCCGGTAGTCCCCGAAAATTTATTGTCCATTTCAAGTAAATTTGTAATTGGAGAAGCGATGTTGAGTCCACCGTTACCTGCAGCAAAGCCCAAATAATTCACTTACTTCATTACCAATTTACTTTTATTGACATTTAACATTAACCCAGCTAATTTAGCACGCTCCTCTTTGATTTTGTGGAGTATTTATATTCGTCCCAGCATTGACCTTACGCGAATCTAGGCATGACCTTAGCTTATTGGGCTTACGTATTAGAACAACAGAGAAGGCACACGAGTTCAATAATACCCATTTCAAGCATCCGGTCTAATTCTTTATAAATTTGTTTTGCACGGCGGGAGAAACGGCGTTTACGGTCTTTCCTGTCTTTGCTTGATGAGGCCACAATCACCAATATCGTTCTGTGTTCTAATAATCTTGTGCGCCTTAGGCAGTGTGTTTCTTAAGACGGATAGTTCATGACTATCCGGTTAAACTGCTTTTGTTCCAACGTCGGCAATACGTGTTTATAGCAGATTCAGTATTTAGTATATCTAAACTACCTATACGAGTTGCTGAGGGTTATTAAATGCGGTCCAGTTAATAAATAAGTGAAATGAAACGAAGAATTCTCAGAGACTCCTCGCTTTACAAATATTGCCTATACAAATCCAATCACTCCCTGTTATACTAGTTCATACAGGGGGCCCCATGAACATCATCAATCCTTCGAGCTTTGACGCTAAACGGCTTAAGTCAAGTAAATCTTTAAAAGACAACTCATTCAAGGCATAGATGCTTCGCTCCATAATACGTAATTTATGACAGTTGTGCTTAATGCAGACACGATATTTAAAAAGATAGAGGTACTAGGTAAGGAGGGCATTATCCTCGTAATAATAAAAGTGATAACCTTACCATCCATTTTGCCAATGCCTGAGGACTCGCGACTAAGAAAAATTGCGTACATCAACATCTCGAATCACGCAGACGGGACATATTGGTACTAACGAAATCAAAATTATCTCATAACATCTACGATAAGGAATTCTACTACTTCAAGCGGAAGGTCAACTGGTAGTGCGTCCAACAACTCACAATATGTCGAATGTTTTAATATTGGCACCACTGCGTATCGATATGACTGAGAATCGAATAATTTTAAATTATTTTTGATATAAGCCGTAATGCTCAAAATATTTTCGGCCATTTTTCTGGTGCTTTTTGATTTTTGAAAATTACTTTCTTTTACGTAGTACGTAGAAATTTTTTTGCAGATTAAACATTCGCTATATCGAAGTTAGAAACCGATTCTGATTTAAATGTGCAATAATACTGTCCTAGATCAATTTTCCAAAATTTAAGCGGAAAGTCAATTTTTGATAAAAAACTGTTTTTTGTATAATTATGAAAATTTTTAACCTCGAGTTTTTCGACTAAATCTCTGTGTCGTCTTTACAGCTCAGACAGATTGACCGATCAATTGACTTTGACCGAAATCGAGAAGCTTTTTCGTATATTTTGAAATATTTTGAAAAGTATATAGCATTTACGAGAAAATTATGCGGGGTGTAATTATTGTGACCAAAACTTGACGTTTTTTTACGTCAAATGTACGCAGAGCTCGAATACACCACACTTAATTTCTAAAGCGAGAAATCGAACCTACCGGATTTGTGATAAAAATTGTCTTGTATAATCAAAAATTCTTAATCCTGCTTAAAATTCAGAAAACCGACAAGGTTATCCCATGTTAAAAATATGATCTTCATTGCAAAAATTGAAATAGCTCCTACGGAAGCTGCCACTACTGGTACGCAGAAGTCCACCACATTTCGCTTGGACATGTCCATATATAGAACAAGCTTTCCAATCCGCCTGGAATGCCAGAGATGCCGAATTTCGGTGAAATAAAGTTTTTATTATCAAAACTCGCCATTTCCGGTAAAGTTTAAAATATGATCTGAACTAATTTTGTTTCAAATTTAATTTACTATCTTTTCGTTTAATAGTTTTTCATAAATGCTATATACTTTACAAAATATTTAAAACAAACAAAAAGCTCCGATGGAAGTTTCCACTTTCGGTGGACCGATCTTCCTAAAATCACAAGGACTCCCTTTTTATGGAAAAAGCTTAAGTATGAAGTTTCATCTCGATCAATTAATCCGTCTGGGCTGTACAGTGACCAAATTTCAACTGTTTTTTTTTGACAAAAATCATCATTTCTGGTTAAATTTAGGAAAACTGTCCTGGACCGGTATTGTTACAAAATTAATTTAGAATCCGTTAGAGATCATAACTGTTTTCTCTCGTAAATGATATTTTTTCAAAATACATGCGAAAAACGAAAAACTGGACCAATTTCGGTCAAAATTCTATGGGATCTCCAAATTGGAGACCGATGTTGCTGCGACCGTAATTTAGAGTCATTTAGTTTAAATCATTTTTCTAGTAAAAGCTATACCTTTCAAAATATTTACAAAAAACGAAGAAGCTCATATGAAAGCTGCCAGCCGCTTCAGGAGGACCGATTTCGATAAAAAACCACTGGAATATCCTAATTAATAAAAAAAGATAAGTATGAGGTTCGGGTTAACCCAATCGGACAAATCGTCTGGGCATTAGTGAGGACACAGTCCTTTAGTCTGCCCGCACACACTTTTACTACGTAAAAGAAAGTAAAACGGTTAAAAAAAGAAAATTGTAAAATAATTTTAAATTCGCCCGGAAATGACGAGTTTTGATCGAAACAAACTTTATTTCATCAAAGTTCGGCATCTCTACAGAATCAAATTTTTTCTATTGGTTTGGAGATCTAGCCAAATGTAGAGAAGAGTAGGTAGTGCGTGTGTAATCACATCAAAATCTGTGGATTGGAAGTGGCAGCTTCCTTGAGAGCATTTCCAATATTCGCAATGAAGTTGAAAAAATAAGCAATTACGAAAAACGCCAAAGAGTTAACTGTTTCATGCCTCCAACCTATTAGATGGAACTCTTCTGGCCGAGAAAAAACTGGTTGCCTTTTTGTAACGATATGATAGGTAACATCTCGCTGGTTCTTGATTGTCGTGAAGCAATGTTAAATCTTGATATTGATGAAGAATATCTCGAAAAGATCATTCACATTATATGTCCGGATACTGAACCCGGACACTTAGTTGAAGTGAAGCCCTTAATAAACACTTCGTTACACCATCTATTACAATGCAGAATGCAATCAGTACAGGTTATTGGTTTGTTATTTAAGGAAAAGTTTAAGGAACTTTGGTGCAGCTTTACTTTCTTGTTAATAGACATTACGGACACGTTTGCTCCGATGTCGATTAAAAATGCTAAGTGTGTCGAATAACCACAAACATACAATCGATTGAATATCCGTTGCTCAACAACTCGAAATTGCATGTGGGCGACATTTTCAGTGCTAAAGCTACGAATCTACGATGCCACCAACGCTTATCAAATTGTATGCTTTCCTTAGCGATGATGATCTCTTACCATTGTGTCGCCCTTTAAATAAAGCTCACGAGCGAGTTAGGGATTCGATTTTATTAATCCTTTACCTCATTGTTTCAATTTGGAGTGCCGAAACGTATGACGTAAAATTTAAACTACCTTGCTATGAAGTGATTTCTATAGTTGATGTCACGTTAGTTTGTGGTGAATCACATAATTCGATCAATTTATCAATAGTCATCTCAGCTATCTCGTCAATAAGATCGTTGCTTGTCGACACATTCATGCGAATTTGCGATGTTAATCTTTGAATCACATTTGTTTTAATAAATTATCTGCCACTTTAGTTCCTTTAGTTTCCAGTGATGCTGGTTTTTTTTATCATTTGCGATAATATATTTGTATCTACAACTGTTAACGGTGTTTCAAAATTGGTATCACCCTGCGTAATTCCGTCGATTATAAATTGCGCTTCCACTTGTTGAAATCATATTTCAACCTAGGTTTTCCAAATTGGAATGGATTTTCTTTATTTTCTTCCGTCATTATTTTCAATTGAGATTCAGTAGCCGGATTCAAGTGCACTGATTGAAGTGCTTTCCTTGAATTCCCCAAGAAGAAATCATGATGATGATGGTGATTTAAAAGAAGATACTCAACGAAAGCATTCTAACTAACCTTCTAACGGGTATTTCGAAATGGTGCACTTATGAGGATAAACACCGATCTGTAATGTGGATAAACGAGTCGCTCAAGTAGATTGCATCATAAGTAGAACATTAATTTTGATTTGTTAAAAGTAGAACATTTAACAAATCCTTATCCAGTAGTATTAGGGACTCTCGCAGGATACTTTGTCAGTTCGGACACCGAATCATGTCTTATGTTGCAAATTTCTTCGAATAATTAGGTGATAATCGAATGCTGTAGCGGTAGTATGCATGTGCCCAAGAAATTCAATTGCTGCGTTGTTCGAAAAAATTTGTGAACATCTAGACATGGGTGTGCTTTAGCATGAAGTATGTTAACCGAAAATAATGATGTTTGTGAAAAAACTGTTTTTCAGTTGAAATTTGCTCCCTGTACAGCCCAGATGGATTGATTGATCGGGATGAAAATTCATACTTAAGCGGAGAGTCTTGTGTTATGTGTTTAACATCTGCATACCAGAAGTATCAGGTTTCCGTACTTGCTTTTTCAATTTTTGCAATAAAGGTTAAATTTTTAACATGGGTTGGCCTTCGTGGTTTCCTCAAAATTAAGCAGGGATAATATGATTGATTATACAAGACAATTTTTATCACAAATCCGGTAGTGTGGTGAATCCGAGATCTATGTACATTTGTCGTTAAATGAAGTCGGGTATTGGCCACAACAATTACACTACTTGATTTTTTTCTAGTTACCGTAGACATTGAGCTGTTTAGGCTCACTGCACGCAATAATAGTCGTGTTTCATGACATCCATTGATCCGGTTCAGTTCAAATTTTATATGGAAACCTTGATCCAAATTTTGGATTTCGGATCAGATCAAGCATCAACAAACACAGCTATTACAGCAAGCGCTCTATATATTTTCTCCGGTAACGAAAGCGACTAAAGAGTTTGTCTTTTCCATCCAAATATTGATGGTGTAGAATTTGTCAACGGCAAAGTATTTACCTCCCTCCCTAGAATCATTAAAAAGGGGTTTGAGGTGGTCAACATCAAAATGAATGGTAGAATGGTTTTGTAGAAGGAGACTGAAATAACAACAGGGTTTTGAAGGTGTACCATCCCATTGGTTTTAGAAGAAAAAACTGAAGTAGTAAAATATAGATGTAAACAAGGAAATATTAGGTGTACAACTTAATTTTCACAGATTTTTTCTTCGAGCTTAAAATTATATTTAAAATAGAAATATTTTCACGGTATTTTGTGGTTTTTACAGGATCGGACGGATGATTTCAGAACATCGAACTTCAAATCTACGTGAGTTACATAACCTCTCAGAATAGCAGAGTCCACAATGGCAACGAATTCCAACAAGGAAACAATGTTTCTAAAGCACAAGAATCAATTTGTAGTGCTCTTGGTGCCGACGTTGTGTCTTATGAAACGTGTAATTATTGGTACAAACGTTTTAGAAGTGGCTATGTTGATTTTAGTGACCAGCCGCACCCTGGGCAGCCTCGAAAGTTTGAAGATGCGGAACTGCAAGCTCTACTGGATGAAGACTCAACACAAGCGCAACAAGAGCTTGCAATTCAGCTAGAAGTCCATAGCGGTTGCTTCAAATTGGAAAACTTCAAAAACTTGGAAGGTGTGTTCAACATGTGTTGACCGAATATAACCTAGATCAACGTATGAACACTTGTATTTCACTGCTTTTTTGGCAACAAAAAATGAACTTATTGTGGAAAATTGTGACGGATGATGAAAAGTATATTTTTTACGAGAATCTCAAACGTAAAAACTCGTGGTTAGATCTCAGCAACCCAATACATCGACGCTGAAACAGAACATTCACTTAAAGACGGTGTATCTCCTGTGTATCTGGTGAGCCATGAAGGGTGTACTTTATTACGAACTCCTGGAAACTGGTCAGACGATGACTGGAGAACGATACAGCCGACAATGGAACAAATTGAGCAAAGAACTGATCAGAAAAGGCCATTTACTGGATACCCTGCATGACTCAGGAGACTCTCTTGAACTTACGCTGCATATTAGGTTTTGTTTCATGGTAAAGCTAAAGTAAATCGATCGATAGGACGACACCGTAATACTTATTTTGGCGACAACTACAAAAACAACCAATAATCACAAAATTCAATATTTATAGATTTTGATCGTTGCAAAATTTAAGGTAAATTGTATAAATTTACGTTTCAAAAAAACGAATTTTAAATTTTCTTTTATTATATTTTAGGTCAAAATCATACATGTGATTATTATCATCAACGTCATTTATTAGAACCGAATACTTATTAACCCTTCATGTGTACAACTGTATGTATATACAGGTTAACCTGAATAAAAATTTCATGCAAACACCACAATGAATACGTCGAAAAGGTGTCAAAGGTATATCCAGATACACAAATACATTTGACACGTAAACAAATCCCAAAATCTATTTCAAACTTTGACTAGGGTTACGCAATGTAGACAAAAGACAACATTGAACTTGGGGTTAGTTGAAGAGGTTAAAAATATATTGTAAAGGTGAGATGCTTTACCAGAGGATATACACATTAAAATATTTCCACTTAATTTGATCGAAATCAATTATTCCGCAATACACAATTGATATTTCCGTTTCGTATTTTTTGTTGTGTCTTATTTTTCTCCACTAAACACTGACACAACCACAAAATACAAAAGAAAAGTCAATTTTTCTTTTCTTCATTTCATTTCAACCAAACATTGATTTGATTTGTTTTTCTCGCATTTTTTTTTGTTCATCCTCGACGTCTTTTTTCCTATTTTTTTGTGATGTTGTTGTTGTGTTATGATTAAAACAGCGAACCAAAACCAAAACCAAAACCAAAACCAAACCAAAAAAAAAACAAAAACTTAGGAAAATTGAAAATGAGAAAAAAGCACACAACACAGTAAGAATTATAGCAGCAATACTTTTATCAGTTTTGTTTTGTGATTTATATGTTTATGTACCAAAAAGAAAATGTGTTTGGTTTTAGAAAAATGGAAAATAGGAAAAATCTTTTTGTAAATACATTTCCATATCACTTATTGATTTGTAAAAGAAGAAAAATTTTATTGTTAATATTTTGTGGAAAGTTTGCTGTATCGAAATGTGTTCAATATATTAACGGGGTGTGGTATTCAGCCGAATTTACCCCTGTACTTTGTGGGTGGAAGCATCGCATCAAAATATTTTTGTTTTCTAAACTAATTTAAGGTTATGCATGAGATGAAGTGCTGATTTGAATTTCAAGGACGTAACATAAAATTTAAAAGTTTTGTTTATCGGAGCGCACAAAGTTCAAGAAATCCTTAAGAACAAAGTTGAAATAAGAGTTCGTAAAATATTTATTTATTTGGTTTATGATTATCATAAACATAAATTTATTTTGCTTAGCAACAGATTCTTATTTACATATATAGTACATATATAAGAAAATGGGCGAATGTAATGTCTATTTTGCTGTTAAACATCCGCATGGTTGAATGATATTATATTTTTATAACTCGCACACCTAAAATATAAATTTTCATAACCGTGTAATTGGAATTCCAAAGCCATGAAGTTTTCAGTGGATTGTCTCTAATATGGTATGACGCCAAATTTGTTTGGCACTAGACAATTAGTATTTGTCCCATGCTGGCGTAATATTTTGTGTTCTCTCTTCACTACTGGCTCATTGCTGTTCCTGATCTTTTCTTTGCCTCGTCAGATTCAGCACTCCCCCATCTCAACTAGAACGCATGTTACGTTTGCAAGTACTTGAATTTTTTATTGAGCTTCCTTCAAGGATTTTGCCTTGGCTTCGTAAGCCAAGTCGCTCTTGCTAGTATCGGGAATTATGATGTATTTCGTTGCACTTAATTTCAAACCGGCCAATTTGGAAACAATAAAATTTTATCGTGCATCTGGTTTCTTAATCTTATATTCAGACTCCTTGAATCGGCGTCACTTCTCCTTCAAAGTTATTCATCTCTAGTCTATAAGATCTTGCAATTGAAGCTCTTGGACTTGCTTAATTTGATCGAGTTCAAATACTGCTGATCAAATTTTGCATTTTGTTCTTTACGAAGTGCAGCCAATAGACCGCCTTGTACTACTCATAATTCTGCCAACTGGGCGCTGTGATGCTCGCCTTGCTGGTGTACTTTTGCACCTCGCTGGCCTAATTTGATATCTTACTCTATGTGGGGTTGACTGAATTTAGTCCCTTGCTCTGTGGGAAGCCAGTCTCATTTCGCAGCCAACACCACTTTCATTTCTCTCATTGGTTGTGATTTCATTGTACCTACTATGTTCAAGATTGGTTTCTGTTGTTCGGGTGTAGGTGGTTGAAGTTATATGGAAGTGAAAGGCTGGACTTTATGTTCATCAGTTGATATTACCGGCGTCGTCCTTATTGTCTTGATCGTCGCACACCTGACTCAATAATGTTTTCAGTCTCCTATTCCATCGCACTCTGCAATCTCAATAGATGGTATTGTATCAATTAAGCTGTATTCTGAAAAATTCTTTGCACTTAGGTTAAATTCGAGTAATTTGACAAAACTTTTATAGTCTTCTATATTCTGGTTGCGCGACTTTTTTGCCAGGCTTATCTTCCTTTTCGTTTTGATGCAACCAGTTTCTTAATTTCCAAAGGATAACTAATGTTTGATCGTCTTTCCCTTGTACATTGGGGACCCTATTATACACCGCTTCTTGTATGTTGTTGTTGAGTTGCTATAATTCTCCTTCCACTTATATCAGATCTTCACAGCAGGTTTTGTTTTTTATTTAGCAAGATGAATTGGTTATAAATAATTTTTTGAGGCCTATTACACTACTTCTTCTTCAGTTCAACGAGTAATCCGTTGATTAACATGTATCAGAGAAGGGGGAACGGGAGGCCTCCTAGTGGTATATAGTGGATTCCAAAAGCTAATCGTTAACAATTCTTCTCTCAGTATTTAATCGATCTCAAAATCGATGAAAGCATACAAGGAGTGAATACTCTATCGAGCGCAATTTAGTGTATAAAACTGTGTCTATACAGACTTCCTAACCTCCTGTGTGTAACGTATCAGTTTATTCATGTATGTAGGGCTTAGTCTAATCCTCAAAATTTCCAGAAAAATAAGTTTCGATAACAAGGTTTAGGGATACGTACCCCGTGAAGAGCAGGTCCTTGAGTTCGTGGACTACTACATTGGTATGCAATCCGGTCGCTAGAGGAAAAATTGGTTCCAATCCAATATTCTCAAATCGTTGACCATATGGAAGTTAGTGTCCGAGGATAGTTCCATGTCAAACAATTGCCGCCAGTTTTTCGTAACAAATATGGGTTTTGCCCAATATTGCAAACTTAGAGGTTAATATTTAATTAGTAATCAAGAAATGATTCAGCCTTTCCATTGATGTCCGTGCCTCCCCCCCCCTCCCTTCCCTATTGTGTAATGTCGTTCTAATCACATCATAATAGAGCAACGATTTTCCAGAGAGGTGGAGAGAGCTATATCCACTTACTTGAAGTTATTTGCTGAAGACTCATTTGCTCGGTCTCTTTATGCTGAACACATAGCTGGTTTTATAGTCAGTAATTTTCTAGTCATCCAAGCTCCAGGTCGGCCACGATTATGTTGTCGTTTATAAATCAATATCCGGACCACTGCTACTTATTTGGGTTCGCTACAACCTTATCGGCTATATTTTTCCCATAGTCTTTAAAAGGTAATTCACCGAATGCCGAAGTTGATAATCCGCTTTTATTAAGAAGAAGATTTCAGGAATTCTTATTGAACATCATAGTAAAATATCTAGAGTCTCATACCATCGCTATACTAGACGATCTTATGAAAAATTCGTTCAACTTCATTCAGATAACTCGATCGGATGGCAAACGCAAGTCCTCTGTCTGTTTAGAATTTCCTCTCTGTTCACCGCCTGAGCTTCGGGCCTGACCAAAGCTCACCAACTTTGACTTCTGAAGGCATGAGAAGCGAAAGTGTCAATTTTTGACTAAAAACGTTTTACAACAAAAATTCGACCCCTGTCAGCCCAGGTAGACTGATTGACCGGGATGAAACTTCATACCTATGCTTTTTCTACAAATTAGGATGTCCCAGTGGATTTTGGCATTTCACCGAAAGAGATATCTTACATAGAAGCTTTTTCGTTTTTCCACCAGAAGCGACAGCTTCCAAAAAACGGTTGTGAACTAACAGATTCTAAGTTAATTTTGAAACAAAAAATTGGCTCAAGGTACAGTCCATACAGATTGATTGATCGGGATGAAATTTCATACTTAAGCGTTTTCCATAAATCTCGAGATCCCATTGATTTTCCGATTTGAATCCACAGGCAGATTCCATAGGAGCTTTTTCGTTTATTCAAATATTTGGAAATCTGTGGCATCTACGAGAAAACCGACTAAGAACTCAAAGATTCTAAATTAAATTTGCAAAAATATTGGGCCTGATTATTTTCAAAAATTTAACCGGAAATGACGAGTTTTAGAAAAACAAGTATTTTCAGCCACAATTCTGCCCTGTACAAATTGGGAGATAAATTTTTGGGCGTACAAATTGGGAGATCGATTTTTAGCAGTAATTTTTGGCTGTATTCGGTCCAACGGAAGTGGCAGCTTCAGGAGCTTTTTACAAAGCAAAATATTTTGAAAGGTAAGGACAAAAATTGGGCCTCTATGTAGCCCAGATGATTGACCAGAATGAAATTTCATATTTAAGCTTTTTCCGTAAATTTGGAGATTCTAGTGATATTTGGCCAAAATCGTCGCAACTTCTAAACCCTAAAGAACCTGCTAAAGCATATAGCATTTACGAAAAAACAATTAAAATATAAAGATTGTAAATTGATTTTCAAATTAAATTGGTTCAGTTCATATTTTAAATTTAACCGGAAATGTCGAGTTTTGATGAAAAAAACTAATTATATCACTAAAATGCTGCATCTCTATAGACCAGTCGAATTGACTGTTCAGAATAAAATTTCGAACTATAGCTTTTTCCATAAATTGGGAGAGTTATACGATATGCAGTGGACATCTCCGTACCAGACGTGGCAGCTCCCGTTGGAGCTTTTCCAACTTTTGCGGTAGGCGTACATCCGGTAGCCACAATCTTTTGATTTAGAAATTAAGTGTGGTGTATCGAGATCTAAGTACATTTTCCGTAAAAGAAAGTCGGGTGTTGCGTCCACAACAATTACACTCCTCCATTTTTTGATATAATAATCGATATAAAGTATTTCATAATCTGTATTTAAAACTAAATTGCTATTTCACTTAAAACACTTCACATCAACTGCTTCTTCAGGTGTTGTTTATGTTTGGTTTGCGAGAATAAAAAGAAGAAAATCAGAACTACCTATACGGCGTTTGACCTATTAATCCGATGTTTTGACCGCTCAAATATTCAGTTGTTTGTGTCGATATGTGTTCGTCGGCAATTGGTTTTCCTTATTTCGGCATAGACTTCTGGTAAACAAATGGTTGTGTACCATTCGGAATTGACCGTTCTTCGTACGGTTGCGGTCAACCAGTTTTTCTGAAAAAAACATTTTCTGCGAACAGCTTTTGTTGGATTTGGCTCATATTGGAACACCCATGCTATCGACTGCTGTTTGGTTTCGGGCTCATAAGCATATATACAAAATTCGTCACCTGTCACGATGTTATAGACAAGTTTTGAAGCACTGGGATCATATTGTTTGAGCATTTCTTTCGTCCCCTTTACAGTTTTATTATAATTTTAGTCGACCCAGATTGGATCTAGGAAATACGTTGCACATGTTTTCTCGCGTGTTTGCTTATTTTTTGACTGACGAAATCCATGAGGTTGTAATTTCTTATGTACCATAGTGCATTAACTATTCCACGTTGGACTTTGCTTTGGAATGACTGGATGATATTGACATTGGTATTCTTTGTACAGCCTCAGATCTGAATACCCTTAAGTTTACATAATTCTGAATTTGCCGGTATAGTAGCAATTTATTATGTAAACTTAGCTCAGAATTTCTTCCTAAGAGCCGATCCATCTTTCTGTATTTCAAGTTTAGCTATTCCTTTTTCCTTTTTGCATGTTCTTTCCTCTCTAGAGTCATGTCTAGATATTTTGCTGTGTTTGCAAATTCGCCAGTTCAACCGGTATTCAGTTGACCTTTCTGTTGTAAAGTTTACGTGAACAGATTTTGTTTCATTAAGTTTTATTTGCCATCTCTTCGTCCAGATGCTGACAATATTAGTTGCTCTTTGCAATTTGATTGTAAATTCTCCTATGTTAGACTCCTCTATCGTTGACAGGTTCGAGGTATATAGAACATATAAAGTCGGTCCCAGAACGCTACCTTGTGGTATTCGGGCAGATATTTTTTTATTTTTGAGTATTCACAATCTAATTTAATACGGAAGTGTCGGTTAGATATGTAAGATTTTAGTATTTCGTAAAACTGCTTTGGTAAGTCGCTTTGTAATTTATATTCCAAGCCTTTATGCGATACTCTGTCAAAGGCCTGTGCAATATCCAAGAAGACGCTTGAACATAGTTATTTTCAATTACATCTTCAATTATGTTTGCAATTCGATGTACTTGTTCTATTGTTGAATGGTTTTCTCTGAAGTCAAATTGATTCCAGATAACTCGATCGGCGGGATACGATTTATTTCTTCTATTATTGGTTTGAGTCTCTTTAGGAGTAGTTTCTCGAATATTTATGAAATTTTTGGAAGTAAATAAATCGGCCTATACGAATTGTTGTCATTAAGTGGTTTGTTTGGCTTAGGTATCATGATTACGTTTGCACTTATAGCCCATATTCCATCTTCATTTTTAACTGGTGGAATTTGGGTCGGTTTTAAACTTTTTATCGCTGTCCAAAGGAAATACTCGGTATCTTTTCCCCAATAAGGCCACTGAGGTATTTATTAATGGATTCGTTCTTGATTTCTTTAATTAGCAACTTTAGTTTATTGGACAAAGCATTTAGAGTGGTTTTATATTCTGGCGCTCGACTTCTTTGCCACGCCTTTCTCGCTTTTCATTTTGCTGCAACAAGTTCCCTATCTTCCAGAGGGTAAATAGCATTTCGGCGCATTTCCTTTGAACTTGAGGGAGTACTACTCCACGCCGCCTCCTGTATACTGTTGTTGAGTTGTTCTAGATCTTCTTCTAGCTGTATCGGACTTTTAATTGGCACCTGAAGATCAATGATCAATATAATCTTCAACTAGTCTCTGGAATTTCTCCCAGCTGTTTTTATTATTAGTTAGACAAAATAGACTAGTTTTCTTAACAATTCATTGCACTTGGTGATAAAGAAGTCAATGATATGGAGTATTTTGTTTCTATCCGTACGTCAATAAGTTGGTTGATCTCCAGAAAGAAAATCGCAACTGCATAGTCGTCCTGCTGCAAACAGCTCTCTTCCTTTTTTAGAGATTACTACCCCAGTAGGTATTTTTTACATTGAAATCACTCCGATTATGAAACTTGATCCAAATGGTTTAAATAATGTGCAATAGTTCTCCTTAATTAAATTATATCTTGGGGAGGGGGGGGGGGCATATATTAGCGATACACTATATTCTTTGTTGTTATTTTTAAATACTTTTAAGGTGACTCCTTGCATAAATTCCTCTTCAATTTTAAGATCTATAAAGTGTTTGAAGTTTTCTATTATATCCTCCGACGACCCTTCTCTTGTCCTTCCTGATGAATGGCGTGGTAATAGCTGTATCCATATATTTTAAGATATGAAGTTGGGTAAACTGGGTCTTCGATCCTAGGCAAATATCTATTTTTTCAGTATTTAGGGAAATTTCTAATTCTGGAATATGTTGCCTTAAAGGCCCAATTGCATTCCAGGTTACTATTCTTAATATTTTATTTGTGGTTGTTTGCATGATTTTATCGTCTTGCTTAGCTAACTTGTTGCTTAGACCTCAAGGTATTTTTCTTGTTCAGCTAGACGAATGTATAGAGCTTCCATGCTTCTTACTGTTTTTTGGGCAACTGTTGCATCTTCGGTAGTGCCCTTCGAAATAACTGGTTTTGTCATTATTACTTGCGAGTATAGATATGGTTCCCCCGTTTTACTAGCAGGTTTTGATTCCTCTTTGGTGAAAGTTTAATTAATAATTATTCTTTGTAGCTCCTTAGGTACTTCACATCCCCGGTAGTTTGAGAGATGTGGCTTTTTGCAGTTAACACATTTTGTAGCAATATTTTTACTAACCGGGCATACTTGGGCATAATGCTTTCCGGTACATTTCACTCATCTAGACTCTATTTGGCAATATTTCTGTGCATGATTAAAACCATGACATTTTTTGCACTGCGGTATCATACTGCAATTTTTTTCAACGGCTCCATTTTAGCTCTCATATACACATCATCCATTTTTTGTTTGTTATTAAAAGTGAGCATAAATAGTGGAAGCCCTCTTTCGTTAATTTGAACTCCTTGTACAGTTTCGATTTTTTCTTTCCTAATGAATATCATTTTCATCATGAACAGCATTTTCTATTTGATAACCCTTTCGCATGAGATCCTCAATAATTTCCTCATTTGCGCATGTTGGGTCTGGCCATAACCTCTAGCCATAACTTTGAGTGGGCGAACATTCTTATCCTCATAGGTAAAACATTGATGTCCCTCGGAATTACGCTTTGAAGCCAAAGCTCTATAGCTTTCAGAGTTTACAACATTAATTTTACAGACGCCATTGAGATACTATTGTACTCGGATAGTATGGTGGATAAATTTGATATCCCGACGAAATTTATATTGGAGGTGATTTCTCTTTTGGTTTAGCTGGTTGTTGTTTTAGAGCTAGTTGTTTCTTGATGATTAACTGGTTTCTAGAAAAATCATTTTGAAGTTGATGGTAAAGTTTGTGCCATTTCTGGTGAGTGTTGAGCTTTCCTTTTCTTACTTTGCCCTTTATTCTGGTTCAACATTCAAATTGTTTCTCTTTCTAATCCTTTTTCACCCGTCTGGAATGGATTAATGTCATAATCGATGAGGGTTAGGTGACGTCTTAATTGCTGCACGTGTTTCAACTGATTTCAATTTAGTCGTAAATTCCTTTATTTCTTTTGATTGTTCACGGAGTTCGGCATTTTCCTTCGCGTACTGAAATATATTTCCAGTTGAAGATCTTGGCGATCTTGATAATTTGGAACTACTTCCAAACGGATTAAACAATGACTGGCTCACACCAGAATCTTTAGGGCCTGCCTCTGAAGATCGTGGATTTGGCAGCATATTTCCTGCTGTACTATCTAGAGTATTACATTCCGTATTTGTTGTACTCATTGTTTGTTTTAGCTTAGTTATACCACTGGTGTTTGGTCACCGGTTGCACTTTGCTCCTGCCGAGGCCCCCCGCGAGCGGCTACCTAAGTGTTACCTACCTTAGCCAAAATTATGTTGTCATTATGTTACTAACAACCAACTACACTTAGGTGTCTGCAACCAGTCCAATTCCGTCCCAGCTAATTAACCTATCCAAAACCTCGGTTTGTTTAAAAACTTGGTCCTACATTTAAAATCAATCAATCAATTTCATTTTATAAGCTCAGCAATCATTCTTGACAAAACCTCATTATACAATGAGGGTAAATTTTTGCCTGAACTGAATACTTTGCCCGCTCGCCAAACTAACGCTATGTTTGCGTTTCTAGGATCTGTGTATTTTTATCTTGTCTAACCCGAGAATTTCAATAATTTAAGAAAATCAATTATACAGTTATTTGAGTTGACTTCGTTACGTAGAATAAAGGATTAGTGCAGAGCAAAACAACAAAGCATCTGCACTGAATGCAATGAACCCTTGTAGCGTAAACAAACGATTCTAAAATTTTTACTTTTAATTGTATTAATCTTAGAACATAAAAGCTTGTTTATAAAGCTCCCTTTATTAGATGCAATTAAGTCCGATATTAAGATTAAAGTATGATAATAAAAATACTTCTATTGTATATCCAAAAGATTGATTACAATCTTTCCCCTTTTTTCGTTAATTTTATATATGTACCAAAATTCCATTCCACCAAATGCTACCACCCCATTTTTACTTCGTCTTAATAAAAAAAATTAAGGAAAAATCCTTTGAAAACAGAAAATAAACGAGATATAATCTAATTTATATATAATTCTCTACTCTCTCCGCTCTGTGTATGTGTCGTACGTAGCTCAGTACATGTGATCTAGGAAAAGTTAATACTTATAACCTTAAATGAATTGTATGTGTTATCAAAATAATCAATAAGCAAAAAAAAATGTAAGATTATATTCTTACTACACATAGCACTATATACGGGAGAATGTATCTAATCCAAAACAGGATGTACATTTATAATTTTTGTTGGTTTCGAAATAAAATTTTTCGAAATCATATAACTACGTGATAACAAATGGTAAAATATTTCGAATGTAATTCCGAAGCACATATAAGGGGGTTGGGCGAAAAAAGTCCAATCACATTGAAAACGTGACTAATTCAAATGAACCGAAAACCTCTGTAACATTATTTTGTTTATACGAGTGTATGTGCGATTGATCAGCTGTGTAAGATTTTGAATTGTTTTGAATCGCACATTATCGAAATGTATGCGGGCCATTTAAATACTCATTATTAATGCCCCACTTGCGTCCTTCTATATTCTTAGGTATATACCATCTTATCTTGTTTATGCAAAACAGTTCATTTACATTCCAGATAAATAGCATGGGAAAACTCTTCAAAATCAATTGATTGGTCACCGCACTTGAACATCAAAAAATTTGAATAAAACTAATCGGGGTATGTACCGGACTATATATGAGACGAATACTCAATTCAAATTGACCTTTTCGGCAAAAAAAAAACTGTTATCTATAGGGACACAAAAAAAAATTTGATATTTTTCAGTATACCAACTGTTTTACGTATAATAATATTGCAATTTGGCTTCCCAAACCACCCACCGCACCACCACCACCACCACCATAACAAAATTTACATTATAAATTATAAATCGCATATGGAAAATGATTATTGAATAATTAATTACTAATTATTTGGACAACAATAAAAAATTTTAGTTTTGGCAAAAAAAAAAAAAATATTAAAATTTATTTCAGTTTTTATTGAAATTGACAATTTAAAACTCATACAATCCATAATATCCTCATGGGTTATCTGTCATTGCAGATGAAACGTGAAAAGGTAATAAATTTTCCTTAATAAAAGATCAATATGTCGTAAGTATAAACTAATATCGTCTGTATGTACATAGATGTGTACTTACTACTGGATTAAAACGAAATTTGTTTATTCGGAAAAATTAAGTAAAAATTATTTGCATTTAGTTTTTGGGATAAATAAAAATGAAAATTGAATGATGATGAAGATAAGAAGAAATGAAAATCTCTGCATTATTATTTTTATTATCTTGTATACATGTGTACAATATACACCCAGCTATACATACATATATATTTATTATGTAATCGTATTGGTTTCGCATTCGATTATCGGTAATTTGATAATATTTTATAGTATTTCGATTGCACCATAAAAATTTTATTGCAAATCTCGGGAAATTGTGCTTTCCGTAGTAATTGTATATACCAACTGGTGATGCTGCCAAAAAAACTATATTTAGTCTATGGACATAAAATACAATAAGAATTCAAATTTGAACAATTGTATACGAAAATAATGTTAAATATAATTTCGTTTTTAAACATTAGTTGAAGTTTTTGTAAATTATTACGTCTGATAAGAATCGGCTAAAAGTTTATGACTGCAATAAAATTTGAAAGAGATCGCCCCCTCTGGATATACTGAACTATTGAAATTATGTTAAATTTTTCCGCAATCAACCTGAAAAAGTGGAGCCGTGATTATTTTGTGGCCCACACCCGACCTTCATTTTTTTTTAAACAAATGATGATTTGAAAACAAATGGAAAATTAGAAAGTAATTCTAGGATAATAAATGCCCTATTATTTTTTTTATTCTGCTCATTTTAGAAAAAGGATTAGGCTTTGTCACTTCAAAGCTAACAGAACCCAAATGAAAAATCCATACCAATAATTTTCGTCTTATTATGGCTTATTTAAATTCCCCTGCAAACATTTTGGGATCCACTCGTTCTTGACTAAGCTTAAGGTCATTTAATTTAAAGCTAGCAGAACCCAATTGAAAAATCAGACCAAAAGCGAAATTATAACGTAAAATTTGATTAATTGATATTCAAATAGTTTTAGACTCATGCCCGTAAAACAATTTTCTAAGTATTGTCCGAAAAATGACCGCTAAAAGGCTTACAAATGTTCCGTCATTTGGGCGTCTAATCCTTGCCGGATATTGGTCGAAAATCATAGTCAATTATGTCTAGGTAAATCCGACCAACTTTTGGTCAAATTTGACTGCATAGAATTTATGAATGTGAAGAAAATGCTAATCTTTTGCTAGTTGTGATTGTGTTAGTGATATTACCTGAGTAAGACGGAACATTATCGAAGATTAGAGTTTTCTTGGATGTATTTGTTAAATCCTTTTAAAATTAATTGAATAATAATAATTGACCGCTTTATTTCCACTAGTTACTTAAATTTTTGATTTGTTTCAAAGATACATGTATTTAAAATTTTCATGATGTTCATATTTAGTCATCAAAAATAAATACTCGTAGTGTTCATAATTCTAACCAACAAGTTATACAATAAATATAGTAGATAAAACAACCTTTACGGAATTCTTGAAAAAGAGGTATCCCTAGAGATCTTAACACAACCTATGATATATAAGGTGTAAGTTAGAATCCTTATCAGTTAGGTAAAATAATCAGAAGCTAGACATTTAGCGGTGGGGACAATTTATACAATTTAATGTTATGACCAAATATAATAAAAATTGATAGGCCAACTGAGATATCCCCAAAAATCTTAACACAATCTCAGGTATATGGGATGTTAGTTGGGAACCATGTCAGTTAGAAAAAAATATCGGGAGTCTCCCATCCAGGGGTGGGAACAGGTTACAGGATTTTGTATTATGACCAAATATAACAAAAATTCTTAAACCACATGAGATAACTCTAGAGATCTTAACACAACCTCAAGAATGTGGGGTGTTAGTTGGAGACCATGACAGTTTAAAAATATATTCAGTTGCTCCCCATCCAGGAGAGGGGACATTTATCTGGATATTTCTCTTCCCTCTCCTGAATATTTCTTCAAATAACTATGGTCCTCTACTAACACCTCATATAAATGAGGTTGTGTTAAGATCTCTAAGGATATCACAGTTGGCCTAATAATTTTTATTATATAGGGTTTTCCAATAAGAGTGATATGATTCGCAATAATTCAGTTGTTGCACTTACTGTGTGGCACGTAGCCCCGTCTTGTTGGAACCAAATGTTGTCAATATACTCTTCTTCCAATTTCGGCCATAAAAAGTTGGTTATCATCGATCTATACAGATCTCCAGTGACAGTAACGGTGTTGCCAGCTTCATTTCGAAAAAAATACGGACCGACGATTCCACCAGACCAAAAACCGCACTAAACTGTCAATTGAGGTGAATGTAATGGTTTTTCATGAATAATTTGAGGATTTTCTTTGCGCCAGAATCAACAGTTTTGTTTATTTACCGCACTACTCAGATGAAATTAAGCCTCATCGGAGAAGATGATTTTCTTAAAAAAACCGTTATCGTTTTCAAGTTGTTCCAAGGCAAAATCAGCAAATTCACCACGTTGAATGAAATTGTATGATGAAATTGTAAACATTACTGAATACAATGAAATAAAAAATGACAGATCATGACATATTACAAATGGCCGAAACGTCACTTAAAAATCATATCATTCCTATTGGAAAACCCATTATTTGGTCATAATACAAACTTTTATTAAATGTCCCCTTCCTTGGATGGGGAGCAACTGAATATATTTTTTAATTGACAAGGCCTCCAACTAGCACCCCATATACTTGAGGTTGGGTTAGGATCTCTAGGGATATCTCATGGTATAAGAATTTTTGTTATATTTGGTCATAATACAAAATCCTCCTAACTGTTCCCACCCCTGGATGAGAGGCTCCTGATAATTTTTTCTAACTGGTATGGTTCCCAACTAACATCCGGTATATGGAGGTTGTGTTAAGATTTCTAAGGATATCTCAGTTGGCCTAATCATTTTTATTATATTTGGTCATAATAACGGGTGATTTTTTAAGAGCTTGAGAACTTTTTTTTAAAAAAAAACGCATAAAATTTGCAAAATCTCATCGGTTCTTTATTTGAAACGTTAGATTGGTCCATGACATTTACTTTTTGAAGATAATTTCATTTAAATGTTGACCGCGGCTGCGTCTTAGATGGTCCATTCGGAAAGTCCAATTTTGGGCAACTTTTTCGAGCATTTCGGCCGGAATAGCCCGAATTTCTTCGGAAATGTTGTCTTCCAAAACTGGAATAGTTGCTGGCTTATTTCTGTAGACTTTAGACTTGACGTAGCCCCACAAAAAATAGTCTAAAGGCGTCAAATCGCATGATCTTGGTGCCCAACTTACCGGGCCATTTCTTGAGATGAATTGTTCTCCGAAGTTTTCCCTCAAAATGGCCATAGAATCGCGAGCTGTGTGGCATGTAGCGCCATCTTGTTGAAACCACATGTCAACTAAGTTCAGTTCTTCCATTTTTGGCAACAAAAAGTTTGTTAGCATCGAACGATAGCGATCGCCATTCACCGTAACGTTGCGTCCAACAGCATCTTTGAAAAAATACGGTCCAATGATTCCACCAGCGTACAAACCACACCAAACAGTGCATTTTTCGGGATGCATGGGCAGTTCTTGAACGGCTTCTGGTTGCTCTTCACTCCAAATGCGGCAATTTTGCTTATTTACGTAGCCATTCAACCAGAAATGAGCCTCATCGCTGAACAAAATTTGTCGATAAAAAAGCGGATTTTCTGCCAACTTTTCTAGGGCCCATTCACTGAAAATTCGACGTTGTGGCAGATCGTTCGGCTTCAGTTCTTGCAGGAGCTGTATTTTATACGGTTTTACACCAAGATCTTTGCGTAAAATCTTCCATGTCGTCGAATAACACAAACCCAATTGCTGCGAACGGCGACGAATCGACATTTCACGGTCTTCAGCAACACTCTCAGAAACAGACGCAATATTCTCTTCTGTACGCACTGTACGCATTCGTGTGGTTGGTTTAATGTCCAATAAAGTAAACTGAGTGCGAAACTTGGTCACAATCGCATTAATTGTTTGCTCACTTGGTCGATTATGTAGACCATAAATCGGACGTAAATCGCGAAACACTTTTCGAACCGAACACTGATTTTTGTAATATAATTCAATTATTTGCAAGCGTTGCTCGTTAGTAAGTCTATTCATTATGAAATGTCAAAGCATACTGAGCATCTTTCTCTTTGACACCTTGTCTGAAATCCCGCGTGATCTGTCAAATACTAATGCATGAAAATCCTAACCACAAAAAAATCACCCTTTACTAAATTGTATGAATTGTTTCCACCCCTGGATGGGAAGCTCCTGAATAGTTCTTCTAATAACTATAGTGCCCTGGATGATAAGCACTGAATATATTTTTTAACTGACATGGTCTCCAACTAACACGCCATATACCTGATGTTGTGTTAAGATCTCTGGGGTTATCTCAGTATACCATTTCTAAAATAGGACTGGCTTTGGAGCTTGATATTATTTTTCTAATTTCTCTACACTTGGGTGCAAAAATTTCACATAGTTGCATTTTTGTTCTTCATCCGGAACAAGAAAATGAGTGCCACACCAGAGGTAGCTGATCAAGTGGTTGCACTAACTGATGCGAAGTAGAACCAAAGTGAAGTGGCTTGACAACTAAATTTGAGCCGATTCTCCGTTCGTCGAGTGTAGCAGAGGTTCGAGATTGATATTGAGAATACGAAATTGATCCCAGACCACCGGCTAGGCTGCCTTCAGTTCGCTCGAGAGCATTTGGATTTTACAGAAGAACCATGGAGAACAGTCCTGTTCTCTGACGAGTGCAGGATGTGTTTACATGGCAACGATGGACGAAGAAGAGTTTACAGAAGATCAGGAGAGAAATTTTCACAATGTTGTATTGAGGAACGTGTCCCTTATGGTGGTGCATCGTGTATGTTCTGAGGAGGTATGTCACTGGAGGTGAAGACAGATCTTGTGTTCATCTCTGGAGCGAATACTGGCCGCCGATCAAGTAAAGTGAATTCTCAACGGTGCATTGAGGAAATACTCGAGGACTACGTCGTACATTTTGCCGGGTTTATTGGTGCAAACTTCTTGTTCATGCAGGATAATCCGAGACTGCATACGGCTGGTATAGTGCACCTCTTCAAGAAGTGGATGTTGATATGACGGAGGGGCCAGTTCGAAGCCTGGACCTCACTTCCATTGAACATTTATGAGATGAACTGAGAAAATGAGTTCGAGCCAAAGTTATTGCTCCAACGAGTCTCCAGGATCTGCAACAGGTGATCGCAGACGAACGGGAGGCGATACTTCAAGATTTGGTGAAAACTTTGGTGAAATCATAGAAACATTGAATGGAAGCTGTTATTCGGGCTGGGGAAGAGAATGCATCTTATTAATACAAATCACTTTGTTCGCACGGTATAAGTACATAAAAAGTACCACTGGATAGGTGCTGAAACAGACTAGATAATTCATTAGCATTCTAGATAATTAAACAAACATTGGATTTTTGATATTTTTGAACTTTTGCTGAAAATTGATCAATGTGCGTATTTTTTGCACCCAAGTGTATTGCCCCACCCAGTTTACCCGAGTATGGATTAAAATTTCTCCGGTTATCTCATTTGATTTCAGTAATTCTTCCTTATGTAGTTCAGTGTGTAGTATTTGTTACTAATCTGCCTCGGATACTGATTTTATTGTTATTTTTGTAAAATTTTTATTAACCGCAATATTCGTGTTAGTGAATGTTGATTAATCAAATGGTAAATATATTTAATTTCGTTCGGTTTTTTTTTAAAGAAAACTGCAAAATAGTTAAAATAATGTTAATAAATTAAGTTACGTTAAATTCCGCTTTGTACAGGTATCATTTTGATATGCACTAACAAATATAAACGTTTAGCATAGACTTAGTAAAAACTTCACACTGCTGTATAAACATGTGAAGTTTTTGCTAATTTTTTTACTAGTAAAACTTTAGCAGTAACTTCACATGCATATAGGATTTAATTGTTCAGACAAACTATTGTAAGCCATAATTGACCGACATAGGCAAATCGTCCATTCCTGATGGAAAATTATAAGTGAAAACTGTCCGATGATAGTAAGTCAACTTTGACCAACAGATGAGAACACGCGTTTGAAGTTAGACCTAACTTAATCCTAACCAACAAAAACAAACGAAAATTTGTATGTATTGGTTAAAAGTAAAACAAGAATGTCATTTAGGCGAAATATTGAATTTATGAATTAATTCCAATTGAAATGTATAATAAATAATTAGATTCAACATTTACTAGGATTGAATATAAGAATTTAATATTTTCTTCAGAAATTTAGTATTTGAATATTTCGAAACCTAATATGTTTATCAAAAATGTTATTACGTTTTTCTGATAGGTCTAGGTTAGGACCATCTATATTCGAAGCCATTTGAAAAGCTAATAATTTTTGCGCGATCAAATTAATTTTTAGCTGTGCTTTACAAACCTGAGAAGTTAGGATTTTCTTAAGAAATTGAATATCTCGAGACCTAATATGTTTATCAAGAATATTGTTATGTTTTTCTAAAAGGTCTGTATTAGGAATTCTAAACCATTTGAAACTCTTATTATCCTTCTTGGTCAAATTAATTTTTTGCTGAGCTTTACTAACTTAGGTATTTACGGTTTTCTTTAGTATAAGAAAATCATTTTCTCCGATGAGGCTCACATTCATCTTAGTGGTGCGGTAAATAAACAAAACTGTCGAATATATTATAGACCTATCAGAAATTGTTAATAACATTTTTGATAAACATATTAGGTCTCGAGATATTCAATTTCTTAACAAAATCCTAACTTCTCAGGTTTGTAAAGTCTAACAAAAAATTAATTTGATCGCGCAAAAATTATTAGCTTTTCAAATGGCTTCGAATATAGATGGTCCTAATCTAGACCTATCAGAAAAACATAATAACATTCTTGATAAACATATTAGGTCTCGAGATATTCAATTTCTTAAGAAAATCCTAACTTCTCAGGTTTGTACAGCTAAAAATTAATTTGATCGCGCAAAAATTATTAGCTTCCCAAATGGCTTCGAATATAGATAGTCCTAATCTAGACCTATCAGAAAAACATAACAACATTCTTGATAAACATATTAGGTTTCGAAATATTCAAATACTAAATTTCTTAAGAAAATATTAAATTCTTATATCCCATCCTAATAAATGTTAAGCCTAACTATTTATTATAAATTGCAATTGGAATTAGTTCATAAATTCAATATTTCGCCTAAATGACATTCTTGTTTTACATTTTAACCAAACATATACATTTTCGTTTGTTTTTGTTGGTTAGGATTAAGTTAGGTCTAACTTCACGCGCGTATACTAGCGTGTGAAGTTTGTGCTAAACTAATCCTAAAGTTAGTTCTGTACTGGTTAGGTCTAACTTCACATGCATATGAGAACCAATTCCGATGGTCATTTGTCAATACATAAATGACCAATAGTACATCGATAATAACCAACGAATGCGACTCGAATCAGGCAATCATTTGACAGTGTAGTATCTTAAATAATATAGCTCGGATCGTGAGGTCAAATGGAGGACCGTTAAATTTTAAATTTTGTATTATCCAATATTTAATAAAATGGTAGCACCGCCAGCATTATAGCTCAAGTTTAGGAAGTTACAAATCTACGTTTTAGAATCAATTTAACATGCTGTATAATAGCAGAAAATTTCCAGCAGACAAAATGTATTTTTGCTATTCACCGCTAGAGGCATCACTATCACAAAAAGGGAATTTTTCTGCTGATATTTTTGAAACCAGCAGAAATTTTTTGAAATTTTCAAGCAAATCAATAATACTCAGCAGAAAGTAACTACCCTGGGCTTATGTTTTTATGGTAGCTGAGATCATAATCTATATACATGAGCAACATAAGATTCATAACTGACGTTAGAAGCACCCCATCAACGAATACCCAGGGTAGTTACAGGGGGTTTCTACTTCCGTTCTACTTGGTTTCTGCTAACTTTCAATTAAATTACTTGAAGTTTTGTCAACTAAGCCATAATACTTAAGCCTAAAATTATTGGTATTGTAATAGATCTTGGTTTGCGTTAAAATTTCGATTTTTGTCCGATTCTCCATTTGGGTTCTGCTAATCGTCAGCTTTGAAGTGATAAAACCGAATGCTTTCTCAAAAACGAGCAGAATAAAAAAATTTAATAAGGCATTTAATTGGCCTATTATGCCTGCTATCCATACTATCTTGTATTGTTCCGCTGTATGGGTTCTGGTAGCTTTAGAGATTTAATACAATTGGTATTGCAAGAAAAACAAAGACAACGCTCTTGACCTTATACTTATTGTCTATTATACAATTGAATTAAACCTGTCTTGAACGTATCTCTCGACATAAGAAAATCAAATATGTCGCATACAGAGTTAAAAATATGCGATGTCCTCAAAATTGGTTCCGAAAGACCGTAGTTTGTTGATGAATGGTCAATATATAGTAATCTGCCGCAATGACGCATAAAACGTTCGGGAATCTATACATTTAAACGTTGTAGAAATTTTGATACGAGACTCGAAAATATCTTTAACTTGGACTGCAGCTGCCACATACCGTCAATAGTCCAAACGTTGTATTTTTAATAATTTGCAGCGATCTTGATGAGGCGAAAGTAGCCAGATATCGAACTGCGTACATAACAAATTGTTTTTGAACCCTCTCTATTATTTCTGAATCACACTGGTTTGATGGTGATCATATGGTGGATGCATATTCTAAAATTGATCTCATAAATGACATGTATATTGTAGGTAGAAATATTGGATCGCGAAAATGTTTACAATTTCGTTTGAAGAACGATATATTGCAAACGATATTGATGCAATATAGGGGAGCGGGTACGATAAATCATCAGATTTCTCTTCATTTACAAAATCTATTTAAATCATCTTGGAGCTTTGTTACAGTTGGCTTCGATGTTGATTTGACAATTTTCATGTCTTCGACGACTAGAATTCAACTTGCGAATTTATAACAGTTTAAACTAACAGTTTAATTTAAAACGCAACGGCATTGATGATAAATAAAGAAAATTGATTGATCCAAAAGTCTTACAGTTTGCCGGCGGACTGAAAGGTAAGAGTGCAACCATTCTATGTGAATAAATTGGCACCCCGAAAGCCTCAACTTAGTGATAAAAATTCAGTGATCAATCTTTCTAAACGCCTAAGCAAGGTTTGTATAAAATCGTCCAAGTTGTCGTCTCGATTTTAAACAATCGAATAAGTTATAACAGAAGTTATAATAAGGTTCGTAACTGTAGACCACCCGGAATAAAAACCGTGCTGTGCCGAAGATATAATTGGTTTAATATGGAAACTTAACACTTTCTGAACCATTGAATTAACCAATGTTGGTATGACGGAAAGAATGGTTATTGCTAGATAATTACTTACTTCCTTCCTTCTACCTGCTTTAAAAATTAGTTGAATGCTTTTTCGAGGGCTCAGGAAATAGACCTATATGTAGACTTTCATTGAATTTGAAGGTAATCGGAATATATAAAGTTTCCGTGCAATACTTAATAACAATCGAAGGAAAGCCGTTGTGACCGGCACTTTTCTTAACATGAAGTTCCTGGAGCACCGAACCTTGCTCGGTCAAAGTTGATTGAATTGGAAGGTTTTTGTGGCATTAAGTATAAACGTTTTAAATATTTTAAAATTTGAACGTAAATTTCTAATTGTAATACCAGATAAAATTTGGTACTTTGCCGAAGCTTAAATAAAATAATTGCGTCTTAAGCAACGGCATAGTTCTATCCAATTTAAAGAACTGGCGGTTTTGTTTCAATCAAATTGAATATTTTCCTAGTACCAACCGAGTTTCATACTATTCGTTTGAGAAAGGTGTTCGCTCCATCCAATTTACTCCTTTTTTAAGGTCACGCCCACTCATTTTGGAATAATATTCTGTTTAATCTGCAAAGAGACTTGCAACTCAATCGGTTAAGAAATTCTTAGGTTAATTTAAATTGACCACTTTTCAGAGTTCTATTGCGGAACTCAACATATCAGCTAACCCGGAGCACTTCTATAAAAATTTTCCAAAGTCAAGATTCATAGCAGTTATTTTCTGAGATGCGAAAATATTATTTTCAAATTATCAATAAATTCGCTCACTAATACGCAACCCCCTCTACAAATATTTCCGAATTTAGAACTCTCGAGATTCTTAGCACTCGAAAACCAATATCACCCATTTTTACTAAAATCGTATCCGAGAAACCCTAAATGAATTTTCCAAGAATTAGGACTCATCGAAATCGATTCCTGGCATTAGAAAACCCTTCTCACCCACCACAATTTTTATCTAAACCGTTCGAGCCGTAGAAAATAAAAATGGTCCCGAGCCGAAGGCGTCCTAAACGAATTTTTTTAAGTTAGCACTCATTAAAATTGATTCCTGGCATTTGATTCCTTGACAATACCTTCACGAATTTTTGTCAAAATCGTGTTAACCGGAATAAAATTAATAACCGTACTCGGGCAGCACCAGACTACATCAAAATCGTTCGAGGCAGAAAAAATGTGAAAAGGGAACAAGGTGGTGAAACAGCACGCAACATGGCGGCGTACCGGGAAGACCCTTAAATGTATTATTTAGAAATCGGACCTCAAATCGTTTCCTTGCATCCAAAAACCTTGCCCCCCCTGTAAAATTTTATCAAAATCGATCAAGAAAAATAAAATTATAATTGAAGGTCCTAAGCCATTTTGATCTTGTGCAACATGGAACAATGTAACCAAATATGATGCAACATTCCACAACGTAGTACAACATTCCAGAATATGGTGCAACATAACACAATATGGTGGAACATCACGTAACATGGTGTATAATGGCTAACGCAACATGGTGTGGTACAACATGTCGGCCTATCTAGGAAATTCTAAATGAATTATCCAAAAATCAAAACTTCTAATCCCTTCTCTCCCGCTAAATTTTATTAAAATCGCCCAATCCAAATAAAATGTTAAAATATGGCTACAAACTCCTTGGTCTGCAACGGACGACCCTCTAAATGATTTTTCTCGAAATCAGGACCCATCACAATCGATGTTCGGAACTCTGATCCATAATTATTAAAATAAATCGTGCAAGCCAAAAAACTGAAAAGGGACCCGGGCTCTACCAGACGACGACATGAACGGATTTTCTCGAAATTAGCACACATCACAATCGACTCCTGACACTCGAAGACTCTTCCTCTTCAATTTTCATCAAAATAGTTCAGAGCAGACAAACAATTAAAGGAAAAGACCCGTTGCCCACTGGACGACCTTCTGAACGAAATCAAGACCCATCGAAATCGATTCCTTGCAATTGAATACACCATTTTATCAAAATTATAAGAGTCAAAAATAAATTAAAAATAGGCTCGGGCCCTACTGACACTCGAAACCCTCTTTTTAGCATTTTTCATGAAAATCGTTCGAGTCGTTTTTGAAATCCCAGATATACGAGTATAATATGTTACGGTTAAAGTCTGAAATTGATAAATGTGCCAAATTTTAATTTTTTAAATTCGCTTACACGATTAAAAACCGATAGTCCAGAAGTCCGATGGTTACGAAATGTTTGTTGACCTTCTACTCTACGTTTCCGTAGTATTTATTCCCCACCATAGGGCTAAGCGTCATGAGAGTCACAATTAGCTTCCGCGAGCCCGTGATAGTTTATACTCTGATCAAACTTCAGGGTAATTGGGTAATTTAACTCTTAGTTATTTAAGAGAGAATAGATTAAAGTGCGAGAGGCTTTGTGAATATTAACTAAGAACAATAAATTGGTGAATGAAATGAAATAGAGATTGCAAATATTGATAGATTACTAAAAGTTACAAAAGGCACTAAATATATTTTCCAAGATTTATCCCATAAATTCGAAAGTCCCTCTGAAATTTTGTGATACAACAAGAGCGATGATGAATGAGCCGTTGACGAATGAGAGTGACTTTTGCAAAATGCGAATATATTGAGATATGCTAGTGGAAATGAGGTTTCGATGGATGTAGAAATTTGTATTCCTTCATTGAGAATAGTAAAACTGGTAAGATTACATGACACTGAGGAGGAGGAAAAGTAGTATCTAAAGTATGTAGTTGCTAAATGATTTTTCTAGCGGTCATTTGATTATTTTAAATATAATTTATGTTAATAATGTTAAATGATTTAATAAGTTATGAATTTTATCTCCATACAATAATTAAAATATGTTTATGTCCAACAATCGCTGATTACGGCTCTGAGGCTAATGGCTAGTTGGGCGATGGTCGATGTGAGGGTGATACTGTAGCCTTTTTATCATTCGAAAATTTTTGTTCTTCCAATTTTAAACACTAACATACATCCGCACGAAAATTATAAAAATGACGAATATTTAAACTGAATGTGGGCGTCTTCACTATTACCAGTTCATATAAAAAATAAGATTTGTTCTACGAGTATGGAGTTTATGAAATTAATGGCGTGCGAGCTTGACTTGCACCTGGTCGGTTTTTTCCCGGTGCTTCCCAATGTCTCATTAAGTTTATGTTCTTCCATTTCTTAAAAACAGTCTGATCCACCATAATACTTATCTTTCAATTTGAATTTTTATCAAACCTAAACTATCATTGAATACCTCGTATATGAAACAAAGTTTTCTCGTGGAACGTGCTTCCTCTTATTTATAGCTTTTATCAAATTAACGAAATTTTCTAAGGCTATCGATTTCCAAAGACAAGATAATTTGCATGCCTAACTAGGTATATAGAAACATATTCCTTCCAGTTACTATATACTCCATACATAAACACACAATCAAAGTAAATAAAAATTCTAAATAAGAAATGAAAATGACTAAAAATTAATTTGTTTTTCTAATTAGAATTCAACGGAACTCACAGAAGGAAAAACTTTGTTTTCCTTCTGTAGAATTACCATCGAAGAGAAATTTAAATGGAAATTAAATTATACCAAAAAAAAAATTACATAAAACTCAATGTTGCAATTTATAACGAAAATGATGGGCAAGAAAGACACCAACTGTTTATGTAAATTGGTGGTCGGTATTATTCCGGCAGAAACACCCCTAGCTATTGTTGCCTATTCAAACGGAGTAAATATTGTATAAACTATCTACCCTGTTAAAATATTGTAACGAGTAATTATGCCAATATTATCCCATAAAAAATTTACACTTAAGAAGAACGCAAGATACTTCCTCAATCAAAGAGAAATTCTTGGAAATAAACGATTATTTAGAAATGAGGAAACACATTAGAGCCGACATTTTCGACGTTTTAAAATATTCGGATCCCAAATAAAAAAATTGTTCATCTTGAGAATGACATGTGCGATTTAAATTTTCTGTTTAGTATCAAAGTAGTTCATTAATTCACAGTTCCGGTGCTGAGGTCAAATTATTCTTTATTGTAACAACAACAATTTGTAAAGGTCTAGTTTACTACCACAAAGCTTGCTGGAGCAAGTTAGTACTCGAAATTATCGCTATGCCACTGGGCCCAGTTGCATAGTTTCTCTCCGAAATAATTATTTGGAAAATGGTTTGATAGGTTTTAAACCAAACAACAAATTTGTTACCATAACAATTTAGTACACAAGTTCACGGTTTGGCGCTGGTGGCAAATTATTAGTTTGTTAGTTGAGAAAACTTAAAATTGTTTTAATCTGTTGCGATAAATAAAAATGGACTAGTTAACTTGCGAGTATTAGCTGGCATTAGTTTTCATATATTGTCACGCGGCAAACGCACAGCTGTGTTCTCCAAGTGTATAGAACACTGTAAGTAAGTCCATTATAAAGAGTGTTCCAATGTATAGTATTGCTGCAAGCTTTCAACGAAGAACTCAGTTGTCATTGATTCCATTCCACGAATTTTATGCCACCTGATTAGTCCAATTTTCAAGAGGTTTGGAAAATCGTAATATAAATTGCTCGAAAGAAACTTATCAGTGATGGTAGTCGAAAAGCTTTCTTCAAGGTATGCTCTCGACTATCGACCAAAGTAATCTTTCTATAAGTCTTTAATTTGGATTAAGATTAGGAGACCCTTTTTGATAAAAAGCCCTCAAAACGGATCTCCTTGATTTTTGGCGGATTAAAAGAAATTAGGTCAATGCATGAAAGCAATTCTAATATGTGACTTTCTGTTTAGTAAAAAACAAAATATATTAGGTAGTCTTTCTCTAGTAGGGAAATTTTTCTCTCTCCCTCTCTCAATATTTTTGTCCTCTCTATAGCCAAGAGGGATTGACTGATCAGAGTGGACCTTGCTGTTTATTTTTTCTATAATTTTAAAGAAACTCTTTTTTTGTAGTTAGCCATTGCCAATTATTCATGAAATAGTTTTTGCTGTTGTTGCTCGTAAATTCTGGATTTACATTTATTACGGCGAGGAACTAATTGTGTGAAGTGACGGGATGTCACTTGTTTTCCATTATTGTTGAATTACTGACGTTCTTGTTTAGGTTTTGCATTTTCCTTTTATTTGTGTTTTCCTTAGATGCAACTTCGACATAACTTAAATTGCCTTCTAATAGAATCGAATCAGGTTCCCTGGTTTGAATTTGGGTACTTTATCAAAACCGTAACCGTCTCTTCGTAGTCCACTTCTGAATGGTTAACTTCCTGTTATACACTTTTTATAACTGTCATAACATGAGATACAAGGTTGGTTTCGGTTTTTACAAATCCATGAGAAATTTGTTTATGTTGAGTAGTAAGTAATGCCGTTCATTTATCACATATTCAAAATTTTACCACCATTATCCAGATAAGAACTAGTTTGTTCAATTTCTCTAATATGTTCTGATTACTGTAATTAGTGCAGTTTAGGTATTCCTGAAATTTAAACATAAATCCATTGCCAAAACGGAGGATTTGTGAAATAAATTGCAAATAAACAATTTTATTCATTGTCAAAAACTTTTAAAACGTACTTCAGCTAAATTTGATACATTCTTCAAGACCTTTTCCATGATATGTAACACTTATGTCAGCGCCAAAACGGCAGATTTATTACCTAAAGTGCTGATAACAAAATTGTTGCTTTAATCAAGATATTTTAATCGATTTACCACATGATTATATGAGAACGCCTGCAGTTTGCAGTACTATGTTGCATCACATAAATTTGTGACACTCTTCAATAATAATTGAATGATTATTTACCAGCGCCGAAACGATGGATTTGTGAACTAAAATGCTGATTGATATTCCACGTATTATATGCGAATGAAAAAATGGTAACTGCTTTTAGTACCACAGCGGCAGTTTTGAATACTAAAGTGATTTAGAAAAATGTACGACATACTTAAAGGCTAATTCTTCTCACTTTCATTGATATACGCCAAGTAAATATTCAATATGAAAAAATAATTAGCTACCAGCGTTAGAACGATGCGAAAACTTTTCAAACTACTACACGAGAATATGTGAATAGTTTTCTATGCTAGGTACCCGGCTTCCTTGAGGAGACCCTAAAGGCATTTTAATTAAAAATAAAACGAGATTGTCTAATTTTTATCAGGGTTTCAATTACTTGATCTTACCAACCGAAGTTAAAGCTATTATATGAAATCACAGGTTGGTTGATACTTCCATTGGTTTTTGTTTCAGCTAGGGGTCGAAATTCGTATTAAATTAACTTGATATTATGAAGAACTCTGATCCCCCCTCCCCCCTGATTCGCCAGCTTCATTTATTTTTAATTGGGAGAATTAAAAAGCTTTTGGCATCTCTACCCCCACTATTTCGCTTTACATTATCCGTATAATATTACGTTTGAAGAGGCTTTGATTAGAAAACAACATTGTTATTATTACTTTAGTTCATAAATTCACCGTTTTGACGCTGGTGGAGTGGTGGCTAATTATTCGTTTATTTCAGAATATGCACTTGTGGTATATCGTCGAAAAGGTCTTTAGGAATGACGTTAGTTTAGCTGAACCACCTTAGTACTCAAAGCTACCGTAGAAGCGCTGGAAGCAGTTACAAATATTTGGTGGGACGTGTATGCACATATAATATGGCTTATTCTTTTAACTGTAGTTCTCCGAGTAAACCACGGTTAAGTTATTTTTAAAATTTCCAAATGAAATGGGAAAATTGAATTTGAAATGTTGGTAGGAAATGCCACAATACTACATTCTCAATGAATTAGGAAGAATTCGTGAAAATAATTTAAAATATTTGTTCGAGAAAAAATAATGATGATAGTAATCCAGAAGCTGTTATTATTCGAAATTTGGCGCGGTTTTTATTTACCGCCCTGGTTCTGAATATTATTTTTCCGCGGTAATTTAAAACTAACCTTTTTTACAGCCGTTGTAGGCGGTCTCCCCGCGTATTAAAATTTAGAATTTTGTAAATTTATCATGCAGTAGAACCGTTGGAACCGACTCCCTGTTATTAATATTCTCCATAAAGCAAGGTTTTACTCGATCTCTCAGTTAACTTTCCGATTACTTCTATAGTGAAGACTTACATCGCGTTTAACTATTTTTTTTAACAAAAACAAATTGTGGAACTTTGTCAGCCAAAAATGAATTTAAAACTTGGCCAGGCGGTCTCAGTGTACTTCCAAATACAAGTTCGGCCGAAGTGTTTGTTTGTCTTAAGTTCTTCGCTATAAGCTGACCTCAATCCCAACATTACGGTTGGTAATAAATTCACCCAATCTGACTGTTCGTGATAGATTATTTCTAGGTTGATAAATTGCTCCCATCTCTTAATCATGCCATTAGACTTCCAGTTAATTATAAAATCCAGTTAATGCTATAATAATTCGCTAAATAAATGAGATTCGAGTTACGACCGTTGATCGGAAACTATGACGTTTCGTACTCCAAAGCGTGAAATCCTTGAATAGTACACCGCAAATGCAATAGCCTACGAGTATCTCGTATATCGATCAATTAATGTAACACAATATACCACTGATTATCGGAAAGAGGTAAAGGACCAATGATGTCTCAGTGAATTTCTGAAAAAGCGTGGCGACGTTAATTTATCCGAAAACAGGTAATGTTACGATCTTCTATAGGATATTTAAAGTAGTTGATGCCAGAACAAGCTGCAAGCAACTCTCTGTCATACTGTTGAACCACCGCCCAATGGACGAGTCTGATGCGTCGACCGTAATTGTTAATTTTGCAGGAGAGGATGAATGTGCAAGAAGAGTTGCTTGAGATAATTTCTCTATACAATTGTTCATAGCTTCGATAGATTTCGCTGAACAATTAATGAAGATTTGGTCGGCAGCTTTTTCGGATGAAGTATCTATAAAAATTAATCATAGCCAAAAATCGATTAAGATGATTATAAATAAATGTTAATGGACCTCCAAAAATTTTAATTACTTTGACCCTTTCAGGATCAGGTGAAATGTCCTCTGCATTAACATTGTGCCCGAGAAATATAATCTCGTGTGCAGCGAAATATAATCTCGTGTGCAAAATCATTTCTAGGTGGTTTTCATAAGATTTAGAAGCTGTTAAAATATCATCGAAACAAACAAAAGCTAAATGTAGTACCAAAAGAACGGAATGCAAATGTGCTCAAAAGGGCTCGCATTTATGAGGCTAACAGAGGCGGACATTTATCTGATATTGTATTCCATACATAATTGCCGACATTAAATAAAACATTTATCAATATTAAATCCATTATCTTTCATTTAATCAAAAATCATAAACAAACAAAGTAGTATACCTTCCCGGCGGACACCCTGTATATGACAAAACAAAGGAATTAATTTTAAGTGTTCAAATAAAATTAAAGGAGGAACTTAATACGGTTTGAGGCGATCCAGAGATACCACGCTTGACCTGCCGTTTACGTTAATAGTGAAGAACTTATCTTCTCTGTCAAGAACTTTAAACGGTCCTGAATAAGGTGGCTGCAAAGATTTCCTTTCAAAATCCGACCTTAAAAACACATGTGAACACGTTGAAAGTTCTCTGCTTACGAAAGTATTTACGTTGGAATGCCTGGTGGCAGGAGACGGTCTTATCTCATCGAAATGTCTTTTAAGATTATTGACAAAATCTGTCTGATGAATTTTATCTGTCGAATAAAAATTTAGAAATTGACCAGGCACCCTCAACATACTTCCGTAAACAAGTTCAGCAGAAGAAGTTTTAAGTTCCTCACTATGCAACGTGCGTAAACCTAACAGTACGGTTGGCAAGAACATTACCCAATCAGTTCGTTCCTGGCACATGATTGCGATCTTTAACGTTCTGTGCCATCTCTCAATCATACTGTTGGGCTTTGGGTTATAAGAAGTTGTTCTTACTCGTCTGAATCCGATTAACGCTGACAATTCATTAAAAAGACAAGACTCAAACTGCGAACCTTGATCGGCGACTATGACGTTTGGTACCCCGAAGCGTGAAATCCATGTGGAGTATACCGCAGAAGCGACGGTAGCTACAGTAATATCAGGAACTGGAACTGCCTCAGCCCACCTCGTATACCTGTCGATTAATGTAACCCAATACCGATGATTATCAGAAATAGGCAAAGGAGCAATGATGTCTAAGTGAATTTCTGCGAAGCGTTGCGAAGGTAATTGATAAGATCCAAGAGGTGAAATGGTGTGTCTTAAAATTTTGGATTTCTGACAAGCTAAACAGAGCCATAGTTTTTGAATCTTCCGTGATGGAGGGCCAGATGACTTTTTTCGTCAATAATTTAATTGTTGCTTTAATTTCAGGGTGTGAAAGATTATGAAAAGCTTCAAAAACATTTTTCCGAAATTCATTTGGAATAAAAGGTCTTTGGTTAGCTGTCGAAATATCGCAATATATAGTTTTGATAGAGTTAAAACTCAACGGAACTTGGACAAACTTTAAAGTTAACGCGCATTAGATCTTTTAGCTTGACATTATTGACTTGGGCATCCGCAATTTGCGCATAAACTTTACTTTCAGGTATAGAAATTAGATTAATGCGGGAAAGTGTATCTGCGACAACATTATCTATGCCTGAAATGTGTTGAATATCGGTTGTGCCGTCCGATGAAATCCAATTGTCGGAATTGACGCGGTGATGCCTTTTCCGGATTCTGACAAAAAGCGTAGACAAGTGGTTTATGGTCCGTAAACAACGTAAACTGTCGTCCTTCCAAAAGATATCTAAAATGCTTGATGCCAGAGTAACAACTCTTTGTCATAAGCACTATATTTTTGTTGCGTTTCATTAAGACGAACCGAGAAAAAGGTGAGTGGTTGCCGAATATCGCCGATATACTGTTGAACCACTGCACCGATAGCTGTGTCCGAAGCGTCTACCATGATAGTGAGTTTAGCCGTAGATGAAGGATGTGTAGGAAGGGTAGCTTTACACAACTTCTCGTTCAAAAATCTTTTGAGTTGATTAACCGTTAACGGACGTTTAAAATTTTTGATGACTTCAACTCGTTCTGGAACAGGTAAAATGCCATTTGCATTAACGAAATGTCCTAAGAATTAAACTTCAGATGAAGCGAAGACATATTTTTCAGGATTGATTATTAAACCGTTGTCTCATAATTTTTGGAAAACTAATTCGAGATGCGCGTGATGCTCCTCGAAAGTTTTAGACGCTATCAGAATATCATCTAGATAGGTGAATGCGAAATTAAGTCCCAACAATACGGAATGCATGAATCTCTGAAAAGTTGGTGCTGCATTCCTGAGACCAAGTTATTTTTGTGAATTCAAATAAACCGAAGGGAGTCGCAATAGCGGTTTTTGGAATATCAGACGGTTCAATAGGGATCTGATGACAAGCTTGGACAAGATCAAGAGTAGAAAAGACAGTACATTCTTCAAGTTGGTACGAAAAATCTTGAAGATGTGGAATGGGATAACGATCTGGAATAGTAACATGATTCAGACTTCGGTAATCTCCACATGGTCTCTAATCCCCATTTTTATTCAAGACATGATGCAAAGGACTAGACTATGCACTATTACTCGGACGACAAATTTCTAGTGCCATCAGATTCTCGTATCCTGTTTTGCAATCGTTAATTTATCCGGCAGTCTAGAAGTTTCCAGCCGATGAGTGATCATATGTTTAACTGGTTTGACGTTAAAAGAGTTTGTCATAATTTCTGAGAATTTAGAAAGAAGATGCTGGATTTGATTATTAACCTGAGATTTGTCTAGTTGAGACAGTGTTGACTCGGCTGTGAGAGCGATGGAACCAATCGTAAACAAAGATGTGGTTGGATCTAGAAGACGGTGTTTACCAAGATCAACTACAAATCCAGTACTTTTAAGGAAGTCAGCTCCGATAATGGGCAGCGAGACATCTGCCACTACAAATTCTCATTTGAAATTACGTCTTAACCCAAAATCTAAATTTAGAATTTTTGTCCCATATGCTTTAAATGACGTTCCATTCGCAGCGAATAATTTGGAAGTAGTTAAGGCCTGCGGAATGTGACAAATTTTGAGTGAAACAACCGAAACGTCAGCACCAGTGTCTATTAAAAATTCAACTCTAGAATTGGAATCATGTATTAATAGACGACTGGTAGTAGGTTCATCAGTGAATTCTGCTTGACCAACTGACCTCCGCAGGTTTTAACATAGAATTTATATCCAACCTGACATTTCTGAGCTTTGTCCCCGAATCTAAAATGGTAATAGCACACGTCGAATTTTGGGTTAATCCGACCCTAGATCTTGAACGAGAATTTGTACGATTTTGCTTATTTGAACGAGATCGAGATCTAGGAATAACTATGCATTAAATCTCCGCAGACGATGATGGGCCGAAAGGATTGCACGATTTAAAGGTATTTAACCCTAACGGTGGCATGACCTCCATCATATTTATATGCCCGTGCTGCCAAAACATCTAACGTTACGTCATTTTCAAACGTGGTGAGGATAACTTGAACCTGCGAAGGCAATCTCTTCATCCAAAGTTGTCTAAGCAACTTGTCATTAAAATTACTGCCAGCATTTAATCTTATCTGACTGAGTAATTGCGATGGTTTCTTATCGTTTAAACGTGACATCTCTGACTCGCCCAATACGCGAATCACTTCCTCTTTGAAAACCGAATAGGGAAGTGTACCCTTATCGCGGAGAAACAAATTCGCGAAACGATCATGCAATCTTGCATTCAACGCTCCCACTGCGTGAGAAAACCTGGTGGTTTCCGACCTAATGTTCCTAACTGCGATTCCAAGATAGAAAACCAAACCGACGGATTCTGAATCGCACCGCTCCAATCTCCAAATTAGGATTTTGGACATCAGTCCAACCAGGTCCTGAACCAGACAGCTCAGACGACTGAGGAACTTGTTGCGACTGACTAGATGCTTCTGCGGCAGTCGCATCCTCAAAAGCCTCGTCATTAACCGGGGAGTTGGAATTAGTATCAGACGCCATTTACTAATTTGAACAAACATCGCCAATCCCCAATTTATCTGGGGCATCTTAGTACTAAAAACTATCGTTATGGCGCTGAAATCATTTCCATTTTGGAATCCACAAATATAATTTTTTAAGTTGCATACCGATATGTGGTTATGAAATGATTTAATCGTTATGTTTGGTATTTAAACGCATTGCAAAACATCGTTAGTCATTAAGTCTTGTAAATTTACTCACTCGGTTTATTTTTTTCTTTGACATTAAACATTATGGATGCTCAATAAATCGAAAGATCATTTTCAATTTATGATTATCTGTGTATGACCAGCGCGTTTCCGCCAAATCATCATAAAAATCAAATTCAAAACTTATTATCGTTTGTCGCTCTGGTGGTCTTTATAGAAAACGCTCGAGTTATTTGCAGATAAATCATAATATGAAACTAAAACTACTTCTATTTTATGTAGATACTATTTGACCCGAAAATATCAATAAAATTTCTGAAAAATATGTCGACAGAGATATTGCGATACTGTCACCTCATCCCCTACACACAGTCAAAACCACTTCGCATTTTTTGCGGAAAAACAGTTGTAAGCCACATACCATTCCCAAAGCACACCCAACGAATTAAATCAATAAAGAGACGTTTATGTGTTCCGATATGCTGCGTTCACTGTATAATGGGCTCGATATTATATTGAAAGTATAAAATTGAATTGATACAAAACAAAATGGAAGTGTATCTATCTCCACATACTTATTATTACATACTTTGTATGAAAATGGAGAGGAGTCGGAAAAATTGGAATATTTAATTTAATTGAAAGGAAGAGCATCTGATATACATACGGAGGCATTCATCTTCAGTTAATCTTGTGTGTACGAGTCTATATAATATTGCCGAAGAAAAACCAAATCAAATAAAATTTATTATTATTAGAATTTTCTTTTTTTTATTATTAGCACATTGACACCAATATTATATAAAATAAAATAAAATAAAAATTTTCTGCTGAATCAAAAACATAAAAAAATTGAAATAAAAATAACAAGAGGCGAATAGATTTTTAGGCGACATTCTGCCTAAATTATTATCGCTATTTTCTCTATACTATGCTACTATACTGTATTACGTGTGTATGTGTGTGTGTGCTGTGTGTGTATACTTGCCGGGTTTTATCTCCTACTCCTCATCGTTTTTGGTCGTGTTGTTTTCTTTTTGTTTTTCCTATTTTAGTGTTTTATTATTTTATTAAAAAAAGAAATGAAAATTCCAAGTCAAATGATAATACCAGGGGAAGGAAAATTGTATAACAACATAGGAAAATATAAAAATGAAAATGAAAAATAAGAAATCTATTCTGATCTTAATACTTAATGTTGTTGGTTGGGCTTGTTGTTTTGTGTTTTATTTTTAACACACTTTCGGTGCCCGAGATGTGAAAAACAAAAATATGAAAATTATTTATTTTCTTTTTTATTTTCTGGGCTTTTCTCGTCTACTTTTTTTTTATTTTTATTTTTCATTTATAAACACAAACAAAATTGAAATAGGAAAAGCTATAAAGCTTATATAGGATATTAAATGGTATAAAGGCACACACCAAATAGTGGGAAATAATTAGCCGCGGAAAACTTTTTGAAATTCAGCGGCAGTGTAATGTTCACAGCATCTCGCTGATTCTTTTTAAACCAACACGGTCATTTTGATGTCAAGTGGAACAGTTCTCAAGGGAGCTTTTACTAGCTAAATGTGTTCAAGTTAGTAAATTTTTTCATTTGCGGTTTGGAATGAAGGAGAGTATTAAAGTTCTGTATAACTGTGAACTCACGAAAATTAAATTAGAAAAATTTATTTTAATTTAAAGGTATCGTTTTAAACGAGAATTTGGACCTCGAGATTTTTACAGATCTACCATTCGCTATATCACCGAGGTCAAAGTGGTTTAAAAGAATATCGCCTTCTATAAAGCAAAGTAAGTAAAGCGCTTGCTCTGTAATTCGGGGGTCCCGGGTTCGATTCTTGGTGATGGTAAAAAGTTACGTTTATATATCTCAAGCCATACTTGTCGGTACCGTGCCCACTAATTGTCTGAGGGCTCTCTACAGCTCAACACATTATCGAGATGAAACTTAGTACCTAAACTTTTCTCATAATTTGGGAGAGTCCACTAATTTTTGGTTGAAATCGATCTACCGAAATTTGCGGTCTACTAATTTTGCAATCATACCGGTTCAAGTTTTTTTAACAAAAATTCTACCCTGTACAGTCCTGGATTCCTTACATTTGGCAGATCGACTATTCAGAATGGAACTTAATACTTAAACTATTTCCGTAAATTGTGAGTTCCGCGTAAAATTTGGTGGAAATCTGTGTTCCGGAAGTAGCAGCTTCAATTGGAGCTTTTACATTTTTGCAATGATGTGGAAAAGTTTAGCATTTACAAAAAACGACAACGAATTAAAAAATTTAATAAAATTGTTTTCTGAAATATAAGCAGGGACAATGTTTTTTGAATATACCTACAAGACAGTTTTACCTAAGTCTGGTAAGTTATAATTGTTGCTTTAAAAATCAAGTATGGTGTATTCGATCGATTTCAGCTATAATATTAGCTCTCCAGAAAATTTTAAGGCTTTCCTTTCAGTTACATGATTTTGACTGGACCAAGTTGATAACATTATCCTTTCTTCACCGTCATTTATCTTTATGGTACACTGACAGATCAAAAACAAGTACGAAGAATGAAGTGGGCCTAGGCCCCACTCGTTATACCCTTTGGAAAATCCCAAACCGAGCAAAACTTACCGAAATAGAGATAATCTCATTAGCTGGCCCGGCTCTCTATTCTAAGGTGCTATAGAGCTGCTATTACTTTTTAAAACAACTAGACAATGAAAGCAAAATTGTCTGAGATCTAAAGTATGGTCGCTTGGGTGAAATATTAAAAAATCCAAAGAACTACTGCAGTTTGTACAACACAAATTTCTCAAAACTTGTACTACACAATGGCTTAACACTAAATCTTATCATTACGTGATAGGCTGATGCGCAATAGATATATAGATTGCAATGCACAAGTCCATACTCGTATAAGAAAGCAAAGCTTTGAAGAGAATTATTTTGAATTTTTTTTATTTATTTCTAATTCCCAGGGAAACCCAGAATAGAAAGCAGGATGTTTTCCCTCGAGCTTGAATTTATAAGTTGAAGTGATAGTTCCTTTTATGTATATGGCAGTTTGAGCTTCCTTAAATATTGGGATCATGTCCAATTTTAGTGATGTACATTTTGAGGAAGCATGTCCGATGTAGGCACTGAGCTGGAATAAGGTGATAATCTTACCATGCTGATTATGAGCCAGTCTGGAGGCCGATAATTATTTATCTGCTGCCCGTGGAACGAACTACGTATCTAATAACAAATAAAAAGGAAGGTTCTGAAACCTTTATAAATCCGGGAACTGCTGTTGACTATAAATTATTCTTTAGACTTGCTCGCCAGATACATTCATAATGGAGGTTTAGCGAAAAATACATCTACGGGCATAGGCAAGACTAAACATAATTTCTTTGTACTAAATTATCAAACCGAGAAGATGGCCTAGAAGGATAAGGATAACGAAACGATATCTATGATACAATTCAAAAGATGAATCGTCTAATGTGGCAGAAAAGTACAAGTTTCAGGTAACTGCAACTAAGCTTTTCAATGAAATGTTTAAAAACACCGGTTGTATGCTGCCATAGATTGTGAGTAAGAAAGCGATAGTTTCATGCGTATTGCCTATGCCGAACATCATGGCCAAAACAATATCTGCAGGGTTGTGAGTATTGTAGGAGGCGGCCACTGTCATAATGTTAAACACGCGGGCAGACTTATTACTGTTGTAACTGCGAAGATGAATATGTGTATAGAAGGTGACCAAGACCGCGAAAAAAGTGAGATCATAAAAAGTGCATGCAATGGTCAATAGTGTATAGAGTTGACGTTTATGTAAACGGAGCGGTTGCTGCTTGGTGCGTTTCTTGAATTTAAAACTAAAAATAGCCAAAATTTAAAAAAGCAAAGTCCTATATTCGTATCTCGAATTTTGTTCATAGTCATAAACACTATATGCCACGGCGAGTCATTGGCATCCTAAAACCAATATCAAATGAGCGACTTTTCTTCAGGTAAGGGGCGGCTGAAGCGGGTATCTGCGTCTTGACTGGATGGCTTAAGATCAATCACCAGTTCGTGGCCTACACACATTATAAGCGGGTTGAACGGCAGGCTAACAACTTTCTCTTATTAAACCAACTAAGTTATGAACCATAAACAAAGGCCTCCGATTACGATATCAGATTCAACACAAACACAACCTCGACAACTGTACATGGACAACGCTCTAGAACCTTTCGAGCCAGGCAAAGATTTACACATTAAATGTATTCGCACTTCAACAAGTTCGAAGTTCTTCGAGCTTGAATTTATAGTTGGCTTTCTCATCCAGTGGTGCGTGAAGCAACACATCATCGTGTTCCGCCCTATTAATATGCGGATATGCACGGTCAGACCTCGCAGTAAGCAATTTAACATAACGATCATTAATGTACATGCATCAACCGATGATATATCAGATGATGTCAAAGATATTTTCTTTGTCGAGTTCGAGGAAGTCATCAATAACAGTCAACACCATTACATTAAAATTATCGTCTGCGACTTAAAGACAAATCGGTAGGATTGCAGAAAATACCTCGTAAATCGGTCCTGACAGCTTACAGCTGTCCAGTTACAACAATTGTTAGCGCGTCATTAGGATTATATGAGTCATTCCACCAGCATATCCGACGTAACATTTTACAGAGGTGCCGACACGGACAACGACAAATGCTTGGCGTTTTCAAATATAAGTAAAAATCATTATCTACTTTCCATAGTCAAGCACTATAGACCGTCTGCTGAAATATCGATGCTTTAAAAGATCACTGACTATTTAGACCGGGCACACTAATAAAAAAGATCCTCCACCCAATATCCAGACAATGGTTTGCTATACAGTCACCACTATACCGCATCGCAAAACACTAGCGGAAGAAAACCACCGAGTGCCGCAATGATCAGTTTCGGCTGGTTCTCAAAATAAACAAACGCTTCGCAATAAATGGGTGGCTCTCCAACGACAAAAGCGCAAGCATATGTAAAAATGTATCGAAAACATCAGCTTCCAAGTTGAACAAGGAAACTCAAGAGATTGTTTTCACCCACGAAGTACCACCATCAAAAACGGGAATGGATAACTGAGAAAAAACTACTTCCAAAATCTGCTAAAACGGAATTACAAAGTGATCCCTATTAGAGAAACCGTTCCGCCGATTGAGGAGGTCTTTAACGAATATCTCACAGTAGGTTGAAAAATGAGAAGGTACCTGGAGTCGGCGAAATCCTCGCAGAATTAATTATAAACGGGGTACTGTTCTTCCATCAAATCTATAGGATCTTCTTGTCGCTATTTGAGACCAAGAAGAGCTGCTGTAGAATTGGCAGGCCACCATATGTACATAGTCTTATTGAACACGACCGACAAAATGTTGGAAATGTTGGATTTACAAGACTAGTCCATCTCACCGAAAATATAATCGGCGTTAATGAACCCACTGACCAGTGATTCACCATGAGCTAAATTGTTTAAAAATGTTGGAAAACTATTAGCATACATTAACTATGCCATATGTCTATCTAAGGTATATGACCGCAACAACCGATAAAACAAATTAATCTTGCTCATATGACTATAGGAATAACAGAAAAACTAGTTTCATTGTATACATTAACAAAGTCTCGATCTATATGTAGAATCGTAGCCGAAGGAACTGTATCAGATTCCTTTGAAATAACATCTAGTATTCGACGAGGTGATGCACTCGCGAGTTTGTTATCCAATTTGACGCTAGAGTACGTAATAAGTAAAATCAACATCGAAACTTTGCGCCGTATATTTCATACATCGGGTCAAATTCTTAGATGTACAGATAATATCGTGCTTCTTGGCCGATGCCCTAGCAATATCAAGGATAGATCTATCCCGTTCGATTGCTACGCAAGATGACATGGTATAAAATTGAACAGCAGAAAAAACAAAACTGATATCAACACACAGCAGCATCTTCATGGCAAATATCGGAATCAGCGACCATAATTTTGATAGCGTATAGAAGACTTTAAATATCACGGGTCAGTAATAGCATCATCAAATGAAGCGCAGGCAGACATACCTTTAACGACTGTAGAATGTAATTTACTTTCGAAAGGAAGGTCACTCGTGCCATCTTTGGTCCAATTATAACCAATATCGGGTTCGTTTTAACCATGAGATAAAGCGACTTCTCGGAGGTAGCGATATCATTGTACTCATCAAATCAAATTAGATGGCTGGGCCACGTTTCAGGATCCTCAGAACACTGGTTTATTACCAATGTGTTCCAGCAACAACTAGCCAGTGGACGTCGCGGAGGAATACCCCGACTACAATGGTGAGAGGAAGTCGAGCAAGACCTGCGGATACTAGAATGTCGAAATTAGAGCGTGCGAGCGATGGACCGAGACAGATGTAGGGCCATCGTGCAGGCGGCACAATCTCTGGAATGTGAAAGCTAGAGAGAGAGAGAGAGAGAAAATTGATAAAATTCATGATCAAAGTTAAAGTGGCTGAGATCTTCAGTATGTTTATGCGTTAAAACAGGCGTTACACTTATAAACGAGATATTATTTTAACAAGTAGTTTAAGTGATAATTGAAATATTTACCACAGCCTTAGATGTCGCAGCCAGTTAAAAACAAATTCAGTTCAGAAGTCTCTCTCGGTTCAGCCGACACGATGTCCAAACTGCAGCAATGAACACCATAAATCTAGGAAATACGCATCGAGTCACTTAAAGGCCTCTACAGTGTAACTGATCAAATCTTCAAGCTGTGTTGTTGGAGAGAGATAAACGGCAAACAGAGGGCACAAGAAACTAGACATATATTCCAACTAGCGTATCCAGCTTATCAGTTGCCGTCAATTTCAAACACATTTATAGGTTAATAATAAATCGCAAGCAACGGAATCAAACTTCAGATGTAAGTTTCTGGATACGCTAGCTAGTTAGAATATATGCCTCAATAGTTAATTGTGTCCTCTGTTTCCAAAAAAATCGAAACCACAAAAAAAAGCAGTTTGAAATTCCGTTCGAGGAATTTTAGCTCAAATCAGAATTAATAAGGTGGATGCGGATATTTCTTAAAGATAAGTAAGTCCATGAACCACATCAAATCATTGTAAATCACATCAAATTATATCAAATCATAACAAATCGTATCAAATCAAGTCAAATCATATCAAATCATATCAAATCATATCAGATCATATCAAATCATATCAAATCATATCAAATCATATCAAATCATATCAAATCATATCAAATCATATCAAATCATATCAAATCATATCAAACCATATCAAATCATATCAAATCATATCAAATTATATCAAATCATATCGAATCATATCAAATCATATCGAATTATATCAAATCATCTTAAATCATATCAAATCATATCAAATGATATCAAATGATATCAAATGATATCAAATCATATCAAATCATATCGAATCATATCAAATCATATCAAATCATATCGAATTATATCAAATCATCTCAAATCATATCAAATAATGTGAAATAATATCAAATAATATCAAATCATATCAAATCATATCAAATCATATCAAATCTTATCAAATCAAATAAATTCATATCAAATCATATCAAATTATATCAAATCATCTCAAACCATATCAAATAATGTGAAATAAAATCAAATAAAATCAAATCATATCAAAACATATCAAATCATATCAAATCATATCAAATTAAATCAAATCATCTCAAATCATATCAAATAGTATGAAATAATATCAAATAATATCAAATTATATCAAATCATATCAAATCATATCAATTCATAGCAAATCATATCAATTCATATCAAATCATATCAAATCAAATCAAATTATATGAAACCAAATCAAGTTATATGAAACCATATCAAATCATATCGAACCATATCAAATCATATCAAATCATATCAAATCATATCAAATCATATCAAATCATCTCAAATCAAACCAAATCATATCAAATCATATCAAATCATATCAAAACATATCAAGTTATATGAAATCATATCAAATCATATCGAACCATATCAAATCATATCAAACCATATCAAACCATATCAAATCATAGCAAATCATATCAAGTCATATCAAATCATATCAAGTTATCAAATAATATTAAATAATATCAAATCATATCAAATCATATCAAATCATATCAAATCATATCAAATCATATCTAATCATATCAAATCATATCAAACCATATCAAACCATATCAAATGATATCAAATGATATCAAATCATATCAAGTCATATCGAATCATATCAAATCATATCGAATTATATCAAATCATCTTAAATCATATCAAATCATATCAAATGAGATCAAATGATATTAAATGATATCAAATCATATCAAATCATATCGAATCATATTAAATCATATCGAATTATATCAAATCATATCAAATTATATCAAATCATTTTAAATCGGATCAAATCATATCATATCATATCAAATCATGTCAAGTGATATCAACTCATATCAAATCATATCAAATCATATCAAATCATATCAAATGATATCAAATCATATCAAATCATATCAAACCATATCAAACCATACCAAATCAAATCAATTCATATCAAATCATATCAAATCATGTCAAATCATCTCAAATCATATCAAATCATATCAAATCATGTCAAATCATCTCAAATCATATCAAATCATATCAAATTATATCAAATCATATCAAATTATATCAAATCATCTAAAACCATATCAAATAATATGAAATAATATCAAAACATATCAAATCATATCAAATCATATCAAATTAAATCAAATCATATCAAATCATATCAAATAATATGAAATAATCTCAAATCATGTTAAATCATATCAAATCATATCAATTCATAGCAAATCATATCAAATCATATCAAACCAAATCAAATTATATCAAATCATAGCAAATCATATCAAGTCATATCAAATCATATCAAGTTATCAAATAATATTAAATAATATCAAATCATATCAAATCATATCAAATCATATCAAATCATATCAAATCATATCTAATCATATCAAATCATATCAAACCATATCAAACCATATCAAATGATATCAAATGATATCAAATCATATCAAGTCATATCGAATCATATCAAATCATATCGAATTATATCAAATCATCTTAAATCATATCAAATCATATCAAATGAGATCAAATGATATTAAATGATATCAAATCATATCAAATCATATCGAATCATATTAAATCATATCGAATTATATCAAATCATATCAAATTATATCAAATCATTTTAAATCGGATCAAATCATATCATATCATATCAAATCATGTCAAGTGATATCAACTCATATCAAATCATATCAAATCATATCAAATCATATCAAATGATATCAAATCATATCAAATCATATCAAACCATATCAAACCATACCAAATCAAATCAATTCATATCAAATCATATCAAATCATGTCAAATCATCTCAAATCATATCAAATCATATCAAATCATGTCAAATCATCTCAAATCATATCAAATCATATCAAATTATATCAAATCATATCAAATTATATCAAATCATCTAAAACCATATCAAATAATATGAAATAATATCAAAACATATCAAATCATATCAAATCATATCAAATTAAATCAAATCATATCAAATCATATCAAATAATATGAAATAATCTCAAATCATGTTAAATCATATCAAATCATATCAATTCATAGCAAATCATATCAAATCATATCAAACCAAATCAAATTATATCAAACCATATCAAGTTATATGAAATCATATCAAATCATATCGAACCATTATAAATCATATCAAATAATATCAAGTTATCAAATAATATGAAACAATATCAAATCAAATCAAATCATATCAAATCATATCAAATCATATCGAATTATATCAAATCATCTTAAATCATATCAAATCATATCAAATGATATCAAATGATATCAAATCATATCAAATTATATCGAATCATATCAAATCATATCGAATTATATCAAATCTTTTTAAATCGGATCAAATACTATCATATCATATCAAATCATGTCAAGTCATATCAACTCATATCAAATCATATCAAACCATATAAAATCATATCAATTCATATCAAATAATATCAAATTATATCAAATCATTTTAAATCGGATCAAATCATATCATATCATATCAAATCATGCCAAGTCATATTAACTCATATCAAATCATATCAAATCATATCAAACCATACCAAATCATATCAAATCAAATTAAATCATATCAAATCATATCAAATCAAATTAAATCATATCAAATTATATCAAATCATCTCAAACCATATCAAATAATATGAAATAATATCAAATAATATCAAATCATATCAAAACATATCAATCATATCAAATCATATCAAATCATATCAAACTAAATCAAATCATCTCAAATCATATCAAATCATATCAATTCATAGCAAATCATATCAAATCATATCAAACCAAATCAAATTATATCAAACCATATCAAGTTATATGAAATCATATCAAATCATATCGAACCATATCAAATCATATTAAGTTATCAAATAATATGAAACAATATCAAATCAAATCAAATCATATCAAATCATATCAAACCATATCAAACCATATCAAATCAAATCAAATCATATCAAGTTATCAAATAATATGAAATAATATCAAATCAAATCAAATCATATCAAATCATATCAAATCATATCTAATCATATCAAATCATATTAAACCATATCAAGTTATATCAAATCATTTCAAGTTATCAAATAATATGAAACAATATCAAATCAAATCAAATCATATCAAATCATATCAAACCATATCAAACCATATCAAATCAAATCAAATCATATCAAGTTATCAAATAATATGAAATAATATCAAATCAAATCAAATCATATCAAATCATATCAAATCATATCAAATCATATCAAATCATATCAAATCATATCAAATCATATCAAATCATATCAAATCATATCAAATCATATCAAATCATATCAAATCATATCAAATCATATCAAATCATATCAAATCATATCAAATCATATCAAATCATATCAAATCATATCAAATCATATCAAATCAAATCAAATCATATCAAATCAAATTAAATCATATCATATGAGAGTATCCCGAAAGAAATCGGAGATGTAATTGTTAGAGTTGAAGCCAAGGTGAGTTTTACAAAAGCGATGCCTGGGATGTGAATAATTTGTATAATCTTTCTTTGAATGAGCCATTTGGGTTTATTAACCACGTGGTAATAGTTTTGGTTTTTAGCCGTATCGTTATTTTAGTTGTCGGTAATTTATCGGTTTAATATGTAAGTAAGGTTGACTTTATATTTGCGTTGGCGTTGTAGATGACTGCCTTGAAGTCATCTGCTTTGTGTATAGGTGATGAATTTGACTTTGATCACTGTTCTTGTTTCAGACTATGTGACTATGTGAAAGTATAATATGTGGGAAATGGTAGCTATTGAGTTAACAGTGAATACGTTTGTGTTTGGCGTGTAGATAAGCCTATACTTACCAACAAGCTGTTGAGTGAGTATTATAGATGTGTGCATCCTCGTATATTGGCAATCTTGTTTGTCGGCGATAAAGTTGTATTGGTTAAGTCGGCGGTTTGGTCAATATCCCTATTGAAGAAGTCGTCTATAACGTAATTTTGTAGGTGGAGTCGATACCATCGATATTGAAGATGTTCATAACATACTCGTAGGTCAACAAAAGTTTAAACTAATTTTTAGAGAATGAAAAGTTTTAAACAATACAATTAGTAAATTTAAAGTCAAAACATTTACTCGAAACACATTCTATTGAAATTCTCATTTTGTGAGCTTTCCTCTGATTATTCTTAACATAATTTAATCAGGTGCAAATAAAATATGGCCTTAGGGTTCTACAGTCACTTCCTATCTACAAGTAAAATCCAATTATTTTTAACACGACAAATAGACCTGCCAGTTGTTTTCAAATCTGACCCACTTAATTCTTTAGTTCTTACGTGAATCTTCAGTATCATATCAAAACATCTTACTTGTCTACTCTTATTTTCAGTTTGTTTACATTTTGAATGTAATTCGATAGTATGAAAACTTCTCACTTAAACATCCTTACAAATCATTAAATTCGTTACTTGTCTAGCATGGTGATGAATTGATGATTGATTTCTTGACAAATCCACCAGACTTAATCAATTTGAAATAACAACAATATTTCAACATTTCTATGTTACTTGTTACATAACAGTTGATCGTTGTGACACATTTCTTGAATTGTTGATTGCCTGTAAATAAATAGACGAACTCAGGAGTACTATAAAAAAACGGAAATTGCATCCCCAGGGAAGTTTGTTACGAACGAGCAAAATATAAATACAAAATAAGGGAACAAATGTATCGCAATGAAACTGTGCCAAGAACAAAATTTTATTTTTCAAATTTGCAGTGGAAATCTTCGGGTGTGTAAAAGTTTCACGTTTCTGTTGATTAGTGATCTTTTGTGTATAGTGAAGACGAACCACAGTACGACCTAAAAATATATAATTAGAATTCTATGGTAATTTTTTTATTGAACCATACACATCTAAATCTATTACATAAATAATGGCATAGAACTGAACCAAAAACTGTTAATAAACACGCGATACTCAATTAATTGTTATACTCGTAATATAGGAAAGGAGTATAGTGGAACAACCGTGTTATGTATGTGGAACATATTATAAGAATTCTTACATAAAAAGGAACAGCAAAAAGTTTTATTTTCTATACATAGCACAATTTTAATGTTTCGAGGATTCAAAGGTGTGCTAATAATTTATTAACATGTATGCTATTACACAATACAACATACACGATTTTTTGAATCAAAATTACATAATCAAAAATTAGCATATTTTCTACAAGAGGAACACACGTAGTAGCTAAGTGTGTACGAGTATATAGAAGGGGTGTGTAATTTACATAAGTAGGAGATATAAATAGATACATAATAATATAGACACTTTCAGTAGAGTTTTTAACATATTCGGCATTCTAATGAAAATGGAAACAATTCATGGTATGGAAGCGTATACCAAATTTTACTAAAATCATTTAGTTTTTTTTAGTAACTTTAGATTGTAAAATATTTCAAGGCATTCCTTTAAATTTCACTACCCTTACGAAACGATGAATACTAAGGATGGTTCAGCAAAATTAACATCGGCCTACCATCGTTTTTATAATTGGCGAACTTCGATGTTACGAAAACGTCAATTATCCATCAATATTTTGAATTGTCCAACATCGATGTGAAATCATTGGTATATTGACAACCAAATATCGATGATATTTTACATCAATGTTAATCGAACCACTTTAATGATACTAAGGGTGGTTCGTCAAAATTACCATCGATTTCAAAATACTTTTGCGTTGTTCATCTATCAACTGGAAAACTGAGCATCACTCGGCCATAGTTGGTTGACTTAGAAGATTTTTGTGACATTAAGTATAAACATTTTAAAACTGGAATGTTAATTTTTAATGCTAAAAGGCTAATAGGCTAAATTTACTTGGAGCGCTATAAAGCGAACGTGCAATTTTCTGAATCTTTCCGGAAATCACCTATAAACCAGCATGCTGAGAGACGTATAGAGTGATATGCTACTATAATTTATCTAGATAATAGAAAAACACCTCCAAATTGGGGGTTAGAGTGTTTACAAAGAATTTTGAGTGAGACCGATGGTAATTTTGCGGAATTGTCTGTTCTTTTAGCACAACTAGATTTGTTAATAAATAAATTGAGTTCAAATAATTCTTAATTATAATTAAATTAACTTAAGGCTGTATGGTACTGAGAAAACCCAATTTCTTTTTTAGTATCAATATTTTAATGCCCCTAAATGTATATACTGGTTTGTTTCTTTAATAAGTTTGAGTACCATATTTTCGTTTACTTATAGGCTGTGTGCCTGACACCGATTTTTTCGACTAAATTGGCGACTTGTCTAAATTGTTGGATAGTTAACATTAAGTACTAATAGATGACAGTAGCAACAAAAGTACAAGCTGTGCCTGAGTAAATTGATGATTGGTGTCTTTTCTTTTCAAACGTCAAACTATGGTACGGTCTTATCATTATTTATTAATGTAATAATAAACTATGAAGTAACTATAAAGGAGAAAAAAATATTACATAAACGCTGGCAGGTAAAAATTTTTTAACCTAGAATTGGTATCAATACATTATTACGTAACAAAGAATATTCGTAGAACACTATAATTGTGAAATATATCGACAAATACTAACCGGTGACCGGTCATTTTATCAAACAACAAATTCGCGTATCTGCGAAATCACTTCACAGAATGTTATTGGCATTTGACCAACATAATTTGGGATACTGCATGAAATTAAAATTGTGCGTATTCTTGTATTCGCTTGTGTGTGGGGGCAGTTACAGAATGACGGGTGTATCTTTTGAAATTTCACACTTTTCGGTCCGGACAATTGTTCACAATATGTTGGATTTATTCATTGGCATTTCAAAAAATATTATAAAGCTTCCAGCATTTGGCGAGCTTCAAGAATTTCGCCATCATTTCTAATCGAAGGCAAATACAAACATATTCTCAAAAGCTGATGGTTGCCATGTAAAAATTATGGCATCCACGAACTTGCATGACCAGTATATAAACCGAAAGTTGGATTATAGTCTAAGCATAAGGGCCATAGGTGATAGCCATGGAAAATTTATAAATGTTGTTGCTGGATATCCAGGGTCAATACACGATCAGCGAGTTCTGTGCAACAGTAATATATATCGGTCTGGTAAATTTCCTCCACTTGGGTACTACTTGCTAGGGGATAGTGGATATAAATGCGCTTTGACGCCTGTGCCTATAATGACACCTTTTTGTCAATATCGTGTACTGACCTCTCAAGAAAGCCACTTTAATTTGTTGCATAGTCGAGCAAGAAGCATTGTAGAGAATGCTTTAGGGCGAATAAAAAGCTTAGAATTAAAAATAGAAAATTCTATAAAAACAGTAATGGCATGTTTGTGCCCAAATGTATGTTGTACTCAATGAGAAATAAATTACAACAAGCGAATTGATAATAACTCTATTGTGTTTCAAGATAATTTATTTTAAAAATAAATATAAAAATGAAATTTATTTATCATTTTTAAAATAAAATAATAATAATTAAAATTTAATAATAAAGATTAATTACATTTGATTCATGTAACTGATATTTTAATCTTCTTCGCTACTATCATCGGCGGTTATATTATGTTTAATTGCCATGTATTTAATGAAGATTTTTGCTTCCTTTCGCATTAATTTCCAATCTTTACCTAGCGAAGTGGAGAGGGAAGAACTGCGCGAAGAAGAGCCCTCATTCCGCGAAGTAGATGGTATGTTTCTTGACTCACTACGTGATGTAGAACCCTAGCTAATTGAACAAGAGTCCTCTTCTCCTCTGTCCCTAAGCCAGTCGGAGGCTCAATTATCGTCTATAATATCAAATGAAAATTATCTGTTCTCAATAAAATTGTCAAACACTACTATCAAAGATAGGTACCACCTACCTTGTATTTGGAACATCATGTCGACCATTTTTTCTTTAATTTACCCCAATCATCATCAATTCCTGCTTCTGCTCCTACCATCCTACAAAAATGTGTATGTACAAATTTATAAAAGTACATAAGATAAATATAATACAATCCCAACTGCTCCTCAAGTCGAAAAAATTTTCCAGTAGACATGTTATCCATTTTTGTAAGAGCTTTGATAAACTTAACAGTTTCATCGTATGTCCCTAAAATTAAACATTTATTAAAATTGGTTGGGTTCCTGGCGGAATATTGCCGTTTACTCATTTTAAATAAAATTATTATTAAAATCACAATAGTTGTAAACAATTTTTCAATTTTAAAAATAATATGTAACGGTATCGCATTACATACGTACAAAACAATCATAACTTTTGACAACTAAATTGAAAAGCAACCTAGCGAGTAGACTTTTCGTTGTCCGCCTGGTGGTTAATAGCATACGGTACACTTGAAATGAAAAATCGGCAATTTAGTTGGAATAAATCGTGTCAGGCACACAGCATTAGCTTTACTTATATTGTTTATATGCGTAACATTAATTAATAAATTGATTACTTTCATTATTACTGATCTAAACATTGCATATTATACTAAATTAATAACCATTTATCTTGGACAGAAAATTTTCCAAAAATTGTCGTTATTGCGGCGTAAAAACAAATAAACTCATCGTTTGACGTAATTTTTCGACCGATAAAAAACGAAATTTCTAATAATTTTAAACTAAATTTTACATTTTCTACGTCATTACAAGACTAATCTTGAAAATCATGTATTAATCCCTCGATATTATGTTTCTAACACCTTGGTGCAAGAATTTTTCGCTGTTTAGAGGTAAAATATTGTAAAAATTGATTTGTGCGTTTCAAAAAAACGATAAACTTTGAAACCTAACCATAACCAAACTAAACACTTTATTTGGATAATAATGTATTAATCCCTCAATTGTACATCTAAGTTCATGCTAAAAATTGAATTAGGTCAATTGGTAATATTTTATGGTTAAAAACTGTTTTTTACTAAACATCGTTTTTAATAATTTGCGAACCATACAGAATTAAATAATTAAATTTCATTAATTAAATCTATTAAAATAATTAAATAATTATTTATTAAATTTGGAAAACATTAATACAAATTTAAATATATTTGTGTTCAAATAAATTTTGCCCCTGAATATATGTTAATGAATAGCATATTGAAAAACTAATTTTAGTAAGATTTGGTATACAGTTCAATTGCGGAATAATTCCGAGCTAAAGCTAGCATGTGAACTAATGTAGCATTCCAAGAACATTTAAAAAAAGCCACGAATAAGCTCTTCGCACTGAATATGCCAAAACAGATGGTACAATTATAACTGCGGTTCCGCAAATAGGGAAATCGCACCCATGTGTCGCAACGAGAATTGAAGAGTAGCGCTAGACCCCAAAATAATGGTCCTCTTACGAGAATGTTCAAGAGACAAGCCGTTTTGATGACTCAAATACATCACATGACGATGGATATAATTGAAATTGATAAGTCACACACTACAATTCTAGAGGAAATTCATCGTGTAGCACAAAGGACGGAATACAAGGTTAAGACGATGCCGGAACGAGAAAAACTACAACGAGTACTCCTAATATTTAGTAACCAATACCGTAAATTGAAACATTCCACGGAAAGTGGAGCTCATTTAAAGAAATGTTTACGTAGATGATTCATCGGAACAACCAACTGATACAATAAAGATGACATATCTTAAATTGACTCTACAAAGCTCTATAACTCTCATCAGCCATATATCAACGACTTGTGAAAATAATAAAATGGCATGGGGTGTGTTACATTAATACACATGCACATACATTAATTACGCTATTATTTACACGTAAATAATTGTATTAATTACGCGAAATTTTGTAAGTTACATGGCGTAACAAATGTAAAAAATTTAAGTAGTTGGCGACATCTGCATAAAAATGCTTAAATTAGCAAAATAATTAATTATTTTTTATTTCTGTCAATAATACAACCATCCCATGCAACTACATCTATTGAAATTTTGACATTTGAAGTTTATTTTTATTGTTGGCTAAAATATTTGTTATGTTTCTAATTTCCTTTGCATACCAGTGCTCGTAAATCCGACTTTTCCAACGCTAAAATTTTAATTTGATAATTCCTATTTTTTTTAAATTCGAGAAACAGTTCTAAACAAATCATCCAGCGTTATTTCAACATCAGCAACCATGCCATACAATCTACGTTCAGCCAAATGTGCCACATCTAGCGTTTCATAACGAGATACAAATTTTCGATACTAAAATATATATGTTTTGAAGTAACAGGACATCGAAATTCTAAACTAACTATCCCACGGTCCGCGTAATAAATTTATGGTGCTTCCTGAAATTTAATCAAATTTGTATAAACTCCCTAGGTCGCTGCGAATTTGTATTACCTGAGCTATTAACAATATAGTTCATCCTTCGAATCATAGATGGATCTGCTTATTACATTTTCTTTCCTTATCCATATATCAAGTGAATTACACTTTTAAATAAAGTATGCAACGTTATAGAAAAGTGCATTCATATTTATTAAAAATGTTGATACTATTGAATTAAATAGCAGATGTCAGACCCATAAAATAATCTATAATATATTAATTTAAAAATTTCAATAGATGTAGCTGCTTGTAATGGTTGTATTATCTACGAGAAAATAATGTGTTTTAAACCATTTTACTAATTTATGTATTTTCGTGTAGATGTCGCCAATAGGTTGGGGACGAAATTCGGATTTTCATAATTCGGCTTTACAAAATTTTGTTTTACAAAATTCTGTTTCACAAAATTCTGTTTCATATAATTCTGTTTCACAAAATTCTGTTTCATATAATTCTGCAATTATTGTTTTTTGCCGCAAGAATTGCAAGCATTTTTGCATTAATTGTAGAATTAATTTTTAGCAGAATTATATGAAACACGTATGTAAATAATTTTTATGTTTAAAAAACAGAATTTTGTAAAAACAAAATTTTTGTAAAACAGAATTATATACCGATCCCGTCGCCAATTAATTACATTATTTACATTTATTACAATTTTTACCGTAATTAATCATTATTTACGTAAAAAATGTAAAACTAATTTTTTACGTGTAATTGCACAACACTGGTTAAAATCCTAATTTAACAACCATATATAGGATCTTGACAACGAAACATTTCAATATATTGATTCTAATATCAGCAAGAGAGAGCCCGTATATCGAGACGATAAGAAGCCATAAAGAAAGGGTAAAGGGGATGTTGCCCTACAAAGAACGTCTCAACTTTGGTTGATCTCAGAAGGATACCAATCCTGAAAAAATATTATAATTTTTTAACTGTTACAAGACAGAAACGTGTTTAGTATATCATGGTCACCAGCGCAGTAACCAATGACACCTTAATCATCAGCTGCCTCAGGCTACCGTTGATACAACTAGATGAACTTATCTCCAACAAATACAATTAGCTGATCCCTTGTTAACCCATTCGCAGCCGATTGATTTAATATTGCCAGCATAATTACCCGTCAATAACTAACAATAACTTAATTAAAGAATGTTCAAATGCTTCTAAGGCCCAGGAGACTGAACTAGAGGATGGATTTTAATTGGTAGTTTAGCAAGATTAAATTATCATGAAAATACTACAATGGTGGCTGCAAAGGTTTTGAAAATCAACTAAAATTATTATTCAAAAACGAAGCTAATTCAGAAAAGAGATCTCGCACCGAAGAAGGTGCCAGGTAAAAAATCATTTCTTATCAGCCGTAGAACTCAGCACAGATGGAAGATATAAAGAAAATCATGTTTAAGAATGAGGACTCTAAATAAGTGCTGCAGAATATTTGGATCTAAATCACTTGGAGTTAGTTCAAGATAAAGACGATGATATTCCGGGCGAGAGCGATTAATGCACGCCACATCGCGAGATAACTAAGCTAGTGTTTGATGTCAGATCCAAGGCATAGTGATGAACAAATAGAATAACGTTAAACGACGTAAATATAACCCGCAAAAACTGCAACAGGAGAAAAGTCCTAAATTCATACTTAATCGCGGTGCTCCCTGTATAACTCAAAATGAATCAAGCGAGATAGTGAAGGCGATGCAGAGGAAATTCTGTTTATAATCAACAACAGCTAACGCGTCATGGAACTGGCTATAATGTATAACCTAGGTAGTCGTATCGAGTACGATCAGTTTAAGATACAAAAATACACATGGCTACTTGGCGATCGCATGATGGAAGGACAGAAAATCAAATCATGTCGTAACCTTGAAGAGACATTGGTACAATTTCACTTGGATCACTTTGGTACAATTTGCACAACACTAACACTACCTACATTTATTTTATTTTTTATTTGATTTATATTATTAAATTTATTTATAATTAATTTTTTAACCAACTATTTGTGACCACTGGAGAAAAACAATTTCTCTTTTGAAAATTGTTTTTCTTAGCCTGCTAGATTTTAGCTAGTCTCTATAATTTTAGAGAATTGTGAAAAATTGCTGGCGCTTAACACTGGGGCCTATCAAATAGAACATGTCTGCGTAAGGCAAGTCACAACCAAATTGTTCCGACAAAAGTAGCGGGAATATATCTGCATCGAAAACATCAGGCTATTTTATACTACCAAAGCCAGAAATCTTTATTTCGATTTTTCTTCCATCCAAGATCCATAGGTATCACAAACACGAATGGAGACCTAAGAACAAACGTGGCTGATGTTCTTTTAGTATGGCAAATGTATTTCCAAAATCCACTAAATCCGATCGTCACGTAAACGACTTCGTTTGAAAATCAACAGCGGCCAAACAAAATTGTTATGAACATCTAGGAACATCTCTACGGCAAATTAAGGAAGTAACTCACAACTTTGACAACGTGGACGACTTTAAATATATTGCACAGTCAAGCTTGTTGTGATCAAAATATATTTCCAAGCTGTCGAAACTTGCACTTCAAAAAGCAGTCATAAGACCTATACAAACTTTAATATATGAGGGCTTGAACTTGACCACATTCGAATGAATCACGAAATTATACATCTACATGAAGACTGTGATATTACCGAATTCATGCCGCGTGCTGGTATGTAATGACGTCGAACGATAAACCGAGGCAGTCGCTGGGATACCGTGTAAACGGTAAAATCCCTTCTTCGGATATCAATGCTAGGGAGAATTTTGTACTAGGACCCAACCGCTAATGAAATCATAGTCGAGTTCATCGATAAATGATGTTATGTTACCTAGGCATATTCTACGAGAAGTACACCATTTTTAGCTATTCGAACAGTGGTTGAGCTAGCAAACCTCTATGAAACAACGTATCCTACATGAAAGTTATAAAACAGCATCAACAGTTTATCGACAGATTTCATTATTGCTACTTAGCTGAAGTTGGTTTCAATATTTGAACTGCTTGCACTGGAATCCGTTGCAAGATTGTATCAGTTTTAAGGTTTATAGTTTGTTAGTTTGTTAGTTTTTTAGTTTGTTTTGTAAGAACATAATAAATTATGTAAACAAAGTTTTGAAACCGAGGCATTTAAGTGTTTGACCTGCTGGTTTAATAGTTGACATTACCGTAAAATTCAAAATGTTATCAAAATGCTACCAAAATCTCTCTTGTAATATTGCTGAACATTGGACGCAAATTAAGTCGTCATTAAACTTACTAGAAACACGCTAAATTAGTCGATGTCTAGTTAAATAACTTAAAATAGTTCGTCCTGTTTCATAATGCAACTACAAGAGTTGCGATACACTTAATACTGCAAAAATTACTAGCCATAAACGGAGTTACAAATTAGGTTTCTCGTTTGTACTAAAACTTTGAGGAGCATTGATGAAAGGGGGGTAAAGTGAGAAAAATAAAATTTTCTCAGCAAAAATATAATTTTTTTAAGGGTTCCTCCGTTGAGAAATGTTGCATCAAGTTGCGATATGTTGCACCTTGTGAATATTGAGCGATGTTGCACCGTGTTGCCTGATGTTGGATCAAGTTGCGATATGTTGCACCTTGTTGGTGGATCTTGCGCCATGTTGCTTAATGTTAAACCGTTTTGCGGGATCTTGCGTTGGTATAGATTCGGGAACGGTTTCATCCGGTGTAACCCAAGTTCCGGTTTCTAATACTTATTTTCTCAGCTCAAAAGACTTTGATAAAAACCGCCAAGGGCTTGTCGAGAACCAGGAATCGATAGCGATTGGTTGCAATTTTGGGAAAATTCGGTGGGCTCGGGATTGATTTTTTTAAAATTAACTCGCACGTTTTTGGTGTAAATTGGTGAAGGATTGATTATACCATATTTTAGCAAAATCGCTTACGGAGTGTCTCCTCCTCCATGTTTCGTCATGTTGCAATATTTTGCATCACATTTCTGCCTGTTGCCTCGTGCTGCGTCGTGTGTTATTACCATGTTGCATTAGTTGCGTTACTATTGTAACGTGTGTTGAACGTTTTGTTAAAAATCAGTGGAAGGTGTTTTCGAATGCAAATGAATCGACAGCGATGAATCCTAAATTCGGAAAAATTAGATTTACTTATTTTCTCCAATTAAAAAAAATCGGCATGAACACTTTTTATAAAAAAAAATTTAGATAGGACGCCAAGAAGCGACTGGAATGAACCGAGATTTTCGGAAATTTGTTTAGGGGTTTCACAATAGAACTAAGTCTTTTCTAATCGTTGGGGATGGAACTTAGATTATACGACAAAAATGGGAGTCTAATATAAATTTTGGACATGACTCTGAAAAATTGCCAATTTAAATGAGCATAAGCCAATTTTTAAACGAGTGGGATAAAACTATGTTTATATGTGGTTATTTTGGTTTGGGGATATGATTTTGGAAAATGAATAAATTGGATGGAACGATGCCTTTCTCGATTTTGCTTTGGTATTGTGAACTCTTTATGATTGAGTGCCTAGTGTGAACATAATGAGTAGTGTGAGCCTTAAGTTATAAAAGAAAGGAAAAAGAAAGAAAATAAACGCTTAAATCAGTGTACAAGTGAAAGCGAGAACGACGATAAAATCAATAACTCTACAAAACTGAATGGGTTGAATGTTGAATAGAGCCGTGACGCCACGAATTCAGATGAGTTGCACTTCCGGTAATTTTTTCTGTTGTTGTATGTTCTCTTATTGTTCGATGAAAGGACCAGGCCGCGTGTGTTCAAGGTAATTTTTTGCTGTTGTGACCTATAAAAGTTGATGTTTATTATCTTTGTACGGAAACTAGTTTTAGTAAAACGGTAGCTTGTTGTAGTGTATTCACCTCGCTTTTGTTATCTTCCTCGCGAATCTAGCCGGTGCAAAGACGTGCAGGTAGTTTGGCGTACATACATTATAAGGATATTGGAATCGGAGCCCGCCGAAGCTGCCGTTTCTTTTGAAATATAAAATTGCACGTTACATATTATCATTTAGAATTTTCACTATATTTTTTGACTTTTTGCGGCCCAAATAATTAAGTTTCAGATTATTGCTATCTCAAAAACTCCCACAAGTAGCTAATAATTTTGGTTATTTGTCTAATAGCTAAGAACGTATACTGAAGCTACTTGGCAAATTTTTGGAAGATTTTTTAATTTTCTGCAGCCATATAAGTCAGTTAGTGTTTCAGTTTTATCAGTTTCTGGACGCAAAAAATCAAAAAATTATATTGGGAATTTAGAACTTCATCTAAAATTAATCTTGCAATCCAAAATCAATCTAGAAAGCAAATTTCATAGGATTGGTTATGTAATGGCCAAGTTTAGTCCAGCATGAACCCTAACCAATACTACTAACCAAATTTCATCATAATTCGTTAATAAATGGCGAAGAAAGATGGAACATTGTAAAGTTTTAAAATTAGTAGTAAGCGATTTTCCATAAAAATTTTCCATGTCCTAGGAAAACCCCCACCAAATACTAAGTGTACATTCAAAATAATAAGGATCTTATCCAACCAAAAATCATCATCCCTTGAAAAGTTATAGGGGCTAAGGGTGTTAGTATTCTCATTTCGCAATACGATAAACTGCGTACGTATTAAGCGATTTTCCATAAGAAATTTCCATGTCCTAGGAAAATCCCCACCAAATACTAAGTGTTCATTCGAGATAATAAGGATCTAATCTAACTAAAAATCTCGAATATACACTTAGTATTTGGTGGGGGTATTCTAGGACATGGAAAATGCTTATGGAAAATCGCTAACTACTTACGTAGTATATCTTCATTTACTGAGTTTTTTTTATTCCGGAGGTCAATCTATTTGTAAGTTAAGGAGCACTTTTATGATTTTATTCCACTGGAGTGATTTATTTTGTGAAAAAATAGGTCCAAAATGAATGTTAAATTTCCGCTGGAAAAAATCCTCTGTCTTATACAGCATTTATTCATTCCTGGTTAAACAGCGATGACTAATTTTCACAAATTTCATTACCTACTCAAAAATATTTATAAAATTATTAAACCAAAATGTTTATATCAGTAAATTTATCTGAATTCTAAAGAAACAAATTTATAGACCATCCACATTGATTATGTAAATCGCAAAATAAAATCGGTGACAGTATATTTATCGAAAACGTGTACTCGTTTAACCCAAATATAAATTTTCGGAACGATAACAATTTATTTGTTCCAATTCTCAAATGGCAAAATACACCCAATATTTTCATCGGAAAATGAGAGGGATTATCCGAATGTTTATGTAACAACATATAACATCGATACAAAACGATGCATAAAATAAACATGAATACTTCTGTATCCACCTAATATACGATGACATAATTTAGAATTGCCTTCGAATATATTGATAGTGTATTATAGGAAAACCTAAATATTTTTCAAATAGACCTAACGAGAAAAAAAATTTCCACAGTTAAATAAATCATCATCAGCATTGGAATACGTGGAGACAAATCCAATTTGAAGATAAAGCTTATTTTCTTGTTCTCCGTTTTTATATATTTTCCGTTTAGCCAGGGAGCAAAACTAAATCGGAAAATATATAAAACCGAAGCCAGCACCTCTCTATATATTATATAAAAATTTTCATGAATTATTTATCGCTTAAATACCAACAAAACTATCCGTTCACATAAAACTATTAAAACGAGATACACATATCCTAGTATTAGAGTAATTCTTGGATTTTAAGTCTCCTGGAAAAATTTAATTTTTAATAGTCTTGCACGATTCCGAAAAAAAATTTCCGTTTTATGTAATATAAAAGTGTTGGAAATATATCTGTTTTATGGTACACACATATTTTTGGTATACGTAATACGTCGCGTTGCTCCCCTCTTGGCGTATTTACGAGAAAACGAAAGAAAATCCAAAGAGTACCAGAAAATTATATATATTTTCTTTTTTTGAAAATCTCATTTAAAATTCTTATCATGACGTAAAAAAATAAAAAACTTCTTTTTTAATATTTTTTTTGTGCGCTCCTTATCTATTTTTATTCTACTCGGTTTTTCACAAAACGAACAAAAAACTTTTCTACTGTGTTATTTTCCAGTTTTTCTTTACTACATCGTTTTCGTATTTTTTGTTTTTTTATTTTTGTAAATTTTGTTAGCTTTCTAGTTTTGGAGTAAAAAAAATCCTGAAATTGAAATAAAGTTCCATGAATTCACGTCATTCTCTCCGTTAGTTTGATTCCTTGTTATTTTTTTTCGTTGTGCCACATCCATCTTATGTGCTTTTCGTCTTCATGTCGTAGAGCTTTTAATGTGTATGTGTGTAGGTACAGCAAATAAAATGATGATGAAGTTTTTCACATTTTTATTTATTTTAGAAAAGTAAGAACAAAAAAAAAAAAAACTGAAAATCACCATCAACATTATCATCATCGTCATCATAATAATCAACAAAAATTTATTATTTGTTTCGTTCAATGCAGACACAAGCAGTACGAGTACAGATAAAAATTAAATAAAACACTAGACACAAAGCAAATGGAATCGTGTTTAGAATGCATTTTTCAATTATCCGTCTTTGGATTTACCATTTTACTCGCATTTGGCTGTTTCAGTGTGATGATTAAAGATTGTTTAAAGAAGTGATTACAATTCAGTTTCTTGTACGTTGTCATCTTATTTTTTGCTCATCTCGATATATATATAAGTGTTGATCATGCGGGTTAATTACAAACAGATTTGTAATATAAAAGTTTCGGTGTGCAAACAAAAAGTGCAAGTCATTGATTGGTGGAGACAGAGAAAGGTAGGTACACAGGATATTTGTTTTTTAGTGTTTTTTTGTTCGGATGGCATGTGATTCTGTATCCGGTTATTGTTGCGACATTATTAAATAAGTTTGACAGTGTTTCGGGGAGTTGGTGAAAATAAACTACCCAGACAAATCATTATTATTTACTTCTTTCTCTTAAGAAATAAATTGTTCGTGGAAATTTTCAAAATCTTAATTGGATAAATTTAAACACATGCAAAATATAAGAATTAAATTAAAAACTTCTGACCGAGAATACGAAGGTTAATAAACATTTAAAAATATCACCTTGAAGATAGTACCAATAGCAACATACTTGTCCAAAGAAGCCTAAACCGACATCTAGGATATTCTACCAGAAAAATTCTCCCAAAAATTAACTAACGTCCACTAAACACTAACACACAATAGCAATAATTTCCACAATTATTTATTAATCCACTTTATACCACTCCATTTAGAACTACTTTGAATGGCACCACTAATTTCACTTTAAATACCACTAATAATTTTTCTCACTATTCATATTTCCGTTTAAGCTATCGCGTACCTATTACGCCACGTTTTTGTATACCGCGATCACGTACTTTAAGAGAATTTATAGTCTCGACTACACTGTTATAAACAAATCTGTTAAAATCTGCTTAAACCGATATATTGCCAATCTCACAAATATCACTAATTTCATAACCCATAACTGACGAATTCACACTGAATTAACGTTTAGCCCAAGTGATCGAGAGTTATGAGATTGGTGATGTTTAGAGTGAGTTTTAGCAGTTTAGAACATAACCTTTGCGAATATGCGTGTTTTTCCCCCTTTATTAGTTACAACTGAGGCTGTGCTCATCTAGCAATTTATCTTTCAAATTTACAAATTTTACATTTCTTAAATAATTCTGATTTGTTGGGGTGAAACCCAATGGTTAGTCCCAAAACCTATTTAAAATACTAATTTTAATTTGGTATGTTTACTAGGTCAAATGGCCTCGTTCTTTGAAGTCTTCTTTCAACGACAGGGTTATCTATCATATGGCGAATATAGCGGTTTCCATGTTCCTGGAGCCTTATTTCGTGTTTGGTGGCGTGCTTTTTTATTTCATCTTTGAAGTATTCCATCTGTAAGTCCCTGTGAAGGTCTTCATTTCTTGTGTACCACGGAGCATTTACGATGCTACGGAGAACCTTATTTTGAAACGTCTGTATCATGTTGGCGTTTGTTTGCTTAGTACATCCCCAGAGTTGAATACCGTAGGTCCATATCGGCTTCAGTATTTGCCGATATAGCAGCAGCGTGTTGTATATTGTAAGCTCAGAGCCTCTACCTATGAGCCAATACATTTTTCTGAACTTAATATTAAGTTCTTCTTTTATCTTTTTGACGTTCTCTCTCCACTTGAGCTTGGCATCGAGAGTCATGCCCAGATATTTAGCTTTGTTTGCATATGGCACCGGTCGTGAGTTAATTACTATCGGTAGATGGGAAGCCTTTTGATATGTAAAGTTAATATGCGTGGATTTCGTCTCATTCTCGAATGATTGGGCGACGTCCAGAAATATGCTGGAGCATGGAGTACTTTTCCCTGAATCCAAATTGATGTGGAGGAATTAGTTGTCGGTCCTCAATTATTGGTTTAAGTCTTTTTAGTAATAATTTTTCAAAGAGTTTTGACATAATTGGCAGCAATGAAATTGGCCTGTATATTTTTTATCGTTAGGTGGTTTATCAGGTTTTGCTATCATGATTACTTCTGCTAATTTCCATTGCCACGGAACATATTTTAACCGAAAGCTTGCGTTGATTATGTGAAGTAATCAAGTCATACTCTGGGGCTTTTTTAACATTCATGTTGCTTTTCACTTCTTCTTTTAATTCTTTGAGTTACTGGGCGTATATCAAAATCATCTAGCTTGTGGATTGACATTATATTTTCATTGGTCGTTTGCCTTGGTAGTAATTCTCTTTAGGCCCAGGTTCCATCCTCCTTTTTAAGTGGGGCACTTGCATTTTGGGTCTTCGTCGCCTTCCACAGAGAATAATCAGATTTTTTTTCATCGGTTAGGCTAACTAAATATCTGTTGATTGATGCAGTTTTGACTTCTTTAAGAAGAGTTTTGAGACTATTACCTAAATTGTTAAGAATTGTTTTGTTCTCCGGTGTTCTAGTTATTTGCCAGGTTTTACGTGCCCGTCTTTTTTGTCTTACCAACTCTCTAACTTCCATTCCTGGTGGGGATGTCTTATCGGCACCTGAAGATTGATTTTTTCCTCCAATACCTCACGAAAGAAATCCCAGTTTGTTTTTGAATTTGTTAATCTGGGTGCACTCTCCCTTTGAATTACCATTGCACTGACTGTCATGATAACCGGGGAATGATCCGATACTAGAGAATTACTTCAATGTGAATGTAGTTCTGGGATATACCTCTTGCTACATAAAATCCTATTAGGTCAGGTATCTTCGTTCCGTCACTGGGCCAGTATGTTGGGGAACCATCAGAGTAAAATTCACATTTTGATGTCTGCCCTGCTTGCAGCAATTCTTTACTTTTTAACGTGGTAAGTCTAGCTCCCTAATATCACTAATTTCATAACCCATAACTGACGAATTCACACTGAATTAACGTTTAGCCCAAGTGATCGAGAGTTATGAGATTGGTGATGTTTAGAGTGAGTTTTAGCAGTTTAGAACATAACCTTTGCGAATATGCGTGTTTTTCCCCCTTTATTAGTTACAACTGAGGCTGTGCTCATCTAGCAATTTATCTTTCAAATTTACAAATTTTACATTTCTTAAATAATTCTGATTTGTTGGGGTGAAACCCAATGGTTAGTCCCAAAACCTATTTAAAATACTAATTTTAATTTGGTATGTTTACTAGGTCAAATGGCCTCGTTCTTTGAAGTCTTCTTTCAACGACAGGGTTATCTATCATATGGCGAATATAGCGGTTTCCATGTTCCTGGAGCCTTATTTCGTGTTTGGTGGCGTGCTTTTTTATTTCATCTTTGAAGTATTCCATCTGTAAGTCCCTGTGAAGGTCTTCATTTCTTGTGTACCACGGAGCATTTACGATGCTACGGAGAACCTTATTTTGAAACGTCTGTATCATGTTGGCGTTTGTTTGCTTAGTACATCCCCAGAGTTGAATACCGTAGGTCCATATCGGCTTCAGTATTTGCCGATATAGCAGCAGCGTGTTGTATATTGTAAGCTCAGAGCCTCTACCTATGAGCCAATACATTTTTCTGAACTTAATATTAAGTTCTTCTTTTATCTTTTTGACGTTCTCTCTCCACTTGAGCTTGGCATCGAGAGTCATGCCCAGATATTTAGCTTTGTTTGCATATGGCACCGGTCGTGAGTTAATTACTATCGGTAGATGGGAAGCCTTTTGATATGTAAAGTTAATATGCGTGGATTTCGTCTCATTCTCGAATGATTGGGCGACGTCCAGAAATATGCTGGAGCATGGAGTACTTTTCCCTGAATCCAAATTGATGTGGAGGAATTAGTTGTCGGTCCTCAATTATTGGTTTAAGTCTTTTTAGTAATAATTTTTCAAAGAGTTTTGACATAATTGGCAGCAATGAAATTGGCCTGTATATTTTTTATCGTTAGGTGGTTTATCAGGTTTTGCTATCATGATTACTTCTGCTAATTTCCATTGCCACGGAACATATTTTAACCGAAAGCTTGCGTTGATTATGTGAAGTAATCAAGTCATACTCTGGGGCTTTTTTAACATTCATGTTGCTTTTCACTTCTTCTTTTAATTCTTTGAGTTACTGGGCGTATATCAAAATCATCTAGCTTGTGGATTGACATTATATTTTCATTGGTCGTTTGCCTTGGTAGTAATTCTCTTTAGGCCCAGGTTCCATCCTCCTTTTTAAGTGGGGCACTTGCATTTTGGGTCTTCGTCGCCTTCCACAGAGAATAATCAGATTTTTTTTCATCGGTTAGGCTAACTAAATATCTGTTGATTGATGCAGTTTTGACTTCTTTAAGAAGAGTTTTGAGACTATTACCTAAATTGTTAAGAATTGTTTTGTTCTCCGGTGTTCTAGTTATTTGCCAGGTTTTACGTGCCCGTCTTTTTTGTCTTACCAACTCTCTAACTTCCATTCCTGGTGGGGATGTCTTATCGGCACCTGAAGATTGATTTTTTCCTCCAATACCTCACGAAAGAAATCCCAGTTTGTTTTTGAATTTGTTAATCTGGGTGCACTCTCCCTTTGAATTACCATTGCACTGACTGTCATGATAACCGGGGAATGATCCGATACTAGAGAATTACTTCAATGTGAATGTAGTTCTGGGATATACCTCTTGCTACATAAAATCCTATTAGGTCAGGTATCTTCGTTCCGTCACTGGGCCAGTATGTTGGGGAACCATCAGAGTAAAATTCACATTTTGATGTCTGCCCTGCTTGCAGCAATTCTTTACTTTTTAACGTGGTAAGTCTAGCTCCCCAATAGGTGTTTTTTGCATTGAAGTCACCTCCAATAATAAAATCACGTTCAATTTAAATAGTTTAAGATAGTCCTCCCATTTCAAGTTATGCCGGAGAGGACAATATATTGCAGAGACAGTAAGCTGGCTGTGTTTAATTTGGATCCTTACAGTAGTGACTTGCATAGTTTCTTCTTCGATATTTGATTCTAAACGGTGTTTTATATTTTATATTATTAGTAATGCCGAACCACCTCTTGCTCTTTCCTCTGGATGAATGAAGTGATATAAGTTATAACCCCGTATTTTAACAAGCGTAAATCTTCGCTAGATGGCTTTCAGATATTAAGAAAATGTCGATTTTTTCAGAATTTAAAAATATTTTTATTTCTTTAATATGTTGCATAATGCCATTCGCATTCCAGATTGCTATTTTGAAAGTTGTGCTCTTACTTAACATTTTTTGTTGGATTGCGTTGAGAGAGTTGCATTTTCTTCAGTTGATCAAGTGTCATGTTGTTCAGATTACTTTGGTCATCTAGCCGCTTTGTAATAGCTGCAATGCTGTTCATAATGTTTTCCATAATTTGGTTACTTTCAGAGCCCATATGTTTGGTTGAACCCAAACCTTTCACTACCTGCGCAAATGAACTTCTTTGCCCTGTATTGCTTGGTTGTGGGTTTTGATTCATCTGATTTGATATTTGAACCCTTCGATTTTCGTGATTTTGCGGTTGATTTCTGATTTTATCGGATAATTAGCCGGATATTGGCCCTTACAATTTGTACACTTGGCTGGCACATCTCTCCCTATTGCACACGCCTGGGTAAGATGATTACCTGAGCATTTTACACATCTTGGATCCCGGCCGCAATATCTTTGGGTGTGATTAAATGCCTGACATTTCTTGCATTCGGGTATGCGTGTTGTGGTTCTCCTCATTGGTTCAATTTTCACCTTCATGTGAAGAATTCCTTTTATTCCATAAATGTTTTGAACATTCTCTTTGTTGTCAAATACTAGCATAATATAATTTGGTTTCCTTCCTGAATTTCTGTTCTCTCTTTTTTAACAATATTCACAGCATCTAGTATTTTAAAACCTTTATTTTGTAAGTCTTTCATTATTTCTTTGCTTGAGCAAGTGTGATGCACACCACTTGCCATGACTTTTATAGGTCGGGCCTGTTTGTTTTCGTAAGTGAACCACTGATACTTTTCCGCATTCAATTTCATAGATAAGGTTCTATAAGTATCTGAGTCCAGAGTATTAATTTTCCAGACGTCATTATTTAACGCTGTTACCTTATAGTCTTTGTCAGTAACCGATTTCATCAGTGACTGAATTTCTGGGTAACTGGTTACTCCCACAATATTTATTGGTGGGAGTGATTTTTCTTTCAGTTGCACCAAATGGTAGATTTACTACCTTTTGGTTGATTGGCTTTGGGTAGAGCATCGTTTGAATCTGGACTAGATTGTCCCCTACCATTTAATTGCTCAGCCTCAGGTGACGCTTCAGCTTTTCTTTTCTTACTCTTCCTGGACTGTTTTTTCTTCTTTAGGATCCAGTCCGTCTCTCTTTGTAATTCATCTTCATCAGTGGAATAGATGACTTTGTCTAGTTCAATGCTACCTATATCGCAATCTTCTTTTGAACCCCGATTCATTTTTAGGTTTTTATTTTCTTGCTTTAGATACTCAATTTCTTCGCTTAGCTTGGCAAATAATTGCTCCATATGGTCTAGCCTCGCCAAGAGATCCATATTCTCCTTTTCTAGGTCAATAGTTGTTTTACTAGATTCGGCTATTTACAAAGTAAAATTTCCGGCGGCATCACTTATTTCGTGTATGTTTGTCTAGGTATAGCGTTAGAAAAAGTACCGATTTGCTTCTATTTTTCATTATCGGTGATCTTTGTAAATTTGGTCTTCTCTGGAACGGATTTGATGTTCCCTGACAATGTAATAGATGGCCCTCCCCAGAATCCATAGGGCCAGTCTCCACAGAGAGTGGATTTACCAATGTGAATATTGGTGTACCACCTGGTGTATTATTTCCTTTTGTTTGTACCATTGCATAGTTTTGATTGACTAATTAGCTATTCTGCTTCACTACTACGAAGGGATTGGGTACCGCAACCGCTCGTTCTACAAAACATTGCCCAGAGTACGCCCGTATCCATTTATGAATACTTCGTGGAGGCTGTCAATCCCGTACTCCAATATGCGTATGACATTTAAAAGGTTCATCGCGGTATGATGCAGGAGCAATGAACATTAACATACCTGTTAATAATAGAATTTTTACTTAATCTCAGACTATAACGCAACCTTGCTCTCTCATGGGATGATTGTAACAAATACTTTCTTTACGAGACCACTGAGCCGTAATATTTTAGACCACTCTGTTAGTAGTTTTCATAATATTGAGCAAGTTCGCAATTTTACCATTGAAGCCGGCATAAGTGATCATAGTTTTGTACTCTTAAAATTTCGCTTCAACCCTAAATCATGTACTCGGACACTAACGAAGAGATACGTTAATTACAAAAAGGTTAATGAGTCCTTTGAATATTTTTTAATGAGTACCGTGTTTGACGTCAGAAATCCTGAGTCTACGCTTGAACGGATTTTTGTTATGTATTGTATAATAAACTTGTTCTACAGTTTTCCGTATTGAAGGAAGTAAATGTAAAAATGAAAAATGCAAGTGTTTGTCCTTGGATGACTCTTGATCTCTGGGATTAAATTAAACTTAAAAACCGGATGTTGAAGCGTTTTAAAAGGAACAGTACTAATTTAGAACTAAAACATAAATTAGATTTGCTAAATAGGAAGATCAAAAACGGAAAATATTTTGCAAAGAACCTTTATTTTGACAATTTATTTAATAATTTGAGCCAAAAAGAGATCTGGAAACAGTTAAATCAGTTCATGGTAAATAACACTAATAATAGGATCCACTCCGTTATTTGTAATGATGTTGAGTATCATGATCCTACTGCTATTATTAGTATATTTAATCTCAGTTTTGTTAATTCTGTTGATTCTTTTGTATCAGCAAGTAGTTCTAGCCCAGGCTCAGATGATTTAAATAAATTTCATACTATGGTGCGTAGTATTAATTCGTGTTTCTTTTCGCCCACTTCCTGCAGCGAAATATCAAATTTAATTTCAAATCTTAGTAATACAAAGGGTGGTGGTTATGATAACATTCGTAATGCGGTTCTGAAGAATCATTTGCCATTTTGTTCATAATTTCTAGCCGATCTATTTAATGTGGTTTTGGAAACCGGTGTTTATCCCGATTATCTTAAAATTGCTAAAGTGACACCTATCTTTAAGTCTGGAAAGTCTAAACTAGTTAATAATTATCGTCCAATTTCAGTTTTGTCGGTATTTGACAAAATTTTAGAAAAAATTATTACTAACCGGATGATCGACTTCCTAAATAAATCAAACTTTTTCTATTCTCGTCAGTATGGATTTCGACAAGGTTCTGGTACAAATTTGGCCTTAACAGACATTACTGATTTGATCTATCGTAATTTTGACAGGCAAAACTATATATGTGGCTTATTTTTTGATCTTCGTAAAGCTTTTGATTGTATAGATCACAGTTTACTTCTTCAATTACAAATGTTTGGCTTCCGTGGCCTATCATACAAACTGTTAGCAAGCTACCTTAGTAGTTGAAAGTAGTTTATGATTCCAAATGGTGTAAAAAGCTCCACTTTAGGTGTGAACTGTGGTGTTTTTCAACGGTGTGTCCTTGGCCCTCTATTATTTCTAATCCACGTAAATGATATGGCCAATTTACCGCTCACGAGTCATGTTAGAATGTTTGCTGACGATACGGCCATGTTCTATGAATTGATTGTTTTAGTCACTACGACACTATTTGCTGTATATGTTTTGTACATATAAGTGTGAATGACGATTTTTTAAAGGACATTAAATCCACTAGTAGTAATTCTCACTTTAATGATTTTTATATATAAAAATTAATGTTAAAATTTAAAATAAATAAATAAATGAAAACAAAAGTGTAGTCTTCAGGAAGACGCGGTACGTGGTGGATGCCAACATCATTCTAGTACAAAAAAGCTTTTTGCATGTGATCGAAATAGAATAAACATACTCGTAAACGATATTCGTAGCTTCACAACATGTTGACCTATAGATCACAATATTAGTTCTCGTTAGTACCGAGTATGTCGCTAGTCTAAATGGCCAATTTAGTTTGTTAATATTTTTGTATATGAAATTTAGCCAAAAACAGCTCTAAGAAAATTGAGATAACACATTTATCAGGTGTGGGGATAGAGCGCTTACTCCCATTTTCGGTTGTAATAATCATCCCATCAGACAGGCCATTCGCACCGGTCGTATGTATCAAAAATATCACAGCCGTAAGTGGCTCAGTTCAAAATGAGCCAAATCGCAGTCAATTCCACGTCGTTCACATGAATTGGGAATCTCTCAAACCACGTTGTGGTGAATTTTTGCGTAAAGATCTTGGCTTACACCCTTAAAACATCAAATTAACTCAAGAACTGAAGCCTCTTGATCATTTGAAACGCCGAAATTTCTCCGATTGGGCTCTGCTAAAGTTCGAAGAAAATCCCGAATTCTATCGAAAAATCACCTTCCGCGATGAAGCTCATTTTTGGCTTAATAGCTTGGTCAATAAGCAAAATATGCGTAACCGTGTGGTGTGAATTTCTTGCCGGAGGTGTGATTGGATCATATTTTTTCGTCGATGAAATTGATCGTCATGTTACGGTCAAAAGAGTTAGCTATCGTGCCATGTTGGTAGATCATTTTGGGCGAAAAGATGATGCCACATGCCACACATCTGGTCAAACAATTGATCTATTGAAGACAAGGTTCGGTAATCGTATAATCTCAAGAAATGATCCGGTCGAAAGGATACCTCGCTCATTCGATTTAACGCCGATGGATTTCGATTTATGAGGTTCCGTTAAGTCGTTGGTTTATGTCAATAAGCCAACAACGTTAGAGGAGCTCATAGAGACAATATCGAACGCGAAATTGTCTAACTTGCGGCCGACATGAGTGAAAGAGTGGTGGAAAATTGGCTCCAAAGAATTGAGCGCTGCAAAAGTGCTCGTGGTAGTGGTATGAACGAGATCGAATTCCATGGTTAAATGTAACATGTGTACTGCACCTGAAAGAAAATATCAGCCTAGTATCTCAATTATTTTTTGTTTTATTTAAGTACAAAATTGGTATGTCCTTATTGAAAACCCCTTTACCTGCGTATTACATAAAACATGCATAACTCGGACAAAAATATAGCTGAATTGAACAATAGCAACTTTCATTAAGTTAATATTTTTACCGACCAAACGGAGGTACCGGGTTCAAATTCTGATAGGGCAGGATGCGGAAGGGTTTTTTCATCATCAGATTACGATCTGCGATGAAAGGGAACAAAACTATGATCCCCTCTCGGAGTGCAGAACTCATGGGCCGACCCACCTTCCATATGCCAGTACTACAGGTTAGCATGGAGCTATGCAATGTGTGGATGATTCTACGAAAATCAGACCTATAGCAACGGGTAAAGTGGGACGTGGAAAGCGAAACCAGAAAGAATTGAACAATGATGGATAATAAATTGTGCAGCTTGTGCTATATTTTGTTTAGTTCTGGCTTGCTTTAAATGGTCCCGGCTGCTATTTTAGTGGTTCCGGCTGACGTTGTCATGGTTCCGGCTGAAAGTTTTTATATTTCTCAACCTTAAATGGTTAATATTAGCTTAAATGGTGCATTTAGCTCATTGTGCAAACTCCTAATTGTTTCAGCTAATAAATGTCTGGCTCCGGCTGGCTTTAAATGGTTCCGGTTGGCTTAATATTGATTCCGGCTGAAAAATCAGATAGTGCACAATGATGCGCAAAGCATTGTGTTACTTGTGCTATAGTTGGTTTGATTCCGACTAGATTTATAAGGTTCCGGCTGGAAATTCATATGATGTAAGATTATGCACAATACATTGTGCTTCTTGTGCCGCATTTGGTTTGGTTCTATACGATAAAGTTCTGGTTGGCTATATATGGTTTCGGATGCTATTTTGGTGGTTCCAGCTGACCTTGTTTTGGTCCTGGCTGGAAGGTTATATGGTTAAGAGCCTTTCAAGTGTACTGCACTCATTGTGCAAACTCCTAATGGTTCCGACTGATAAATCTCTGATTTCGGCTGACTTTAAATAGTCCCGGCTGGTTCCGGTTAACCTTGTTATGGAGAAGGGGTACATTTCAAGATGAGAGAATGAATACAAAAACACAGACTTACCTATATTGGATGGTAATGGATTTTAATGGCTTCTCGTGCATCCTTTTCTTCTCCAAATACCTATGGAACTAGCCTGTTAATGCGGAATATTGGTCAACAATTTAAAATAACAAGCATTTATTTCATACATATAAAATAGGATAAAATTAAGTGAAAATATTGTTTCCAAAATGTAAAAAAATAAAAAAAAATGATTTACAACAAAATATCAAACGTCAAAAGAAATGAGAGTTTGGATTCAACAGCTTAAGATGCTTGGCGACAGATGGCACGACAAAGAGGGAGGGGCTCGTTGTATTGCCCGATGGCGACACCAGAACCTGTATAAAGGTATGATTCTGCGCTTTTAGAGAAGAAAAAAGAAAAGAAAGACAGACGAATCATAACAGTGTATAGCGTCCAAAACAAGATCGGACGGCGAACTGAAAAGGGCAACACGGAACCCGTGGGGTGAACCAATTTTCGGTGGAAAATGAAGTGATTTGGTGTAGTGTTTTAAAAAAGGGAACATCTAGAAAGCTGGCCATTACCGGCGGATGTCCTTATTGGACTCGGTAAAAAGACTAAAACTTCGGATTATTTAAATTCTAAGAGTACAGTAAATCCACGAGCCGTGGATTTGTTTTGTGAAGTATTAATGACATGTATACAGGCACGTGTCGGGCACGTGTAGTGGGTGACACGAAAGGAACGAGCAACGGACCACAAGATTGGAGTAAACTCAAAGGATTTATGGGGTACAATAAGAGTCGCTTCCAGGTAAGTGCCATTTGATTTCCCTCAGGATTTCCGCGTGTAACAATCATTCCCCTCAGTTAGTTGGCTTCTCAATGTTACACCCAGACCAAGCGGACTGGCGCCCTTATCGAAAAAACTGTTGACTTTTGCCTGCTAATGATTTGAAGCCAAAAACGATCCAACCGCTTAGTAACCATAAAAACATAAAAAAGAAGCTACGTTGTAAAATTTGTATGAATAGTTTTGGTTAAATTAATTATAGAAAAAATTCTGATAATAATTGTGGTTTTATTTGAGTGGGGCACGCCAAAACTCTGGTTCCGGCTGACTTTAATTGGTTCCGGCTGCTTTAATATTGGATCTGGCTGAAAAATCAATAGTTCACAGTAATGCACAATGTATTGTGCTGCTTGTGCCATAGTTCGTTTGATTTCGGATGGCATGGTTCCGGCTAGCTTTATAAGGTTCCGACTGGAATTATGTTGTTCCGACTGAAAAATCGTATAGTGCGCAATTCATTGTGCTTCTTGTGCCTTAGTTGGTTTGATTCTATACGGTATGGTTTCACTGACTTTGTTGTGGTTCTGGTTGAAATCTTATATGTTTAACAACCATTTAAGTGCATTGTGGTCATTGTGCAAACTCTCAATGGTTTTATCTGATAAACAACAACATCTAATAAATTTCATTTTGCAATCCACATGTGATAAGTTCACGGTTGCAACTGTTAAGAAGTGAACCGAGAATGGGACTCACTTCAAATGTATGTTCGTCGTATTCTGTATCGTAACCATGTGCAATTTTGCGTTCGAATGTGTGGAATATATTTGTTATTAATTCCACTTTGTGAAGTTTGGCTTCGGTTGTCAATTGTTTTTGACAGATAACGACAACGCCAAATTGCAAGAAATATTCACCTTTAATTTTATTTTCCAAATAAGTTCTAGTCAAATGTAGCTAGATGTCAGTATACAAATCGCCACAGAATTTTTACATTTTGATGAATTTTATTGAATCAAAATAAAAAATATTTAAATTTTCGAATTGCATTAGCAGTTTTCGATTTGGCCACCCTTAGCCGCGATTATGGCCTTCAAACGGCCGACAAAGCTATTGCATGCAGCACGAAAGTGGCTCTGCGGTATTTTGGCCCATTCTCGGCGAAGCGCTTGCTTGAGATGATCGACACTTTGGTATTATTTTGCCCCAATCTTGCACTTCAAAATACCCCAAACCGAGAAATTTAGCAGATTTGCATCCGGTGAATTTGGTGGCCATTGGACAGTGGAAATGAACCGCGGAACGTTGTTTCTCAGCCAATCTTGATGAAATGTCAAGAAAATTGCCTGTTGAAATGTCTGCGGCCGAATTGTTTTTGTACCCAAGGCTTTAACGCTCCCTCCAACACATGATCCCGATAAATTTGAGCATTTATCTTGATGCCACGGTTCCAAAAAACGAGCGGTGAACGGCTTTCGGCCGTTATGGCGGCCCAAACCATAATTATCGGCGGCGCTTGGTTTCGACTGGCAATCCGTTGGTCCAAATTTTCAGTAGAACGGCCGGACAGGTACATCCGATCGTTTTGCTTGTTTACATATTGTTCAATAACGAACGGTGACTCATCGGAGAAAACCAAATTCGGCAAATCGCCACTGTCGTGCAAGCGTAACAACTCCTTTGCTCTTTCCACTCTAACTTTTTTTTGAGCATCGGTGAGACCATGCGTTTTATGGAATTTTAAGGCCTTTAGTCCATGATGATCTTTTAATATGTGCTGCATCCGTTCAAGCGAAATGTTCGCCTCACGAGCCATTTTTCTGCCGCTACGACGCGGACTCCGAGCCAATTTGGCCTTCACCTTCCGAATGATATCCGGCGATGTTGCAGTGCGTTTCGGTCCACCACCATGGCGTTTTGCAATGCTGCCAGTATCGTAATAACGATTTATGGTGCGATATATAAACATTTTATTCACATGCAGATGTTTTAACTGATTAACAATCTGCGGCTGTGGTTTTCCAGCCAAATATAGAGCAATCACACTATAACGCTTGAATTCCAATACGGATAACTTTTTTTCTGTATATTTCCCACTAAAATGCTTTTTTGTAAACAATGGAATGAACTATCATTAGTGTGAATGCAGAGAGCGCTCTGTCATCACTGGTTTGACAGCAGTCTGAAGTTGGTAACACTTCGTGTCAGTCACCCGGTAAATTTATTTTATCATATTTTGGAGCTTGTTTAAGACGAACACAGATGGCATTATAAAATGATAAACGGTTATTGTTTTTTAAATGTAGATACCTAAAAGTTGAAAATAATTATGATAAACCATTTACTACGTGAGCAACTAAATTACCGTTTTTTTTTAAATGGAAAATTTCTATAGTGGTTCTTCGCTATGTAACTCGTCTTTGAATCGAAACCATTCATCCAACCAATTTTGCACTTCTTTGAAACTGGCCAAGCCCCGCCAAGCCCTGCCAAGCCATGCGCCATCGACCGGAATAAGTGATAGTCCGAGGAACAAGGCGAGTGCTGTAGCAGATCCAATCTCAGCGTTTTGATGGTGGCCTGGGCGATAGGAGTGAGATGACATGGAGCGTTGTCGTGCTGCAATATCACTCGTTCGTGTCTCGTGTCACATTCTGGCCGTCTTTCGAGCGATGCATGATTCAGATGAGTTGTCGTCAGAAGCGTTGCCCATTGACAGTTTCGGTCTGTTTCGGCAGCTCATAGTACACGATTTCTTTCTGGTCCGACCAAACGCAGAACATTGTCTTCTTTCCGAAGCGATTTAGCCGTGCCGTAGATGTTGATGCTTCGCCAGGTGAAAGCCACGAATTTTGCTTTTGGGATTCCCTAGAAAGATCCACTTCTCATATCTCGTAACAATTCAATGCAAGAAGCTCTTTCTTTCATGCCGCGAAAGCAAAATTTCGCAAATTTTGTTTTCCTTCTTTTAATTTTACCCATAGCGTAAACGTTTGGAAATACCTTGGCGAGTCGTATTTAATGCCTCCACAAGTTGATCTTGAGTTTGCGTATCATCTTCACCCAATAACGCTTGCAGCTCGGTGTCTTCAAATGTTTTTGGTCTTCCGGAGCGCTTCTTGCCCTCAATGTCAAATTCGCCAGGTAAGAAGGTAAGAAATATGTTTGCGTTGCGATATGTGCTGGTATTGCAGCTGGTTATCGTTAACAACTGTCCACGCTATGAACCAAACACAACTTCTGATATAAATGACAACTAGATGTGTCGCTAGCACCATGTATGGGTGAAAATCGAAAATTTAGTTGCGCATATTCAATATTTTTAATTATTTTAGTTTTCACGTTAAATTTTACTTATTTTACATATTTTTGTAAAATACACTAATTTTTGGTAATTTTCATTTTTACATGTAAAACGCCCAAATGTGCGCAATACTTTGTGCTTTTGTGGTGTATTTGGTTTGGCTGTAGAGGGTATGGTTGAGGCTGGCTTAATGCTAATGCCGCTTCATAAATCCAATGATGATCCGAATGATTCATAGTGCATTGTGCTGCTTTTGCCATAGTTGGTTTGGTTCCGGCTGATATGGCTCTGGCCGGTGTGACGGACACGTCGAATCTATTTTGTTGACAGCTTACTTCGATATTACTCTGCTTCAAAGTTCGTTGCATTTTATTACGTGTCCTGTCATACACTTCGTCGAATTTGTGAACTATTTCGTATTAAGTTTTCTTTTGTGCTTGAATCAAATCTCTCGAGAAATAGTCTTTGACAGCTGCATGGAACTCGATTTTTACTTCGGTGATAACTGAAAGTTTATGATTTAAACTCTTGACTCATCCATCATTCATGTTCGTCGTTGGCTTGAAGATCGATTCCATTCATTTTATTTTTTAATGTGTTTAATCGGGCACTCAATAGATTGTGTCTCTAAAGCTTTTGGTTTGCTGCCCATGATTGCAATATTGGAATGTGTTTCTTGATTGGAGAACTTGCACAGTATTCTAAACATGTAGATTCATTTTTCACTGGATTTTATATAACCTCACAATTTTTGAGACGAAATTTTCCTCAATTTGAATTTTGTGGTGAACTTATCCTCGTTTATATCCGTCGAATTTACTCAACTGTTGAGCCAGTTGAATTTTCCCTCGATCGGATCCTTTGGCTCGAATAATTTTTACGTGGTTTATTTGCTCGTCAACAATTTTGGATTTTTTGTTTTTTATATTATCCAGCTCGGTTCGGATCAAACTGTATTTAAAGGTAACATTTACCCCTCTGTGTGTTGTATTTTTTTACAGAACAGAAAGCGTTTTCTTCGGTTTCTCCACTGAACTCGCTCATTTGTCACATAAACTTTGTTTTGTTTTGCTTAGGGTGCGTTCCACAAGAAACGTTTAACAATTAAAAATATTCAAATTGTGTACGTTGGAATTAATTCAAATATAGTTAGATTAATCGGAGCATCAGCTTGTCTCGGAATTTCTGTTTTCGACAATGATCGTAACTGAAGATAATTAAAATGGGCTTGATTGAAGAGGATTCAACTGATTCGCGTTAGGGATTAATCGTACAGAAAAAAATAATTTTTACTAAAAATTCATTAAACGTCCTAATTACTCGAACCAGTCGCTCTTTTTCATACAAAAATTTTAAGTATCTATAATTTTTAATTAACCTTTCAAACTTTATCTCTAAGCTCCATACAAAAGCAAGTAATCACCCACTGTTTCAAAATTAATGTATATATGTAACTCAATCACCCCATAAAATATTCCGCGAAACAGCACCGAATACAGCCTGAAAAAAAAAATTGTTTAGAAAAAATTTTCGATTTTAAATGATGACTGATTTATTTTTCGAGTTGAAAATGATGCTGTACATTTTTCTATTATATTGATAACGAACAAATCCTCTTATCACCGTGACCAACATGTTTATCATCTTCAAACATACAACGAAAAAAAAAAAAATTCTCATCGTGGATTAATATTCATTTTACGAACTCAACAATTTTGTGTACACGAGTACCAGTCAATTTGTGTAAAAGACGAAATCGATTCAAAAAATATTGTCACATAGAGCTGTAATTCACCTCCACAGCCCAGAGTTAGGTTACAGATGAGTCGTGACTTTCGTATAATCTATCTATATCTATACCAGCAAAAAATTAAAATAAACGTTCAACACGCTTAATTGGAGATCAGTGCCGATGAGTGCTAAATAGTGTATGGTTCACCATACCGCAGCAACGAGGACCAAGACAACGACGATACAAGGATAAATTGTTGGCATAATAGCGTTAATAAAATATGCATAAATTTTTTAAACATAAACAGAACAACAAATACACCAACAAAATGTTTAATAAATAAACAACAACATCTAATATTTATATCAATTTGCTTTTAAGAACTTTTTATTTTTTGCTTCCTATACTTTCTTGACTGCCGATCCCGAAACGTTTCGTGTACCAAACAACACTGCTACTCCTGCTGCGTCTATGCGTACTCGTATATACATTTTAAATGGGCTTTGGCTTTTGTTTATTTCGAGCTTTTTTTATATATCAATTTTGATTATCATAATCAATGCACAAAAAGTTTTATATCGCTTTTATACAAGAATTTTTGTGATACTCGTATACGATGTACGATGATGCCGTAATTTATATGAAAATAGACTTAAGAACAAAATAAATAAATATAAAGAAAAAAGTTCAGTGGAATTTTATTTATATACCCATAACTTTTTGATACTGTGGTGATGTAAAAAATTTGGGTGGCTGTAGTGTGGGGAGTGTTGCTGTTTATGCTAGCATTTTGGTTCGGAATTTATGTCTTTTTCGTTGACCATTCTCGTTGCGTGTATGAAATAAAATGGCCCAACACTTAGTTCTGCTATATTCAGGTAAGATTCTATCGGGATTGCTTCTAATTTTGATAAACTAGTTGATTACTACCACTAGTGGGTATACTAGAGTAAGGTTTAGGTTATTTTAAACATAAAATAGTGTTTACATTAGCAATACATTTAACTTACTTACCCGGAAAAGGTTACTGTCCTAATCATAAACAAGAACTTATTTTGTATAAAGTACATCAGAAAAGTAGTAAAAACAATTAATTGAATGTATTACCAAGATATTATAAACTAGCAAGCAGGCGCGTTTCCCGCCCCGTCAGGTTGAAATTTTTTCCGGAAGGAAAGAATGGCTATTTGATCCTACTCTAGACTAAGTGCAGTTGGCTATGACAGAACTGTCGTCTTGTAACTGAAGTCCAGCTACTTTCAATGTTTGTCCATGATTTGCGGTATCCCTGCGTTATTATTAGGGGTATTCTAGGAATAAAACATTTCCACCCTTGCCGCGGTTTATTGATGTTCGTAGCATTGGCCATTATCAGGGTCTTATGGTAAGGTTGCATTTATAATTTAATGATTAATTCCCAAATCCATTTCCAAGTACGAAAAAATAACTTGACAATTCAAGAAAATTGTACGGTTTATAGAATTTTTGAAACCCAAAATTTTTCCGAAAATATAAATAATTTAACCAACTTTATTAACCTCATGGTTGAAATCTATCGCATTATGAAGGTAGTAGGCCCATCTCTATATGACTTTATAGAGCATGTTGTAGAAATTTTGATATTGTGCAATGCGCTCAATAAATTAGCAACAAAGTCGTAAGCGAGGCCAACGAAGTTCTATCAATGTACGGCACACCATTAGAGTGGTAATCCATAAAGACAATTTAATAATACATATGGCAATAGTCGTAATAAATCAAATTCAGTGAGGGATCTATTCAGCACCTCACAAGGCAACGACACCAAAGGAAAAAACTGCTCGAATAATTGACATTCGAAGCACACAATACAGCGAGGCGTGATTTGTGCCAAGAAAAATGTGTCTTAACACATTCTTGGCGGGTCTTAGAGAACCTATGGCATTTATGAGTTGCCTCAAAGAACAAAACATGGCCTACATGAAATGAGGGACAAATATCAATCTTCTATGCCTGTTCCACAAAGAACAGTACCAAAAATTTCGCACAAAAATCCTTCACCGAAGAATCAGCCTAGCGATCCATCAATACTTCAACAAAGAATGGCTCCTAGCTATAATTACCGTTCCACAGCACGGTACTATAACCATAGGCCATCCACGAAAGAAAACGCAAAGTTCAATGGAAATAGTCAAACTGACAAAGATTCTCCTTTAAACGACCAATGGTTCCACAAAGAAGGACAGAACCTATAGACATGTTAAACAACAACCAATATAAAAAATATTCGAGTGTCAACCCATGAAATAATTATCAACTTAAGCCAATGGGTCCCCAAAGATCCGTTCTCAAGAATTGTATACAGAAGAACAGTAGGAAGTGACAGAAGAGTGTTACGAAGAAGAGCCTCAACTTTGGAAATTTTCATCCAGAAGCCTCCCACCCGGAATCGGATACCTAGATGTTAATAAACATCAAACGTATACCGTTCCATTTTAAATAAATCTTTCTTAAACCCAGAGCTCGTTTAAGCCTAATTATTCCTCAGAGGCTCTCATTCTATTACCCAGAAGCAAGCTTATCGCTGATCTTCCGGTTGATGTAGAAAATGGGGGTACATACATCACCCGACAATGATTAACGACAACTTAATCATTCCGGAGGGAATCTACCACTACAGAGATTAGAGATCAAAGCCGAATTATTCAAGTAAACATATCGAACAGAATCCAATCACCTTATGCCATCAATATGAAGAATTTTTTCTCAGAACAGAACAACGTCTGCCTATTACAAATACTGTAAAACATGAAATAAATCTGAAAGATGTCAAACCCGTCGTTACCAAAAGTTATCGATACCCTCATGTTCGTAATGGAATCGTACGATGGTGGAGTCATACGTTCAAGCTTCTCGCCTCTTATTTGGATACCCAAAGAGACTGATGTCAGCGGAAAAGTTAAATAGCGATTAGTAATCGAATTTCGCAAGTTAAATGAGAACACTCATTGAAGATCATCCCGGATATCCTCGATAAATTAGAGAAATGTATTTATTTCTTAACCCTGGATCTGGCATCTGGTGATAAAACAAGACTTCCCTAAAACCACATTTTCCGTCTATCACGGGCACTACGAATACATAAGAAAGTCGTTTGGTCTAAAGAACGTCCTTTCAAGATTTCAAAGGATAATGTGTTAGGCGACTTTAAAAAAAATGAAAAAATCAAAGCGATAACAAACGGAGGAACAAAAGTTGTTTGGGTCTTCTGAAATATTATCGAAAGTTTATAAAGAACTTCTCCGACTTTACTAAACCACTAACGGAATGTTTGAGAAAAGGCAAAGAAATAATCCTTGATACCAAGTATTTATTTGCAAGGAGTTGTTGCGTAACGAACCGATCTTGCAATACCAAATTTTTCCAAAGAATTTATCCTTATTACTGATGCGGCTAACATAGCATCCAGAACCTTGACGGTAACGAAGCAAAATTACTCCACTATAGAAAATGAGCTTTTAGCGATCGTTTTGTCCATAAAATACTTTAGATCATATTTATTCGGTCAAAAATTCAAAATCGTATCGGACCACAAGCCGTTGACATGGCTCTTCAAGGAAGAGCAGGAAACCAATGATCCACTCCAAACCTATAATCAAAATTTACCTATGTTCTTAGGCCATCCTATTGGCATAGTCAGATTGGTGTTTGTCCATCTGGCAAAATCTCGGATAATGGGCGTTTTTATCGATAGAATGAGGAGAAAATCAAAATTGCCGGAAATCAATGGAAATCCTGCATATAGATTTCTGTTTTTTCGAAAATCATGTATTCGACACAGTTTCCACGGGCAGTGCAAAATGCAAATATTCTAAGGTGAAATAACCAATTAAATTGTTAAACATTAAAATTAATATAAATAAACTTAGTTAGCCGAAAGTCATCGGACGAAAAATCTCGATAATGCAGATTTGGTTGAACTTCCAACATGCAGTGTCAATAATGTAGGTTCACATTATTAAAATTTACGCATCAATCGTAAAATATCGATTATGCAGATTGCTCGATGAGAAATGTGATGTAAGCGACACCGACCTAACGGGTTTTCGCATCATGAAATAGATGTCGGTAGTGGCATTGATGTTAACTAAACATATTGGCATAAAATTTAGTTTTACAGTTATTAAATTGGTCAAATTTAAAAAATTACAATGAATGAATTTAATTGCGAAAATGTAAATCGAATCATTTACGAGGAAAATATGAACAGCATTAAGAAGTTAAGCAATACTGTTAGTATTACTCAATAGATGGTGTACATAAATCTGGTTATGTGACCCGAAATTATTGCGTTTTAAATGATCGATAAGTGGCCTAAAAAAGAACGCTATTTAGGTAATGATGATGAAAAGATGATTAGATTTAGATGATGAAAGATTTGTATATAAAGATTTTGACAGATGAACGCCGGTCTGACGGTACCAATTTGGTAAACCATGACCCTAAGTAGATTTTGATTGTATGTTTGGAGTGGGTTTGATGAGATGGAAACCTATAATCAAAATTTACCTATGTTCTTAAGCCATCGAATTGGCATAGTCAGATTGGTGTTTATCCATCTGGAAAAATCTCGGATAATGAATGAGGAGAAAATCAAAATTACACCTCTATTACCTCATCAGACCCAAAGCCATAATCAAAATCTACCTACGGTGACGGGACATCAAATTGGCGATCAGTATCTGTCTGGCATAATCTCGAAATCAAACAACCCTTTTAATGACAATTAGAGACCGTTGAATGCTTGATAATTATTAAACTTCCTTATCGACAATTTTCAGTTATAAGAAACAAATATGGCATTTCAAGCCTATAACCTCATCGGACCCACCCCTAACCTATAATCAAAGCCCTACGTATGGCCACGGAGCATCGAATTGGCGTAGTCAGATCGTTGTCTGTCTTTCGGCTGAAGTTGTCGAGATACTATCTATATTATCGTTTTTTTCGTTTCGGCTGGCAACTTTCAGCTAACTATATCAAGGTCTAATATAAATCAAACACAGGAAAACTGTGTAATGTATAGAACATTGAGTTAAGGGATGGCCAATGTTTACCATTAATGATCATGATTTTTGTCGTAAACCGGAGAATGCCATTTATCCAGATACACCTTTATAGAGACGAGCTCTTTTTACTGGGCCCCCCAGCAATGTTGTACAATTATACGCGTAAAAAATAATTGTTTACATTTTTTACGTAAATAGTGTAAATAATAACTAATTACGGTAAAACATTGTAATAAATGTAAAAAATGTAATTAATTAGCGACATCTGCATGAAAATACTTAAATTAGTAAAATAATTTAAAATACATTATTTTTTTTAGTAGAGAATACAACCATTACAAGCAGCACCATCTATTGAAATTTTTAAATTAATGTATTCTAGATTATTTTATGGGTCTGACATCTGCTATTTAATTAAATTTTTATTTAATCTGCTAATAATGTGTAAATTATTACATAAAACTTAAGCACAAGCCACAACCACGTCAACCAGGTCATCAAGTTACACCACATACATTTCACATAAGCGTGTCAACATTGCATGTGCATCTTTTAAGCTGAATCAGCTGCGCGTGTATAACATATTTCATATAAAGTAGAATACGATTAATCATCAATATTTTTAGTATATAAAGTAAATGAAAATTGTTTGTAATTTAGATATCAGTTTGGATTTAAATCAAGCAGACATAGTCCTAAAAATATTTTTTTAGTTTATTCAACCAGTATAAACTTAACTTAAACTTAAAAATCAATATCAAATATGGATGCACTTACCTATAACGTAACTTTATTTAAAAGTGTATTTCACTTGATATTTGGATAAGGAAAGACATTCTAATAGCAGATCCATCTATGATTCGAAGGATGAACTATATTGTTAATAGCTCAGGTAATCACCTTAGATGGAAAAAAGCTTTGCAGGAACTCAGGGAGCTTATATAAATTTGATTGGATTTCTGGAAGCGCCAAATAATTATTACGTGGACGATGGAATAGTTAGTTTAGAATTTCGATGTTCTGTGTTACTTTAAAAAAAATGTTTTAGTATCGAAAATTTTTATCTCGTTATGAAACGCTGGATGTGGGACATTCAGCAGGGCTGATTTGATCATGTAGATTTTGTGGTATGGTTGCTGATGTCTTACAGTTTTTTTTATTTTTATTATCCCTGTAATCTGTTCTGGGGCCAAGGTTCTCCCAAATCTTTCGCGGTTTGCTTTTCCGTCCTTACTTTTACGCCAGTATCGACCAATTCGAGGACGTACGGTTATAGGACCGATTTTATCACCATCTGCACATTGCATAGGTCCTCCAGCGTATACTGGCATGGCAGATGGGTCGGCCCATGAGTTTTACACTCCGACAAAAGGTCATAGATGTGTTCCATTTCATCACAGATCGTAATCTGTTGATGCAAATTCCCTTTTGCATCCTGCCCTGTGCACTGTGTCATTTGGTCGGTTGGCTTACAATTGTACACTAAATACATGCATTTAATAAAAAACTTCGAAAACCCGGATTTACGAGTATTAGTATGTAAAAGAAATTAGAACACAAAAAATAATTTAACCAACAATGGCCGTGTTTTTATTAGAGCCCGATAGATGTATCCGGGACACCCAATTTTCTATGTCAAAACTAGATAAGACATAACTAAATTTTTGGCTCTACCTATTTATCGGGGCCGCTATCAGGATCCGCTATCCATTTCAATGGGAAATTTTAAAAGGACTTTGTTTTGTACAACACTTAAACGATAACAAACTTAAACTTACAATAAAAATTGAAAACGCAGCAAGATAAATTCTTGCTTATAACGTCATGTCAAAATGGGTCAAAAGTTTGCTTTATGAATGATTTTGTTTTTATTCGAATGATACAACGACAATACGGGTAGATTATAGTAGTTGTATTATAATCAATTAGATTTTTTACATTTGTTAGGTCACGTAACGTCAACAAGTTCGCGTAATTAATACAATTATTTAATGTAACATAATTAATCTGCATAATACTGGCCCCAGTCTGGCCGAATATCACCACGGTACGATTAACACCTCAACCCGGTCCAGTTCGCGCCATGTTTTAGCCTAACACACCACGAATACCGTACTGAGCTATTTACCCGGTGGTCACCGCGAGGAGGTAACACGAAAAGTTGCAAAAGCTGCAAGATACGGAACTGACGCAAGGGCCAACTTGATTCCCCCCTCTTGATTAGCTTTACCGCACGGTAATTACGGCCTGCAATCAAGTTTTGAAAAGAACAACATATAAATACAAATTAAGAAGACCATAACCAACATCTGCTACTCTATGGTGTCAGTTTAAAATATAAAAATCCAGTTCTAGCACCACCAGTTATAATTGTGACTGATTTTTCTGGTTAACTTGTGTCACAATGACCAAGGGTAAATAGGCGTGCTTGCTCCGGCCCCTCAAGTTAGTTAGGTTACAAAACAAAACCATGTGGACAATTAAAGTTAAGTTTCAAGCCATGTAAGTCGTAATAATACCAATATAAGCCAAATAGGTCAACATGCGATTACTGAGAGGCTAAACCAATGGAAATCTCCAATTGCTTGTCCAATTGAGAAATTCAGCGAATGTCGTATTATAACCTCTACAGATCTAGATAAGAACATTACAAAGCAAAACCAGTGGCGATCATTTAAGCTCTCTCATGTCGGGGTGTAGACAAGTCACTCAAAGCGTAGACGTATTTCTTTAGAATTTGGTTATTATTTTTCTATAATTACGTCAACAGTTCTAGTTTAAACATAAGTTCACATAAATTTCCTTTCCTGGCCCTCTCACTTAAATCGCATTTGTTTGACCTTTATAGATACAGATAAGAATCTGGGTCTCATTTTGATCATCAACCTAAGCATGAAACCTAATTCATCGGCGAAAAACCCGAAATTTTATTTTATCCTTGAAAAACGTGATTTGGAAGAGATGAGCTTTAACCTCCGCCCACTAACGCCTGGATGAGATCGACCGCAAGCGTAAAATATAGAAGAAAAAACATGGAAAACGAATTGTGACTAACTTTATACTTTATGTAATCTAACCTCAATATTTGCTTGCCATGTGGAAAAACTATTTAGTTATTTTTAGTCTCTCGAAGGAGACGGTAGATTTATTTAACCCACGAAAGTGTTTGTGTTAAATATTATTTCGAAAATTAGGGTCGAATAAACCCACGTTAGTAAAAAGGCAATGGTATTCATTTGAAATATTTTTCGCTACTTTTACGAGATTTTGAGCGGCAACAAAATAGATTACGCGCAATCCTAACGGACATGGAGAGCGGATGAAGATGTTAATCAACAAACCGACAACAGCGAAATTGAAGATTTGGAAATTATGAGTGAACATACTCAGAGACGGATCAAGATGGGGATTCCAATAGCATCGAGCGCGTTGAGAATAATGATAATGTTTTAATGGGAAAAGAAGGTTCTTTATGGAGAAAATCACCTTTTAAAACAGCATGGGCAAATCCAGTAAATATGGTTCAAACTTCACCAGCACTCACACAATTTTCAAGCTTTGTAAAAACCCCGATAGAAAGTTTTGAAATATTCTTTAGTTTCACTAATTTTACAGTGGAATATACGAATATATTCATAAAACAACAGCAACTGAAATACAAAGTCGATAAAAATGTCACTACAACAGACTATACAGAAATAAAGGCATTGTTTGGACTATTGTACCTCGCGGGATAATCGGTTCGAATTTTTGATACGTTGCATTCGGTTCGACAATATCAAGACTCGTTTGGCCCGTCGCGAGTTTGATAAGCTTGCACCTCGCAAAATATTTCAAAACTTCAATCAGAACTATCTGCAAAACTACAATGTGGGGTGTTTCATAACCGTAGTTAGAAGGTTTTCGTGGAAGATGTAGTTTTAGACATTATACTCCAAGTAAGCCTGCCAAATACGGCATTAAAATATTTTCGATTGCAGAATCGGTATCATTTTATACTTCACAATTAGAAGTATATTGTGAGAAACAACCGCCAGGTCAATTTAATTTGTGCAATAAACCTGACCAAATAGTATTACGGTTAACAACGCATTTACAACAAGCGAGTCGAAACTTAACTGTAGATAACTGTAGATAAATAATGACTATTTGGCACAGAGCTTCTTCACAATAAGACAACGATAGTGGGAACTATAAGAAAAAATAAAAGGAACCTATCTTCTTCATTTTCTATTACGAAAAACCGGGAAATTAGTTCAACCATATTTGGATACCAAAAAGACATCACCATAATGTTGTATGTTCCAAAAAAATGTGTCTTATTACTATCAACCATGCATCGGACTACCAGAGATCCTTTCCTTCTATAGCAGCAGATAATTTTTTACAGTCTATTAAACTTGGCAGGAATAAACGGCCGAATAGTGCTACTTTTGACAAACTATCCACCGGTACAATTCCCGAAAATTGTTTTTGAAAGATTTGGCTTTCAGCCTTATTCAGCCGCAAATAGACAAACGAAGCAAATTAACTAATTTGAACGAAAATCCCAAGTTCATTATTATGAAGTCCACGAAAATACAAATCGTTGAACCTCCAACAAAGAAATCCAAAATTGATAAGCTAGTCGATGTCAGCTTTGTAAACTAACGCAAGACCGGAAAACCAAAACCGTGTGCTATACAAATGTTCTAAATTTATTTGCGGAAGTCATCAAATTAAGATGTGCTCGCTTTGTGGAAGTTGTAACATAGGTCTACTAGGTACTTCAAAGGTAATTATTTCAGAAAAATAACTCTATATCGAAAAAAGCATAAATATTTTGTTTGTCATGATGTCAGCTTTTCATCAAAATTAATTTTAATTTTCTCGGACAATGGAGTTTTACGGTAGAGCTTTACCAACAAACCCTTAAGCTTATTATTTGAATTTTTACATTATGTGATGTTTACCTTATATACGAGTTCGTATATAAATAGAGCAATCAGGAATACTGAAACCATTAAACCTCCTAAAGAGATTGCGAATAACGAAGTTAACTATAAAGCTCAATTCCATTTCGGTGTGGATCTGTATTAACTAAGTAAACTCGATTGTTCTATACGCAACAGAAACATACTTAAAACTGCGAAATACACTATCCCGTCAATATATTTTGAGAGGAAGAAACTATACTCCATTTGCTTTGCAATTGTCATTAGCGTCAGAATTAAATTCTTGAGCGCTACCCTCGTTTCTCTAACTACCTAGGACTAACTGGTCTTTTGAGGACCATTAGATAGGTTAATTTAGCGCCAAAAGTCTTCAAAACTATTTTGATCTTAATCCAAAATATCATTTTATTCAGTCCCAACCTTGACAGCGCCTAAAATTGCTGTCTTGTAAAATCATGAAAGCTTAATTAAACGGCATTGGACCACTACTATAGAGTAAATGTACAGGGTGTCCGCCAGGAAGGTATACTACTTTGTTTGTTTATGATTTTTGATTAAATGAAAGAGAATGGATCTTATATTGATAAATGTTTTATTTAATGTCGGCAATTATGTATGGAATACAATATCAGATAAATGTCCGCCTCTGTTAGCCTCGCAAATGCGAGCCCTTTTGAGCACATTTTTCATTACATTCTCACACATTTCACGCGGTATTTCATTAATTTCATCACGAATATTTTGTTTGAGTTGCTCAAGCGTTTCTGGTTTGTTTGCATAAGCCTTGCTTTTTAGGTATCCCCACAAAAAGAAGTCCGGAGCAGTCAAATCAGGCGACCGTGGAGGCCAATCAACATCACCGTTTTTTGAAATAACTTGTTGTGGAAAGAGTTCTCGCAGTAATTCCATTGTAATCCTGGCTGTATGCGATGTGGCACCGTCTTGTTGATACCACATGTTAATCAAGCCCAAAGTATGCAGTTGTGGCGTTAAAAAGTTTTCAATCATATCACGATATCGCTCCCCATTCACAGTTACCGTTACGCCGTTTTCATTTTCAAATAAGTAAGGTCCAATGATTCCTCCTGACCAAATTGCACACCAGACTGTCACTTTTAATGGATGTAAAGGTGACTGATGAATAATGTGAGGGTTTTCCATTGTCCAGAACTGACTATTCTGTTTATTCACATATCCATTTAAATGAAAATGTGTTTAAATGAAATTTCACGTAACTTTCTCATCGTCACAGTAATCGATGATTGATTTTGATAAAATGTTTTAACGATTAAAACACGATGGTTTATCGAATATTTTTCCATAATAAATTTGCCACGCGTCTACTTCACGACTGTCAAGTATGAACTATCAATACTAATATTCGCCTAAATGGCGGCAAAACAAAGTAGTATACCTTCCCGGCGGACGCCCTGTATATTGATACTCGTATATGAAATATGATTCACTCAAAAAAAATAGACCCGCGAAACATATCGTAAAAATCACTGTACCATCTGTATTACTTACACAAAAGGTACATACGAGTACATAGCTAATTGTTTTCTTTACTTTGTTGTTATTTATTTGTGTTTGTCTTATTCACAGCGCGCGCGTCTTTTATAATTCATGTAGTGAGATAAATTATGAGAAATTAGGGTACAAAGCTACCCTACACAAGTACATACACGCACACACACACCGTAACACATACATATCATATTATCATGTACCATTTTTACGTTATTACAAGTAGTTAAGATAAACAAAAATTAACTAAAGATTAAAATCTTTACCCCTAGATGTTGCTTCATGAGCAATACTTACAGCCATAAACTATGTTTATGTTAACAATAGAATTAATTAGTTGATTTTTAATTATTAATAATTCATTTGGAAATTTAAACACGTACGCAATGTATAGATGCGACATTTTATAAAATAAAATGGTTCGACGAGAGAAGAGGGCAAGGGATGGATGGGTGGGTGGTTAACATTAATTAACGTAAATTATGTGTGGTTTTAATGGGCGATACTGTGTTAATGTCAATTAGGCAATTGGTTTTTATTATTAATGGGTTTATCGTCGCAGTTGTTTAATAAAAAAAAAATCTGCATTAATGGGATAGTCTACATGTGATTTAAATTTTATCATGCTATGTTCGATTTGCGATAACGATTATAATTATTTTGGGTTCGTTCTGAATTTTTGATTATGCATACGGTTTTCCCTCATTTTAACACATTTCAAATCGATCTTAGTTTTGGTGTAGTGTGGTATAGAAAATGAACTATAATTTAGTATTGGCTAAGGACGATAGATAACACATCGCCTGAAAAGTTCCCGGCCTAACAGAGACAACACAATTTTTTGGGAAAGACATAATTTTCTCCTAGAGCGATATAATCAGTCCAACGCCTCTCTAACATTTCGGTGACTTTTTTGTAGAACGATTTACCTCTGTCTTCAAAATAAACTTCAGTTTCGGCAATCACTTCTTCATTGGAGCCAAATCTCTTTTTTGGAGCTTTTTTTTAAGTCTGCAAACAAGTAATCATCGCTGGGGGCTAAATATGGCAAATATACGGTGGATTGCACAAGCAATTCAATGTGCAATTCGGGTAATTTTGCCACTGTTGCGATCGACTTGTGACATGGTGTATTATCTTGGTGAAAGAGCAATTTTTGATAGCAAGCAGTAATAGACAAAGGTACGTGCAAAATATGACCAACACGTTCCATTGATATCTTTACAATGTCAGCTACCTCACGCTTTTTTCCATTATTTTGAAATTAACAAAAGTAGCGTCACTAAAACAACTGTAACTTGTAAACTAATGGTCGAATTGTAATGCAATTTTGACACATATCATTTGAAGGTTGGTACAATGTAAAAATTTATTTATTTATTTATTTAAAGCATAGCTTTTCTATTAGTAATAAAAAGTATACAAAAAATAAGCTAAAATTTAAATTAAAATGTATTTTAAATAAAATAAAATCACTGTGCTTGTTTAAAATTTGTGACAAGCTGGCCACCCAAGGGGAAAACCCAATTGAAGTATGCTGAGTTCAACGGTGCTAGTCCCATTTCAAAGTTAGTCCCCATTTTTGAGATATCGCTTTCGACATGTTTTGGCTCTGAGTCAAAATTAGTCAAAATATACACTCATTTTCACGTTTATAGCTCTTGAACCATTTGCTGTTCATATTTGCGACGAATAGGATTGAATTAGTAACGGATGATGGCAAATGACCGTTATATATTCTAATATATGTATAAGTGCACACTATCATAGACCAGCACAAAAGACCGTTCGATGGGATGTCGGTGCTCTAAAAAATCAGGCATCACTTCAGAGCTCTCAACCAGCTGTCACTGACTATCTAGATTGGCACAGTAACAACGAAGAAACTTGTCTTGACATCCAGGAGCAGCCGCTAGCTATACAGTAAGTCATAACTACCGCAATGATTGGTTCGATGATCAGTGCCGCCTGTGATTCTGGCTTTTCCGGGAAATTGTGAATATATTTTGCTGCAATTACAAATTGCACTAAATCCCAAATATTTATTTCCCATTCCCAAATGTATATTCTGGCAGACTGGGAATAATTTTTTGGGGAACATTTTTGTATATAGATTTGCATAAACTAAAACACGTATTACGACCTTATTACAAGTTTAATTTATTTTTAAATATATATTAATTTGAAAAATAATTGATTGATTGATTGATTGATTGATTTTGAATGCACGACCAAGTTCTTAGACAAGATCTCCCGGGAGTAAACTCCTGTTACATATAACAAAACCGAGGGATTAGACAGGTTAATTGGATGGGACTGAATCAGCCCGGTTACAGACACCTAGAAATAGCCGATAAGGTAGGCAATGGTAAGGATAGGAAAGGTTTTTTTTTTTTTGGCAGAGCGACCCGGTTACAAGAACCTTGATCGTACAACACAAGACAATACAAGGGATAAAAGTTTTAATGACCATCAACAATTGCTTCTTGGAAACAGCACCTAAAATAAACCTACATTAAAAATTCTATTATTCATCTGCCTCTAAAGCTGAAATGTAAATTCATCATTAATTAAATAGGATTAAAAAATTTTGATTTGATTTGAATGCACAACCAACAGTAGATGTGACAGACCTGGCCCGGTTGCAGACTCTTTCAAATTGTGTCAGCTTCCCTTTGAACCGCATCTGAAATTAATTACTATTTTGAAATACTTTAGTTAAGTATAGCCATCAAAACCGCTTCCAGAATGCTTAACTCCTGGAGTCAGTATATTGTTAGAATTTGAATTATTTGCTTATAAGTGCTATTGGTTCCGGAATTCTTTCCCTAACAGCCAATATTTAATTTAAATTTTATTATTATAAACCAGTTTTAAACACTAACACCCGGAGTATCCGTATCTAACCAGCACCACTCTTAAAATAGATTAACTGCTTTACCAAGAATAAGTAAACTGTTTAACTTATAATAACTTATTACAACTAAATACTAAATTTAAATAGTTAATAACTGGGTCGCCTTCCAAAATATTTCCTGTAGATTACCTTAAGATTAATGACTACCACTTCACTTTACAATATTCGAAAGTTTAACCAACAAAACTGCTTCCCAAACACCAATGTCCAAGAAATTAAATTGGTTATTAAATTGAGATGCATAGATACTATTAATTCCGGAATCCTTTCCTAAATCCAGATTAAATTAATTTTATTATTCCAATCCATTTTTAAAATATTATCACACCCTAGAACACCATCCCACAAACTATGAAGAAAAAAACCCCATCGACAACCTATTTGACCTAAAATTATCAAAGTTGTCCTTCAAAAATATCCCGAGGAATTATTTTTAAAATTTTTAAATGTAAAATCAAAATTTGATTTACATTTTTTTGATACCGATGCCCAAAACCCAAAATCTTAACTTCCACTAAATATTATGGTCGATCGTAAAGTGGCTGAATATAGGCCATTCTCGGTATGAGGGCCCCTTCACAATCTTCTGAAACTTCTTCCTCGTAAAGTCTAGAACTAGATCTGTCCGAAAATCTTAGCGAGACCGATACCAATACCGAAAATCTCAACTCCCACTACCTATTATGGTTGATCATAAAGCGGCTGAATATAGACCATTCTTGATATGAGGGCCCCATCACAACCTCCTGAAGCTTCTCACTCATAAAGGCTAGAACCAGATCTGTCCGAAAATCTTAATGAAACCGATGCCCAAAACCCAAAATCTTAACTTCCACTAAATATTATGGTCGATCGTAAAGTGGCTGAATATAGGTCATTCTCAGTATGAGGGCCCTATCACAGCCTTCTGAAACTTCTTACCCATAAAGGCTAGAATCAGATCTGTCCGAAAATTTTTGTGAAACCGATGACCAATATCCAAAATCTCAACCTCCACTTAATATTATGATTGTTCGTAAAGCGGCTGAATATAGGCCATTCTAGGTATGAGGGCCCCATCACAATTTCCTGAAACTTCTTCCTCGTAAAGTCTAGAACTACATCTGTCCGAAAATCTTAGTGAGACCGATGACCAATACCGAAAATCTCAACTCCCACTACCTATTATGGTTGATCATAATGCGGCTGATATATATTAATTTGAAAAATAATGTTTAAAAATTCCAAAATGTATGAATCGCAATTCCCCCAAAAATACTGCTAAAAACTGCTATAAAATGGAATTATTTTATCCCAATAAAAAAATTCCAAACGCCAGAATAAATACATTTTGGGGAATAAAAAATTCCAAATCGCTACAAAAACGTCACTAATTCGATTATCTACGATATATCACCGTCGAAAGAAGTGCTAAATGTTTGCACTAACAACTGCTCCACTAGATGCAGAGTTTTTTTTTTATCAAAACTCCCAAAGTGGAGAAAGTAGACGCGAGAGTTAGAAAACTGCGTTTATATGCCCTTCTGCGAAAACAGACTGTCTTAAATGTGAAAATATCATAGGTGCCTCTGTTAGTGTGGTTTTTGCGTCCACACCAGTGTTTCACCATGAGGATGATTTTGGAAAAATGTTTAGAGTACAGTATGTATAATCATACATTAACTATAAACAGACTTCCGGCAGAAATGTCAGTATCAACCGGGAGAACCAATGGGCCGAGCTAACGTGTCTAGGAATTCCATAGAAACCCGCTTCTCTGTGTAAATTAACGACGGCTGGGTCTCTATGAAGAATAGTAATTGAAGGAATTGTATCAGACTAATTTGAAATAGCATATAGTGTTCGACAGAGAGTTGATACACCAGTTTTTCCCCATTGACAGAATAGGACTGTTAGAAATTATTTAATGAAATATTTTTTGATTTATTTAACTAATTTAAAATAAAACCTTTATGAATTCCAATTTTTGTTCATTTATTGTAAAAAATGTTGAGATTATTTTTTTTATCTATAGGTAAAGCCCCTAGGGGCTGGTTAGAATCAACAAGAATATTGCCTGTCCTAGAATATCTTAACTTAGATTTTTCACTAAGTACGTTTATCATAATTTAATACATTTTGTGTGATGAATTTTTTTTAAGGTAATTACTGAGATGCTAGTTTCCCTGTACAGCTGATCCGCAACTTTTGTAATCCGTCGTTGACAGTTAGGATGCTAACGTCCTTATGTATATTTTTGTTTTTTACGAACCAGGGTGCTTCTGTAATCATTATACGACCAAATTGGTTTAATCATTGTGTTATACAGGAGAAGTTTGTATTGTAGGTCAATAGTTAAATATTTTCCCATCTCAACCAGTGCTCTTTATCAATTTTTAATTTGATATGGTGTCGTTTCATTTCAATATGTTTTCGCCAAGTTAACCGTCGGTCCAGATGGACTCCTAGATATTTTGCTCCATTTGATTGAGGGATTTATATCCCGTTCATTGTAACAGGCGGACAAGTAAGCTTACGTGCGTCGATTTATTTTCATTGACCATTAGTTTCCATTTCTTTAGCCACATTTCGATGTCATAAATATGTTGTTGCAAAGTTTCGGACGCTGTTTGTGAATTTTTATGGCTACATACGATTGCCGTATCATTTGCGAAAGTAGACGTCACAATTTGCGAAGACTTTGGTAGATATGAAGTGAAAATTAAATATATCGTTGGGCCAAGCACAATACCTTGTGGAACTCCAGCCAAAATGTTGTTCTCGCCTGATTTAAAGATACTATATTTGACATAATATCTGCGATTTGACAAATACGACTTCATAAGTTGGTAAATTTCTGGCTATTTAAGATTAATTTTATGAAGCAGTCCCTCATGCCAAACTTTATCGAATGCTTGGGCAGCATTCAAGAAGATGACGGAGCAGTATTTTTTCTCTTCGTATGCTGACCTTATTTCTGTAGCTACTCGGTGCACTTGCTGAATGGTTCCGTACTCGGCTCTGAAATCAAATTAATTATTGTTTGTTAACGAGACTTTGGTAGGATCCTTGCCAGGCTTCGGGATCATTTTTATAGTTGACAATTTCCAGCTCTCAGAGATATATCCTGATTCGTAAATTGAATTGAATATCTGAGCCAGTCATCCAAAGACACAGTCAGACAGTTGTTTAAGCATTGCGCCTGTGATTCGATCATACCCATGGGCTTTCTTTAATTGTATTTGATGTGCAATAATAAACTTTACTAGTGGTTTCTTTATCTTAAATTTCCTCCCAGGTCTGATTGCTATATTTTCTGTTTGAACCACCGATAATCCAAGGTTTGGAGTGAAAACACTTTTAAGGTGATCAGCAAAGGTTTTAACTTTCTCCTCGTCACTCCTAGCCCATTCACTGTTACAAAGTCGAATTGGTGGGATGGGTTGCTGAGGCCGTTTGTGGTATTTAGTGGCCTTCCTTAATGAATAGTTTGTGTCCGAATGAGGTTTTGCATATAATCCATCTTGTTTGTGTTTGTTGTAGGCTTTGTAGTTCTCTTTTTGCCTAATTAAAGTTATGTTTAGCATCTGACGATCGATTAATTTGCCAGATGCGCCTTAAGCGACGTTTCTCTGTTAGCTTTTTTCTATTCCAGCGGATGTTATGGTGTGTCTTGTATGTTCGCTTTTTGGTTTAGGCGAAGCTGACATAGCTGCGTTGACCAGTAAATAAATCATTAAAGTTGTACATAGCAATGTTTATATCGTTAGAAGTACATCTTGAATTTCAACCAGATAGTGAAAGTGTTCATTAGATATTGGGGATACAAATTAATTCGGTCCGTTTTCAGAAAGTGGCTCTGACTATAATAAATTTTTCATAGTGACTGCTGATTTCCGTTGTTTCAGATAAATTAGACATCTGCCGTTAACATTCAGGTTGTATTACTTTGAGTTCCATACAAAACGTGTTTTTTACGGTGTTGAAAATGTCGGATTTTCTGATAACTAAACAGTATTTGCGACAAGTGTTAATTTTTTCTTTTAATTGGAATAAAAAATGCAGCTCAAGCACATAAATAAATCATGTAGAGAATGAATTCGTCGCTTCCAAAATGATAATTTCAGTGTGGAAGATAAGCCTCGCTTGGGACAACCAAAAAATTTGTAAACGATGAATTAGAAGTATTGCTCGATGAAGATCCGACTCAAACGCAAGAGGAGCTTGCCGGTATATTAGGGGTGACCTAACAAACAGTTTCCATACAATTGAAATCTATGGACATGATTCAAAAGCAAGACAATTGGGTCCCATATGAATTGAAACCAAGAGACGTGGAAAGGTGATTTCTTTCTTGCGAGCAGCTGCTTCAAATGCAAACAAGAAAGCGTTTTCTACATCGAATAGTGACTGGTAACGAGAAGTGGATCTTCTACGATAACCCCAAGAGTAAAAAATACTACTTGCCCGGCCAATCGTTGCCATCGACCTCAACATCAACACCAAAGACGAACATTCATGGCTCGACGGTTATACTGTGTATCTGGTGAGACCAACGAGGCGTTGTGTACGGCGAGCTGCTACAACCTGGCGATTCCATTACGGGCGAGCGATACAGACTAGGCTTGATAAAGGTATTCTTGTGCATGACAACGCTCGGCCTCACGTTTCATAAAAGTCATACAAAATATTTGAAAACGCTAAAGTGGGATATTTTACCGCACCCGTCGTATTCTCCGGACATTGCTCCTTCTGATTACTGATTGTTCCGACAGATGCAACACGATTTGGAAGGCCCCCAAAGTCGTTCACTTCTTTTGAAGGAATTGAAATTGACTTCAAATTTGGATCGCCTCAAAAGATAAAAAGTTTTTGACGGGATTCGAAAATTGCCTGAGAGGTGGGAAAAAGTAACTAACGATGGACGACATTTTAATTAATCTGTTGCATTTTAAAATTAAAAAAACGGACCGAAATAATTTGTACTGCCCAGTAATGTAGCAAGACCGGAGCGTGGTCAGAAGATAATTCTAAAAGTGGTTTAGCTTGGATTATTTATTGGTTTATTTTACTTGGGACTGCAAAATCAAGAACGTCAGGGATTTTTCGACGATCAGTAGACCAATAAATTGGACGGCCGTACGTCGCGACATCGTAGTGGTTTCTTGAATAACATTCTTTAATTGACGTCCCGTTGGAGTAGTCAATCTTGAACTTGGCCCAGTAGGCCATATCTGCCGAAATGTTATTATTTGGAGGGCAATATATTAAAGCAATGTCTAAGCTTCTTTTGTCGAGCTCCACACATCCAGAGGTTGCTTGAATTTTCCCAGTGCTATAATTATTTAGAACATAATGGCAAATTCGCTTTTTTTAATAATAGAAATTCTTCCTCGACTTCTGCCCAAGGGATGTTTTGTGTCATAAACTTCGTAACCATTTATTCCGAAATTGCGTTTATCGATGAAGTGGGTTTCAGAAACTAACATTAGATCAATTTCGTGTTTTGCTAGGAAGTGTTCTAATTCGAGTTTGTGTTGGCTTATATCGTTTGCGTTCCAGTGGCATATCTTCAGATAATTTATCGGAGACATTTTAATTTCTCTGTGATAACGATGGATAATTCACCTTGGAGATGGCTTGCGTATGTTGGTTTGAACGAGAGTCATTTGGCGTATGCAAACATATATTATTTTGCGCATCTGGTGTAGTTTTATACTGCTTCCTGGGACGTGACAATTGACTAATATTTCTGCGGTTTCCATCGCAATTGCTGCATTTCTTTTCTGTTGAGGAGTTCTTTGGTTTTGGGCAACTTTTGGTTTGGTGTAGTTCCCCGCACACTGATATCAACTTGCAATATGTCCTTGAGTGACCGTATTCTTGGTAGTTTAAACACTGTATTGTACATCGATGCCCTTAATAACGATAGAAACCCTTTTGAAGACTTCAATCGGTATGTATAATAGTTTCTACTGTGAACATCGTAATAATTAATGGCTTCTCTATAGTCGTTGACCTCATGTGGTTGAATTTTTACTTCGTGTATTTTGCCTCGAAGTAAATTTGTAATGTGAAATGTTTTTCTTGTGTGTATTGGTTGTGAGCAAGTAGATTGGAGGTAGTTTTGCTTGTATTTTCGATTAGTCTGTTCTTGAATATTTGCATTAACAGTTTGGCTCTCTTCCGCATTCTTTTCGGTGAACGTCTCAAATCGGTTTTTAGCGGTATTTTGAATTTTTCGACATTCAATTTCTTACTTATCAGTAGTTTTTCTGTTTTAGGACTATCCCTACATTACGTTTAGTGCTCTCTGTAAGGCTTGTGTCGCTACTGTGCTTTTCGAGGAGTTTATTCATCGAGTCATCTACCACTTCCGGTTTCATATTCAATATTGAAGTTGAAATTGATCATGTGACAGTATTTGTGGCGGACGCTTTTATAGGAGATCTTGTCATCGTACCTCTTTTTAAGAAAGGATTGTTCAATTCTGTAAAGGTGTTTGTTCTTCCGTCAGCCGTACTGGATGACCCACTCACCAGACTCACAACTTCAGACGGCAGTGAAGTTTCTAACAAATTTGGATTATTCAACTTCTTGTTGTGTATTAGTGGTACACTGTAAAAACGTATTTTTTAAGGAGACAGATATATAAAATCAGAAAGAGATGAAAAGTGCTATCTCTTTCTAAAGAATAATCCGTTTCCGATATTTCTCAAATTGAAATTTTATAAAAAAAATAGTAAAAAATCCACGGAAGACTAAATTTATTACAATGAGTAATTTCTTGTATCTTAAATTTTGCCTATTAACAAAAAGGTACTAAGCATTGTTCTAAAATGTGACAAACAAGTTAAAAAGCGATAATTATAAACTGTCCATTTGCCATGTCCCGGCGGTCTCCCCAATTTTAAATGTTTTAAGTAATTTGTATGACCCATCGCATTCACTTGTTTGAGTAGTTTATATGACCACTAAGACTATGACGATCTCAGGGATTCTTCTAAGACGTCATCAAGAGGTTACAATAGCTCAATGTACTAAGTAATAAACAGTCCATATGCCATGTCCCGTCTCCCCAATTTTAAATTTGTTAAGTAATTTGTATGACACAACGCTTTTACCTGCTTGAGTAGTTTTTATGTTGACTCAGATTATGAAGATCACAAGGATTCTTCTAAGACGTCATCAGGAGGATGCAATAGCTCTAAGTACTAAGTAATAAACAGTCCCTATGCCATGTCTCGGCGGTTTTAAATTAAAAAAAAAATTTAAAATTGGGGAGACCGATGGGAAATGGTATATACACAGTTTATTACTTAGTACATGGGGCGACTGTAATCTCTTGATGACGTCTTAGAAGAATTACTGTGATGTTTATAATCTTAGCCAACATAAAAACTACTCAAGCAAGTGAATGCGTTGGGCCATACAAATTACTTAAAAATTTAAAACTGGGGAGACCACCGGGACATGGCATATGGACTGTTTATTACGTAGTACATTGAGCTATTGTAACCTCCTGATGACGTCTTAGAAGAATCACTGTGATCCTCATAATCTTAGCAAACATAAAAACTACTCAAGCAGGTGAAAGCGTTGTGCCATACAAATTATTTAACAAATTTAAAATTGGGGAGACCGCCGGGACATGGCATATGGACAGGTTATTACTTAGTACATGAGGCGACTGTAATCTCTTGATGACGTCTTAGAAGAATTACTGTGATCTTTATAATCTTAGCCAACATAAAAACTACTCAAACAAGTGAATGCGTTGGGTCATTCAAATTACTTAAAAATTTAAAACTGGGGAGACCACCGGGACATGGCATATGGACTGTTCATTATGTAGTACATCGAGCTATTGTAACCTCCTGATGACGTCTTAGAAGAATCACTGTGATCCTCATAATCTTAGCCAACATAAAAACTACTCAAGCAGGTGAAAGCGTTGTGCCATACAAATTATTTAACAAATTTAAAATTGGGGAGACCGCCGGGACATGGCATATGGACAGGTTATTACTTAGTACATGAGGCGACTGTAATCTCTTGATGACGTCTTAGAAGAATTACTGTGATCTTTATAATCTTAGCCAACATAAAAACTACTCAAACAAGTGATTGCGTTGGGTCATTCAAATTACTTAAAAATTTAAAACTGGGGAGACCACCGGGACATGGCATATGGACTGTATATTACGTAGTACATTGAGCTATTGTAACCTCCTGATGACGTCTTAGAAGAATCACTGTGATCCTCATAATCTTAGCCAACATAAAAACTACTCAAGCAGGTGAAAGCGTTGTACCATACAAATTATTTAACAAATTTAAAATTGGGGAGACCGCCGGGACATGGCATATGGACAGGTTATTACTTAGTACATGGGGCGACTGTAATCTCTTGATGAAGTCTTAGAAGAATTACTGTGATCTTTATAATCTTAGCCAACATAAAAACTACTCAAACAAGTGAATGCGTTGGGTCATTCAAATTACTTAAAAATTTAAAACTGGGGAGACCACCGGGACATGGCATATGGACTGTATATTACGTAGTACATTGAGCTATTGTAACCTCCTGATGACGTCTTAGAAGAATCACTGTGATCCTCATAATCTTAGCCAACATAAAAACTACTCAAGCAGGTGAAAGCGTTGTACCATACAAATTATTTAACAAATTTAAAATTGGGGAGACCGCCGGGACATGGCATATGGACAGGTTATTACTTAGTACATGAGGCGACTGTAATCTCTTGATGACGTCTTAGAAGAATTACTGTGATCTTTATAATCTTAGCCAACATAAAAACTACTCAAACAAGTGAATGCGTTGGGTCATTCAAATTACTTAAAAATTTAAAACTGGGGAGACCACCGGGACATGGCAAATGGAATGTTTATTACGTAGTACATTGAGCTATTGTAACCTCCTGATGACGTCTTAGAGAATCACTGTGATCCTCATAATCTTAGCCAACATAAAAACTACTCAAGCAGGTGAAAGCGTTGTGCCATACAAATTATTTAACAAATTTAAAATTGGGGAGACCGCCGGGACATGGCATATGGACAGGTTATTACTTAGTACATGAGGCGACTGTAATCTCTTGATGACGTCTTAGAAGAATTACTGTGATCTTTATAATCTTAGCCAACATAAAAACTACTCAAACAAGTGAATGCGTTGGGTCATTCAAATTACTTAAAAATTTAAAACTGGGGAGACCACCGGGACATGGCATATGGACTGTTCATTATGTAGTACATCGAGCTATTGTAACCTCCTGATGACGTCTTAGAAGAATCACTGTGATCCTCATAATCTTAGCCAACATAAAAACTACTCAAGCAGGTGAAAGCGTTGTGCCATACAAATTATTTAACAAATTTAAAATTGGGGAGACCGCCGGGACATGGCATATGGACAGGTTATTACTTAGTACATGAGGCGACTGTAATCTCTTGATGACGTCTTAGAAGAATTACTGTGATCTTTATAATCTTAGCCAACATAAAAACTACTCAAACAAGTGATTGCGTTGGGTCATTCAAATTACTTAAAAATTTAAAACTGGGGAGACCACCGGGACATGGCATATGGACTGTATATTACGTAGTACATTGAGCTATTGTAACCTCCTGATGACGTCTTAGAAGAATCACTGTGATCCTCATAATCTTAGCCAACATAAAAACTACTCAAGCAGGTGAAAGCGTTGTACCATACAAATTATTTAACAAATTTAAAATTGGGGAGACCGCCGGGACATGGCATATGGACAGGTTATTACTTAGTACATGGGGCGACTGTAATCTCTTGATGAAGTCTTAGAAGAATTACTGTGATCTTTATAATCTTAGCCAACATAAAAACTACTCAAACAAGTGAATGCGTTGGGTCATTCAAATTACTTAAAAATTTAAAACTGGGGAGACCACCGGGACATGGCATATGGACTGTTTATTACGTAGTACATTGAGCTATTGTAACCTCCTGATGACGTCTTAGAAGAATCACTGTGATCCTCATAATCTTAGCCAACATAAAAACTACTCAAGCAGGTGAAAGCGTTGTGCCATACAAATTATTTAACAAATTTACAATTGGGGAGACCGCCGGGACATGGCATATGGACAGGTTATTACTTAGTACATGAGGCGACTGTAATCTCTTGATGACGTCTTAGAAGAATTACTGTGATCTTTATAATCTTAGCCAACATAAAAACTACTCAAACAAGTGAATGCGTTGGGTCATTCAAATTACTTAAAAATTTAAAACTGGGGAGACCACCGGGACATGGCATATGGACTGTTCATTATGTAGTACATTGAGCTATTGTAACCTCCTGATGACGTCTTAGAAGAATCACTGTGATCCTCATAATCTTAGCCAACATAAAAACTACTCAAGCAGGTGAAAGCGTTGTGCCATACAAATTATTTAACAAATTTAAAATTGGGGAGACCGCCGGGACATGGCATATGGACAGGTTATTACTTAGTACATGGGGCTTTTGTAACCTAATAACCTCTTAATGACGTCTTAGAAGAATTCGCGTGGCGCGTATAATATTCTTCGAAATATAAACTACTCAAACAGTAAAATCTTCATGTTATCCGTAGTTACGAGTATTTACGAGTAAATTCAAAAATCAGGAGGACGTTATATAATATGGCATATGGGCCTATTAGCTTTTATCACTTGAAACTATTTGATTGACTTGATGCCATATTAAAACAATCTTTTAAACCAAACCATGTTTCTTCTAAAAATGCACACTCAAAATTCTTATTAGAAATTAGTTAACAGTGTAACACTAATACAATGATATATTTGTTAGTTGTTAAAAACTTCACGCCCGTGAAGTGAATATAGTGCTTTCTTTAAGGCTTGTGTTGCTACTGTGCAGTTGTAATTGATCATGTGACAGTATTTGTGGCGGACGGTTTTATAGTAGATCTTGTCATCGTACCTCTTTTTAAGAAAGGATTGTTCAATTCCGTAAAGGTGTTTGTTCTTCCGTCAGCCGTACTGGATGAACCACTCACCAGACAACTTCAGAGGTATTGCTTGTAGCTGTATATGGTGTAGTAACCAAGCGTTGAATCACTACATCACTGTAGTCAAACAAGTCGTTGTTCCTGTCACATAATTAGACAAAGATTATGTAACACTGCATTCTGTATTCATGCCTATGTACATATTAATTTATTCCGCAATCTGGGAAAATCTCGCGGCAAACACATTACCATAACATTTTTTTTTTTCTCGCAGAAATGAAAAATTATTAATGTCAATTAAACAATAAACACAACGACTTGCACTCGCGGCCGAATACACACAAATAAATCTTATGGTTAAACCCCCTCGCATAGAGTCACACTCTGTAGAATGTAATAAATTTACAAATGAAATAAATTATTCTTGTGATAATGGCTTCGGTGGTTTGTTGGTCGGGTAGGAAAACTAAATAAAAACAAAAATGGGAAAACGTTTTTTTTGCTGTATATCGTTAGCGTGGTACAGTCGTGTAGGTGTATATAGTGTTCGAGTTAAGTACAATTATTTAAATAAATGAACTTAATACCAAAAACAATTTAACGCGAAATTACAAATCTGAAAGCTTAAATGTTTAAAATTAAGTTTATTTAAAATCATTTATTTGTGTCTGTGCTGTGTATGTAGCACAGAGGAGGGTGGTATGCGGGCATGACGTTATCTAGAGCTTTGACCATTTATTTTATTATTACAATTTAATTTTATTTTATTGTATATATATACAATCCTCTGTAATTATTATGTAATGATGTACAAAATAATGTGCTTAGTTGCCCATTTAAAGTCGGATTAAAATTTCAGACGTGAGCTTATTTATAAAAAAGCACAACAAGACGAGAAATTGTTTACTTGATTATACAGAATACCAAAAAATCCATCCAATTAGATTATAAAGCAGAATCGTCCTCATCTGGTATATATATCCCGTATATACACACAAATACATCTACATAAATCCATAATTAAATTATAAAAATTAGCTTTATGGTAATTTAATCTTATATCTTTATACTTTTTAACCAACAAAAACATAAAAAAGATACAGACGTCGTAATAACGACTGCCCAAATTACAAGAAAATATCCCAAGATCTATACTCTACTCCGTAGTGTATTTTATAAAAGTTACATAAAAATTTGCGCCATTAAATTTTAATAAAATAATTAAGTTTCGTCAATAACTGGTCGATCCAACAAGATAAAAAGCTCCGTTCAACCATAAAATAAATATACCGAAAGCTTTCAATATTGACTTCCTCGTCTATTTCCCTTTTACAAATTACGTTACGTCATCACCATAGAGTATATAGACACAAAATAAAAATTCGTCTCTAGTTTGAAAGTTTGTAGTAAAGAAATTTAGATCGATAAAATTTGCAGAATAGAAAATGACACAACTACATACATACACCCGATTACATCTTATGTACATACAAGAATTTTCTTATATTTTAACTTAATCTAAAGTACTAATAAAATGGGTAACATAAAATAAATCTCGCAAAGGATTAAAAAGCTTAAAGTTGATTTGATTTTATACGATTTTTCTTTCTTTACTACGATATTTGTTGTTATTGTTATTCGTGTTATGAACTTGTACAGGGTGGGGTCATAAAAGCCAAATAAATTTTTATCCGGACAAAAATTATGGATTCCAAATTAAATCAGAGTCTATACAAAACCTCAACTGTTGCGGGATAGTTTTTATGTACCTACAAATTTTTTTAAATGATCCAAAATTAGGAGGTTCGGCAGTATGGACCCAGGTTAGGTTAGGTTAGGTTTCAGTGGTTGTTATCGCACACTTATTCCACTTATGGCCCATTGTGATACTCCCTTTAAAACCATTTAGTGCCATTAATATAGCGTACAAGATGTCGCACATTACAGCTTTCGAAATCAGAGAGGCTGTCCATAGTGCATTTGCCCAAGTGATCATGCCTTCTACCAGCTAGCGTAGGGCATGAGCATAGGAAGAGTCTCCTCCAGACCCAGCCTTTTTGCATAATCTCCTAAGAGGCAGTATCCGTGGCTTGCTGCTTTCAGCACAGACATAGGCCTACCTACACATTCTTTCCCTGGTTCCAGTTGGAGAGTCGTACCGTACCTTGCTAATTCGTCTGCCCTGCAATTTCCCTCAACATCAGAATGGCCCAGAACCCAGACCAACTGGATATTGAATAGTTCACTCATCTCGTTAAACGATGTGTGACAATCTAACGCCACCCTTGATGCAAGGGGAACTAAATTCAGTGAAAAAATGGCCGCCCGACTGTCCATATAAGTAGTGATATCAGTCAACGATATTACATTATGTCTCAACCAGTTCGTGACCTCTTCAATCGCTATAACTTCAGCCTGGAACACACTGCAGTAATCAGGGAGACGAAAGGATAGACCCACATTTAATTCCCTACAAAACACACCAGCTCCCACTCTACCATAACTGGTGAATAATTTAACAGTCCCGGTCTCCACAAAGAGACCATTCTTCCAATCCTCCCTAGAGGGGAGAATCACCTTAAACACCTTGCAAAAGCACAACAGGGGTTTTATATAATCCAAATTCACCAGCTCATACCTCACAGAATTGACTATAGTTGAGTGCCCTTTTTGGAGGCGCTTCCACTCCGAAACCACTGATAGCCGGCCGCCGTATTTACACCATTTGCTTACCAATAATATTCAACGGGAGAAGCTACAGCATAACCTCTAATACACTAATGGGTGTCGTTTTCAGTGCCCCACTAATGAGCAAACAGGCTGCTCTCTTCACCTTCACCATCATGTTCCTGTATGATAGTTCTCCAGAGCTGGCCGCCATACACTCACACCACACAGCAGTACAGGGCTTACTACTGCCGTGTAAAGCCAGTGCACTAGCTCCGGCTCCATTTCCTTCCGACGACATGTTTGCAAGAGTAGAGTGCCACAGTGGTTTTCTTCACTCTTTCTATCCTATTTGGTTTCCAGCTGAGCTTACTGTCCAGAAGAATCCCAAAAAGTCTCGCCTTATCAGTAAAGGCCAGCATATAGTAACATTCAGACTTGGTGGAAATATGGTCATCGGCATAAGTAACAACACTTATTCCTTCCCCCTCCAGGGAGGAGGGGGAAGGAATAAGTGTTGTTACTTATGCCGATGACCATATTATCCTCCCTCCTCTCAGAGGACACCTCCCTGAGGTATTCCCGAACAACCCGTTTTCTGACGGAGATTTCCTCCATTCCAGCAATAACCCTTCTGCTTCCCAGCAAGTGATTCATTAGCCTAGTTACTGGGTGTTCAATCTCAAGTGGTAACAATCCATCTCTAATTGCCTCCACCTTCACGTTGTTGGTCCTCGCTATCGAGAAACGCCACCAGCGAGAATTCCTGATAATTCAGGATTCTTAATTTCCCGAACCAAGGCATGTAATGCCATGTCCACGGCCGTATATTTTTATGGTACGCATGTTGATACTGTGCCCAGTTTCTGGGGAGCTTGCTGTGCGAGCTTCTACTTGCTTTCGGGATGAAGATCACCCTAGCCTCTCTTCATTTCTTCAGGATATACTCCAGCTGCAAACATCCATTGAACATTATCTCCAACAAGGGAAGCAAGACCTCAGAGTTCTTCTGAATTTCTGATGGTACAATCCCATCCGGACCACCTGACTTAAAGGGCTTAAAACTTTTAATAGCTCATTTTATCTTCCGTGTACTTAGAATCCTCACTTCCCGGAAAATGACTTTCCATCAGAAGATTAAGAAGCTCTTTACTAGAAACCGTCCATTCGCCATCCGGTTTAATCAGATAGCCTGGAACAGCTCGACTGGTAGAGAGAAAATTTCTTAAGCGCAAGGTTTCTGAGACCCCTTCCATTCTATCACAGAAGAGCCTCCACGAATTCCGTTGCGCCTTCCTTGTCTCTCTTTTATGTATATTCTCTGAGGCATTCCCAGTCTTGGCTTTCTCTCGATTTCTTCGCTCTATTGAAAGCAGACCCGCAAACTCTTCCTGGAACTCTAGATGGTATACTACCCTCCAATATATATCTATATATGTGCCATACTGTCCTTCTGGGATTTCTGAAAACGTACTGATTTGTAATTTGGAGATTAAGCTTAAACGTTATATATCGATCCTTCGCCACCTTCCAATCCCTGATCATAGGTGAGATAAAATCGGAGACCAGAGTAACATTCAGAACCTCCTGCCTATTTCTAATAATAAAGATGGGTTCCTGACCTATATTACTAATAATGAGGTTAGTTTTTAGAATAAATTCGAAAAGTGACTCACCCCTGTCATAAATGTCTGAGCTACTCCAGATGGTATGGTGCGCGTGCGCACCACACCCTTAGATAACTCCGATTTTCCTCGTTTCTGCATCACAAACAAATGCCCCCGTATGTCTGGCGGCATTGGCTTCTCTCAGTCCATCTATGAGGCTGCAAGCCAGAATCTCCTACCCTCCGTCTCTATACAGACTGCAGAAATGTTCCCATTACAGTACTACGGAATTATTTTTCACCAGTATACATGATCTGCTCTTATCCGTCTCACAAGCGTATGAAAGGGTGTAACCCTTCGCTCGCAGACCACAGATCTTGTTTTTTTTTGCTCCATGGTTCTTGGATCAGAACTATCTCCTCGCCTGGTTTAGCAAGTCTGAGAAGTAGCGTATTGAATATTTTTCTAATTTCTCCAGCCGTATACGTCATGAAGAATGCAGTCTGGCATGGATGCATCAACACTAGTTCACCATGAAGTAAATCTGGACCCTTTCATCATAAATCACTGTTAGCGAGAGCTAAAAGGGTTGTTTCACGTAACGCTAGGTCTGCAGTATTCTAATTTCACTTTATATGATGCCATGTGGCCACAAACGTTTTGAATCGGCTTGGTTTCCCTCTGACCCAATATTGGCAGCAGGGCATTAAGCTCTAGGCGTGGGACGGATAATTTAGTTTTGATTGGAGTGACTCGCGTTTTCAACATTAGTAAATGTGTGGCACCAAGGCCCATGTTATCAATGGTTTCACAATATACCATCGCAGCATACGCTGACTCGGTATGCATCAGAAAACACTTGCAGCTCAATTGGTGATTATTTTGTTGTGCAAATCCACCTAGAAATTATTAGACATTTCTTTCTTGTACCTCATCCATTTAGCGTTAAGTGTAACTGATAGCCAATTATTCCATCCTTTTACAATTGTCCATGCCTTTTGCATCATGTAACAATGATTGCTTAATTGGATGACGCTGTGATAGTTGCAATCTACAAACATCAAACTCAAATGTGTTTGCAGCAAGATTTTACAAGATGCCTAAGGATTTACGTTATTTGATTTGATTTGTCCATTGCTCGTATGATGTAACCCGCTTATGATATGTTCCAAAATTATCAGTTAAGTAATAGCTTAAGTATAGCTTCCTCTAGACTGTCATTTCCAGTTAACAGATCGTCGACGTATAGCTCCGATGACGGAATTCTAGTTGCTTCTGGGTAAGCCCTGCTTTCATCTTGTGTCAGTTGTAATAAGGCTCTTACGGCTAGGAAACTGGCTGCTGTGGTTCTATAAGTAAACAGTAATAGATTTGATGGGATCATCCCTCCACAATATTCTCTGGTAATATCCTTATTTTAATACCTGTCTGTACATTTTTTCGATATCGGCAGTCAAGATAAATTTGTGCCGACGCCACCCGGGAAGTACGCGCCCTAGGTCTTGTTGCAGCATTAAGTCATTTAATGATACTCCCGTGGTGGTTTATGTTGAAGCATCTAACAGGACACGGAGTTTGGTTGATGTGCTGTCTGCCTCGAGCACCCGTGATGCGGTATAAAATAGCTTTGATTCACTTCGATACCTTCATGATCTGCTCGGATTAACCCCATGTGCAACAGATCGATGTATTCCTGAATGAACTGGTGATGCATCTACTTGAATGATGCATTCTTTGTAAATTTCATTTTGAGCTATTTAATAATCTGGATACAGTCCGCTTTCTTGATCCTCCTCCCTCCTTTATGAAGTTGTTTACTATTATTAAAGGATAATAATCCGCTCCAATTACCAAGTCAATTGGTTGTGAGCGATTGTAGTGAGATTGGCAAGTTTTATCTTTTCAAGAAAATTTGGTGTCAGTTTGACGTAGCAGTGTGTCTGCCAGCCTTGTTTACCACCTATATGCCCGCAATATTTACGAGGGATTTCCGTTTTTTTAGCATTCAATAGGTTGGCAGACTTTGTTGATGTTAAGTTTGCTAGGGAACTTGAATCTAACGAGGCCCTTAAAGTAACGAGCTCTCCAGTGTCGGTAGTTGCTTTATTCAGTGAGGTGGGGAGCAGCAACACAGTACCTTGTTGGTGCATCCATTATCGCATCACCGGTCTGCAATGACCTTTTTTATGATCTGCGAGACAACGTACACCTAGCTCTACCTAATGTTGACATTCTCAGGAATTGCTCGCATTGTTCTAAGCTGTTACTAAACTAAAATATTTGCAAACAACGAAAAAGCTCCTGGCAAAGTGATTAAACCTCGTAATTAAATTTTTTCCATTAATTGGGAGCTCTTTGCGAAATTTGATGGGCATCTGTGTGCTATCTTCCATCATCAACCCCTCCATTTTTTTAATATTTTGTTTTTATTTTTATTTCTTCAAAGTTATTTTATATCTCGATTTGTTTGATTTGTACTTTCCTTATTTTGTATTTCTACTCTTCTCGTTTGAGATTTCGTTCTTATATTCGGGTTTAAAAGGACTGATTAATTACCAAGTAGGATTGGGGGCTCTTCTTTTTTATTTTTTTCCCCATTTTGTTTCCTCTGGGTCTATTCTATTCTAGTTCTATGTCAAGGTGGGTGTCGGAATTAGGAATTTTATTCTCAATAACAGTCGTAAGTGTCTTCTCCATTTGCACGTTTTATACCGAGACCAAGTATTTGGAATTCCAAGGGTAGTAAAATATTTTGTTAGACGACCAGGTTTTACTGTTTACTGGAATCATTTGTAGTTGCTTTGAGAATGAGTCAATTATTGATAGAAAATTTGATTTGTATAGCCATATTTGAAGAAAAGAAAGAAAATCGATAAGTTGCAATAAACGAGTTCAATGAAAAATCCGCATAGGTTTTTGCTTGACTTCTTGACGTGTAAAAATGCAAGAAAATTTGGATAATGTGATCTTCAGATGCTATTGCGTTTGCTGGAAGAAGCTTCTAATGTTATAGCAACGGCCCTGCCGTGGCTTGGTTTTCTTATATACGCCAGAGTGATGAGGTGACTGTGAATAATTGTTTATTTTACACTTGATCATTTAACCGGGTTTGCGCTGGAAAGTAAAGGATGACAGTCACTGACCTCTGTTTTTGCGTTCGACTTGGGGTGAGGTCAACTTTTAATTAATTGTAACGAAGGTAGTTTACTTGTTTCACTATTGAGATGTTGCAATTTAAAAAGCGCTCCATATGTTCCACACCCTGTAAACTTAAATTTTCTGTTTTCCGTACTACGCCAGAATATTATATAAAGTACATACATAAAACTAAACTTATTTTGATTTATATCGTTAGTTTACCAAAACATTTTTACTTTCTTGACTTCTTACATTTTTTAGAAATGAGAACGTGAATATAGAAAAAAAAATTAATATTAAGACAAACTTAAGACATGTTTTCATTTTAAACTTTACAATTTCCTCATGCAATGAACGAAAAACAGAAGATTTTTGTTGTATTTGCTTTTTTTACCGCAGCTAAAATGTATATTCCCTGGCTGGGGGATACCTACATAAATGCAGTTCAATCAATAATTTTGCATCATGACGTGATGTATGCGGGAATGAGGGAATAAATTATATGAAGTTCAATGAAACTTATTTGATGTTTTTTCGGGAAAGTGTAAAATATGATGCAGGTGATCTGCCAAAAGCATCAATAAATTAGAAAACTTTTCAACTTGTTCGTTTTGTTCTACCAGTTATAGTTTATAACACAGCTACGAAACGTCGTCTTACCATCACAGTTTTAAGAATAATTTTTTTTTTACTTCCCACTATTGAATGTTTTTTCTTACTGCAGAATAGTTTAACTACTGCAAAGGCAATTGCGGTGATTTTATTTGGTTATACTTCCCCGTAGTTATAAATTAAAATATCAGCCATAAGACAGACAACCTCATACAATTTGACTTCTTCTGAAAATTTCGGGGTAACGGGTTAAAAGCATATATCACACAATTTCCGAATAGGCGCATTGGATAAAGCTTCAATCCTTCGGCCAAGACGTTCTGGGTTCGGATCCCACCAAAGAAGACAAACTGATTACAACGCAAAGATGGTACGAGCTGACAAATCCTCGGTACAGCGAACGACTCAATTCCATTTATTTTAGATTTCCAAGAATTGAAGCGACTTCGAGGTCAATAACAAATAGGTTTACATCATTGTCCAGGAAGTCTTAACTCGCCGTTATGCTAATAAGTTTCGCCAGAGCTTGTTCGATTTTAATTGCAATTTAAATATATTTCTATATAATTGAGCTAGCGATTGGAATTATGGTGAAGGTTAGGTTAGGTTTCAGTGGTTGCTTACTGCACACTTAGGCCAATTTTTAGGCCCATTGTGATACCACTCATTCACTCCACATCATTAACCCACCTACTTCACCTACTCACACAACTACAGTATACCACCTGCACATTGCAAGCTCCATGTCAACCTGTACATTGACATGGAAGGTGGGTCGGAACGTGACACGGAATTCTGCACTCCATCAGCGGGTTTTAGTTGTATTTATAAGCATCACCGATCGTAATCGATGATGAAAATTCGATTTGCATCTAGCCTCTGATGGGATTCGAACCCAGCACCTCCCGGTCCAAGTGCCGAAGCTTTAACCACTGCACCACTTGTCCGGTCAATTATGGTGTAGCTTCCTAAAAATTTATTAGCTATCGATCTATGAAAATATCAGAACACATCTTTTTCATGCCTCATGAGTCGGGCCAGACCCATATACATTTTATGTGGCAGATGAAGCATTTTTTTGCGTTTTCTTTCTATTTGCCATGCAAACTGACCGAAATGAAATAAATCCTAAGTAAAAAAAAATCTATATATGTGTTGGTAAATATACACCAAAATCAACATTTAGGCGAAACTATATTTTGAAAACTAAAAAAATATGATTAAATTCGTACAAAATTAGAATATGCTTAAAATATAAATATTATTAAAAGTTGCTTGGAATTCAAAAGAATACAAGTCATGATTTTGTGAGGTGGTCATCGATCTTACTATGCTTTTATGTTTGATTGATCAGAAGACTATTTTCATGGCGATTTTCAGCATTTTGTTATAGTTTATCCTACAGAAGAAGCTTATCATTACGGTTAAACTTATTTTTTGGATTTCCACGGAATACAAGTCGATATTTTGGGAGGTAGTCATCGATTTCATTAAAAAACTTTCTAAAAAGTAAGAACTCTCTGTCCTAAGATACTTCTAAGAGGTTACAACTCTTGGACTAAGTGTTTTCACTTTGTACTAGACCCAATCCAACTAGAAAACATGAGTTTTCCGGAAAAATTAGGGGAACACTGGGTTTAAAATTCAAAAGTTGTAGTTGTAAAAACCCTCTATACTAAGATACTTCTAAGAGGTTACAACTCTTGGAATAAATGTTTTCACTTTGTACTAGACCCAATCCAACTAGAAAACATGAGTTTAGGGAAAATTAGGGGAACACTGGGTTTAATATTCAAAAGTTGTAGTTGTAAAAACCCTCTATCCTAAGATACTTCTAAGAGATTAAAACTCTTGGGAAAATTGTTTTCACTTTGTACTAGATCCCATCCAACTAGAAAGCATGAGTTTCCGGAAAAATTAGGGGAACGCTGGGTTTAATATTCAAAAGTTGTAGTTGTAAAAACCCTCTATACTAAGATACTTCTAAGAGGTTACAACTCTTGGAATAAATGTTTTCACTTTGTACTAGACCCAATCCAACTATAAAACATGAGTTTCCGGAAAAATTAGGGGAACACTGGGTTTAATATTCAAAAGTTGTAGTTGTAAAAACCCTCTATCCTAAGATACTTCTAAGAGATTACAACTCTTGGGAAAATTGTTTTCACTTTGTACTAGATCCAATCCAACTAGAAAGCATGAGTTTCCGGAAAAATTAAGGGAACGCTGGGTTTAATATTCAAAAGTTGTAGTTGTAAAAACCCTCTATCCTAAGATACTTCTAAGAGGTTACAACTCTTGGAATAAATGTTTTCACTTTGTACTAGACCCAATCCAACTAGAAAACATGAGTTTAGGGAAAATTAGGGGAACACTGGGTTTAATATTCAAAAGTTGTAGTTGTAAAAACCCTCTATCCTAAGATACTTCTAAGAGGTTACAACTCTTGGAATAAATGTTTTCACTTTGTACTAGACCCAATCCAACTATAAAACATGAATTTCCGGAAAAATTAGGGGAACACTGGGTTTAATATTCAAAAGTTGTAGTTGTAAAAACCCTCTATCCTAAGATACTTCTAAGAGATTACAACTCTTGAGATAAGTGTTTTCACTTTGTACTAGACCCAATCCAACTATAAAACATGAGTTTCCGGAAAAATTAGGGGAACGCTGGGTTTAATATTCAAAAGTTGTAGTTGTAAAAACCCTCTATCCTAAGATACTTCTAAGAGGTTACAACTCTTGGAATAAGTGTTTTCACTTTGTACTAGACCCAATCCAACTAAAAAACATGAGTTTTTCGGAAAAATTAGGGGAACACTGGGTTTAATATTCAAAAGTTGTAGTTGTAAAAACCCTCTATCCTAAGATACTTCTAAGAGATTACAACTCTTGGGATAAGTGTTTTCACTTTGTACTAGACCCAATCCAACTAGAAAGCATGAGTTTCCGGAAAAATTAGGGGAACACTGGGTTTAATATTCAAAAGTTGTAGTTGTAAAAACCCTCTATCTTAAGATACTTCTAAGAGATTATTACTCTTGGAATAAGTGTTTTCACTTTGTACTAGACCCAATCCAACTATAAAACATGAGTTGCCGGAAAAATTAGGAGAACGCTGGGTTTAATATTCAAAAGTTGTAGTTGTAAAAACCCTCTATCCTAAGATACTTCTAAGATATTACAACTCTTGGGATAAGTGTTTTCACTTTGTACTAGACCCAATCCAACTAGAAAACATGAATTTCCGGAAAAATTAGGGGAACGCTGGGTTTAATATTCAAAAGTTGTAGTTGTAAAAACCCTCTATCCTAAGATACTTCTAAGAGATTACAACTCTTGGGATAAGTGTTTTCACTTTGTACTAGGCCCAATCCAACTAGAAAGCATGAGTTTCCGGAAAAATTAGGGGAACACTGGGTTTAATATTCAAAAGTTGTAGTTGTAAAAACCCTCTATCTTAAGATACTTCTAAGAGATTATTACTCTTGGAATAAGTGTTTTCACTTTGTACTAGACCCAATCCAACTAGAAAACATGAATTTCCGGAAAAATTAGGGGAACGCTGGGTTTAATATTCAAAAGTTGTAGTTGTAAAAACCCTCTATCCTAAGATACTTCTAAGAGGTTACAACTATTGAGATAGGTGTTCTCACTTTGTACTAGCCCCAATCCAACTAGAAAATATGATTTTTCCGTAAAGAAAAAACCCCAAAACAAAAACCGTAAATATCGTAAACCCCATGAGTTTCCGGAAAAATTAGGGGAACACTGGGTTTAATATTCAAAAGTTGTAGTTGTAAAAACCCTCTATCCTAAGATACTTCTAAGAGATTACAACTCTTGGGATAAGTGTTTTCACTTTGTACTAGGCCCAATCCAACTAGAAAGCATGAGTTTCCGGAAAAATTAGGGGAACACTGGGTTTAATATTCAAAAGTTGTAGTTGTAAAAACCCTCTATCTTAAGATACTTCTAAGAGATTATTACTCTTGGAATAAGTGTTTTCACTTTGTACTAGACCCAATCCAACTATAAAACATGAGTTTCCGGAAAAATTAGGGGAACGCTGGGTTTAATATTCAAAAGTTGTAGTTGTAAAAACCCTCTATCTTAAGATACTTCTAAGAGGTTACAACTCTTGGGATAAGTGTTCTCACATACTAGACCCAATCCAACTAGAAAACGTTAGTTTTCCGGAAAAATTAGGGGAACACTGAATTTAATATTCAATAGTTGTAGAGGTAAAATTCGAAATAATAACCCTCGGTTCTAAGATACTTCTAAGAGGTTACAACTCCTGGGATAAGTATTTTCACTTTGTACTAGGCCCAAATCCTTTGGATGGGGTCTAGTACAAAGTGAAAACACCAATTATTCAAAATTGCATATTTAACTAGCTTCGCCTATATGTTTGCTTTTTTGGTGTATATTTACTAATACACAAACATGATTTTTATTTAGGATTTATTTAGGAATTATTTCATTCCGGCATACAGGGGTGTGAAATATTTCCTAAACCTTTCCTAACTTTTTTTTAACTTAGGATAAAGTTAGTAAATATTTCACGCGCATTCAAACTGCCATTTACTTCTCTCTTTATATTCTCTTAGCAGTGTCTGTCCACGGTCAGATGTGTAGATTCATATTTGTTATGTTGTTTTTTGTTCATTCCCGTCAGTTGCATAGTGAACGTTGGTAATTTAGACACCGCATTTTATGAACGATTGACAGCGGCTTTAGCCAATGATATAGATCGTGAAAAGCTGCTGAAGAGAGCAAAGAAATCATTTCATTCACTGACGATGCCGACGATAATAATTTAGATTATGTACCAAACGAAGACGACGTACCTGTTGTACCTGACCATTTCGTCTTCAATGGTCATCGAAACAAATGAAATATTTGCCATTTATGATGACGAAGGGGAAAAGCAGTCTGAAACTCAACAACAAAGTGCTGCTGAAGATTGTTTCTATGGTAAAGATGGTAAAAAATGTTTTCTGGCTGGACCCAAGGAACAAAATGCTATCCCAATTGAGGTATTGAAGAAATATGTCACACCAAACATTGTGCTCATTATCATCACCGAAACGAAACGTCTTGGAAAACATTCAGTTCAAAAAAGGAATGTGGTGAATCGCAATAAAGTACAACAAATTTGGAAGGATGTAACCGAAAGTGAATTAGATGCACTTGCTGCATACTCAATTTGGTGCATTGACACGATTTATTCGGTTTGGTGGGGCGAACACGTCCGCATATCGTTTGTAAGGTGACAAACCCGCACCAATTCTTGACATATGGAATTATTTAAATGAAAACCACGAATATTATAATTGATGAACAGCTGTTAAAAAACAAATGCACTTAATCAAGGGTGTCTCAGCAAGAGCGCCGGATTTGAATTTGCCGCCATTTTGTTAATACGAGTTGTACGGTGATTTTTCTTTGAAAGTTGTCACGTACAAGTAACGCGATTTAAGAATATGGAGAGGTATTCGAACCAACAACGTTTAATTATTGTAAAAACAAATTACAAAAATGGTGAAAGTTTTGCGAAAACAGTTCGCCAATTACTTCGGTCGCAATAATGCGCCAAATGAATCGACAGTGTGGCGTTTAAATTCAAAATTTGAGACGAAATTTACGCTGATGGATCAGAATATCATTGATCGTCGTGGTCCTTGTCGGTAACTCGAAAATATAGCCACAGTAAGGGACTCTGTGGCAGAGAATCCAGGAACTTCCATTCGGTATCGTGGTCAAAAATTAAACATTTCCAGAAGCACTATGCAACGAATTTTGGTAAAAGATCTGCATTTGCATGCGTACAAGGATCAATTGGTGCAAGAAATCAAGCCAAGGGACTATGCGCAGCGCCGTGAATTTGCTGATTGGGTGTTGGAACATCTTCAAACTAATACAGATTTTGCGAAAAAAATCATTTTTTTCAGATGAGGCACATTTTCAACTCGCCGGATATGTAAATAAGTAAAACTGTCGGATTTGGGGTGCTGAAAATCCTCGTGTGACCCGAATTGGTTGTAATTGATGTGGAGGACATGTTTTTCCAACAAGACAGTGCTACCTGCCACTTAGCACGTAAAACAATGTTGATACTGCAGACTAAGTTTCCAGGCCGTGTCATTTCTCGATTTGGCTATGTGAAGGAAAAGGTGTATGCGAATAATCCTGAAACAGTCGAACATCTTAAAGAGGAAATATGGCGCGTTATTGGTGAATTACAGCCACATTTATGCGAAAACGTTATTAAAAATTTCAACAAAAGAATAACCCTGTGCCACAGGTTTCGTGGTGGCCATTTGCCTGATGTTGTATTTCTTAACCGCATTTAAAATTATTATCCGGCTCTCTTGCTGAGACACCCTTTATATTCCGTCGCAACCAACGAAATATAGCATGCACATTTTGTTGGCTTGCGATTCAAAAACAAAATATCCACTGCAAGGACAATTATACACAGGTTGAGAAGGAGCTGAACGTGAAATGAATCAAGGTAAACTAACTCAGAATAAGGAAATATTGCACTCAATTTTGCTTTGGGAAACAGCAAATCACACAATGACGAACCGAAAATATTCAAATGTCAAACTCAATGTCAAATATCACTTAGTATATAGTTTATCGAAAAAACGTTTGCTGAACCCGTTAATCCTGCTATTAACGGCCCCAAAGTCGAAGCTAACGTTCGGGCAGGACAACGTCTGTTGGGTCCGCTAGTATTTTTATAAATTATTGGTTTTCTATACACTTAAGGCATTCGTTATAAAGTTATAACAAGTTTGTTGTATAAATCTGGCATTATGACCAATTAAATTATTCGTGTGAACCACTTCACACAAATAAATTCTAAACTTTTCTAAACTTTAACACCAGAAAAATTTATAGTTTTTGGGTTCAGCCGACACAATTAATTTTAACAGATATGTAGGCAAAAAAAAAATATTCCAAGTATTTTTCTATAGCTTTTCTGCTAGTTACTCTTTACATAGTGGAGATAGATAATTGTTAGAGTGTCACAAATAATAAAAATGTCAAATGCAGGAGAATAAAAGTTCACAATGGGATTATTTAATGTTTGTTTAGAAAGGATATTTATTCTGCTGCTGCTGCTGCTACTGCTACTGCTGTACCATATATTATATTATGTGAACATCCCATAAATTTTATAATCAATATAGTACAAATTGTATGCCTGCAACATATCTAAATTATACAAGTACGGAATTGGAAATATAATGCAATCAACCTATTTGATCTAAGCACACAAAAAACGAAACGAGAGAACATACGAGTACAAGGATGGCTGGCGGGAACAAAATTACAATTTGATACTCGAAGCAATTTTTAATATTCAATAAACCGGAACGAACCAAATTATTTCTGGGAAAATAGGTCGGCAAATTAAAAATAAATGAAAAAAAATTTGGTACTTAGTACGAAAAATGTTATCATGACATCAAGTTGAACAAAAACAACAACTTTGATTTATTCTAAATCTTTTAATACACAATAGTACAAAATTGTTATACAATAGAACAGTATAGATTTAGATAAGCAAATCGAAATCAAGTCTCGTAGTCGAATATAATGCGAATTAAGTACCCCGATTAATAAATCCTCTCTTAAATAAATTAAATCGTTTTTTTTATGGCCTTAATAAAAGAATTTTATTTAATTTAATTTAGTTTGTATAACCCAAACCCATCGCTCCCTCCGCACCCCAACCCCCTGCATTATAAAAGTCTTTATATTGTTTTATGGAAACACAAAACATGTTAATTAGAAATTTTTGTGTTACACACAATACTCTCAGATAAACATAATTCAATCGACTTAAAATTACGGATGTGGTTGTGTTTTTCGAAATCACACCCGGAATAATTTAATTTAAATTTAAACACGACGGACACTCTGCTATCTCTTGTTTACCAAAAAATTTTAATTCCTTATTATAATTCCCAATGCCTGTGCAACAGCACATCTACACCCATAAATAATGTCATCCTTGTATATGTGCACCAAGAGCACCAGTACCATAATTAAAAAACAAAAATAAAAAAATTTGTAACATGGAAAAATAATTTTCCAAATTACCCTTTAAAATCAAATTAAATATTACATTATTATTGTTCTGGGTGGGTGTGTGCACCACTATGAGGTCTGGGTGTTACAAGGTATACATAGCTAGAAACGGGAACGACTGACTGGAAAAAGCACCAGCAGCAGCATCAACACTATGTGAAAATATCACTTTTTGAGTTTTCCATTTTCTCTTCGTCCACACAATATTTTTGTGCAATAAACACAATTAAAATACTCGTACATAAAAAATAGAAATAATTTTTCTCTATTTTATTATTATTTTAATTTCTTTCATACAATTAATTTTATTAATATTTATAATTTAAAAATGATTTTTTTTTTTTGTTTTTTACTTTATTCGTAATGTGGTTATTATGTGGGTATTAAGTAATTAAATTTTTCATTTTCCGTTTTTCCACTCACAAAATTTTGTTGGTGCGCTTACTGTCGCTTTTATATGTAAATAATCTGTAATAAAATAAAAAATAATTGTAAATTGTGTAATACAAATTAAAATAATGGATTGTTTTACATAAAATTAGTGAATGATAAATAAATAATTTACCAAAAAAAAATGTTTTAGAAACAATTTAATCAGCGCTAAACGATTTTGGTATTTTTTACGTGCCAGCTTCACCTCCGACTTAGGCACATGATGTCTATACGTTTCGTGTACGCGGTGCGCTACAAATTAAATTAGGTACTTCTAATTAAACTGGTATATTATGACCGGTGTGAAATACTTAAGGTTAACAAAAAGTGTAGCTACACATTTTAACGAAAAGTGTAGACTCAAAAAGTGTAGCTGCAAAAGAAAAAAGCTTGGAGTTCGAAATACGTTTTATACCTTCGTTACCAAAAAATAATTTTAAAGTCTTATTAAATCAGAAAATCTTGGGAACAATGTGTGCCGAGAGTGAAATTTAGTGTTCTCAACTTGGCATGGTGTCTAAAATTTGTACTAAAAATCTCAAGAGAATTTTCATGTTATGATGGCGATATCGCGCTACACGTAGAAGCGTCTTTGGCGCCAAATTCACTTAATTCTTTCTTAATTGAAAAAATCATCGGAACAATGAGTGCCGAGTGTGGAATTTAGTGTTCTCAACTTGGCATGGTGTCTGAAATTGTTAGAAAAAAAATTCAAAACAATTTGCAGATTGTGATTGGCGATACGGCGCTGCACGTGGAAGCGACTTTGGCCAAATTCACTTAATTCATCGGAACAATGAGTGCCGAGTGTAGAATTTAGTGTTCTCTATTTGACATGGTCTTTAAAATTTGTACAAAATATTTCAAGACAACTTACATATTGTGATATGGCGCTACACGTGGAAGTGACTTTGGGGCCAAATTCACTTAATTCTTTAATAATTCAAAAAATCATCGGAAAAATGAGTGCCGAGTATGGAATTTAGTGTTCAAATACCATACCAAGTTGAGTACAATAAATTCCACACTCGGCACTCATTGTTCCGATGGTTTGTTGAATTATTAAAGAATTTAGTGAATTTGGCCCCAAAGGCACTTCCACGTGTCGGTTAATCGTCTAGTTGTCAAAGCGCAAACAACAAGTTTCGTTACATAGTAATAATTACTAAATTAATGGTTTCTTTTATAATTTCCTGATTGGAGAGTTAACAATACTGAGATTTATTTAATTTAATATAATTTAATTGTATATATATTTAGGATTTAATTCGTTTCACGTCAATGGGTTTATAAAACTATTTTAATTGACCAAACGAATATGATGGTATGGAAAATTGAGGTATCGGAGGAGGGAAATTTATAAAGTTGCATAACAGCGGTGTTGCCTGATTCCTGTTTATATTAAATTTTAGTTCTAATTAATATTTTTTAGGAAGCATGCAATTTTCATGACTTTTGTGGAAGAAGTCAAGGTAGGCTTCACTCGCTATAACCGGGTTTGCTAATGAATTTGATATTTCAGTGGTTGTTGGAATTTTTGAAATTATAAATGGCTTGGAGACTACAGAATAAAATTTAAATGCAGACAAATATTGCTGTATTTAGATAGTTTTTGTATTTTCGGGGTTCATGGCACTTCTTTAATTGAATTATTTTCTAGGTTGAACGGGAGACTGTAAATTGATAAATGTTTTGGTTAGCTTGTTCTAAGTTGGATAAAAAGTTATTGCTGGTTATCAATTATATGGGGGTTTCAGGAAATTTACCAACTAAAATTTTTTAGGATCTTGATTGCTGATTATTTATATTCAGGAAACAAAAATTATTGTGTCGTCTTGTGCTTGTGCTTTACTAACTATTGACTGCTTAGGTGTCTGTAACCGGGTCATGTCTATCATATCTAATAACCTTTCCTATCTCTCCGTATTGTTATGTGTGTAAGGGGTGTACGGTAGGCCCGGCGTATCCGAGATCCTTGCTTAGTCTTGGCTGTACATCCTAATCAATCAATCAATAAATTTAAAATTCACCTACAATTTTGATAGAATATTTACTATCGCAAAATGTTCAAATACCTAACAGTAGGAATTAGATAATTATTAAATAGATTTTCTTAATTTTTTCGGATATCGTATGAGTTTCACTTAGATAGGTTATTGTTTTGTACTCTTAATCTTATTTAAATGGAAAAGAAAAATTTGTTCATTGCTTATTCCGGAGCAAATAGTTAATCTAATTTATGATTGGTGCTGATTAATGACTAATATTCGGGTGTGATAATATTTTAAAAATGGATTGGAATAATAAAATTAATTTAATCTGGATTTAGGAAAGGATTCCGGAATTAATGGTATCTATGCATCTCAATTTAATAACCAATTTAATTTCTTGGACATTGGTGTTTGGGAAGCAGTTTTGTTGGTTAAACTTTCGAATATTGTAAAGTGAAGTGGTAGTCATTAATCTTAAGTTAATCTACAGGAAATATTTTGGAAGGCGACCCAGTTATTAACTATTTAAATTTAGTATTTAGTTATAGTAAGTTATTATAAGTTAAACAGTTTACTTATTCTTGGTAAAGCAGTTAATCTATTTTAAGAGTGGTGCTGGTTAGATACGGATACTCCGGGTGTTAGTGTTTAAAACTGGTTTATAATAATAAAATTTAAATTAAATATTGGCTGTTAGGGAAAGAATTCCGGATCCAATAGCACTTATAAGCAAATAATTCAAATTCTAACAATATACTGACTCCAGGAGTTAAGCATTCTGGAAGCGGTTTTGATGGCTATACTTAACTAAAGTATTTCAAAATAGTAATTAATTTCAAAGGGAAGCTGACACAATTTGAAAGAGTCTGCAACCGGGCCAGGTCTGTCACATCTACTGTTGGTTGTGCATTCAAATCAAATCAAAATTTTTTAATCCTATTTAATTAATGATGAATTTACATTTCAGCTTTAGAGGCAGATGAATAATAGAATTTTTAATGTAGGTTTATTTTAGGTGCTGTTTCCAAGAAGCAATTGTTGATGGTCATTAAAACTTTTATCCCTTGTATTGTCTTGTGTTGTACGATCAAGGTTCTTGTAACCGGGTCGCTCTGCCAAAAAAAAAAAAAAAAACCTTTCCTATCCTTACCATTGCCTACCTTATCGGCTATTTCTAGGTGTCTGTAACCGGGCTGATTCAGTCCCATCCAATTAACCTGTCTAATCCCTCGGTTTTGTTATATGTAAAAGGAGTGTACGGTGGGCCCGGCGTCTCCCGGGAGATCTTGTCTAAGAACTTGGTCGTGCATTCAAAATCAATCAATCAATAGTAATAATTACTAAATTAAGAATTTTATTTATTCGTTAACTGCAGCAAGAAAATTATTATCTGCATTTTTGCGCAGTTTCATCAATATTACAATATCATTTTTATTTAAGTGTGTTCAATTGTGTTAGATAAATAAATTAGTGATTAAGTGTTATCACAATACCGCAATCTTAATTCAATATGTCTGACATATGTCATATGTGCAAGAAAAATATTTCCAAATCTCGTTATCGTGGAATCAAGTGCGGCGGTCCGTGTGATATATCCAGTCATTCGTTACCTGAAACTAATGCTTATGATTCGGAATACAATGTACTCGTCAGCCTAACTGATATCATGAAAGAATTTAAGAAAATGACTGGCTACACTAGATGAGCTTCGTTCCATCATTAACAGTTTAAAATTGGAAAACAGTGCCTTGATAAATCGCATCAGTAAGCTAGAAGAACAAGTTGGCATACAAAACACTAAAGTATATGCACAGGATGCTCAATTGGATAAACAAAACCAAATAATTGTTGGATTACCAATGAAGCATGATGATATTAAAGCTGTCATTGTTAATACACTTTCTAAATTGGAGCCATCATTTGTGTCAGATTTCATCGAAGCTATAGAGCCGGTTCACAAAAACATTCACTGTGCATCAAATTAAAAGACAATCAAACCAAAAACTACAACTATTAAAGACATTATTATTTTAAAAATGCGTAAATTTAAAATATTAAACACTACGGATCTGGATGTCTTTCTTCCGCAAAACCATTCCAAGCAGCGAATTTATATTATGCAGCAACTAACCAACCAAGCGCAGCTCTACCGTGAAGCTAAAAATATAAAGTCAAATTATAATTACAAATAAATGCAAATCTGGTCCAATATACGAGTAGTTACGTAAATCAGCAGAAAGTGTTGTTCACCGTATTCATTCTATGAATGATATTTTACTCATACGCAACAATGAGCACCCGATCGAAGATCCACAAAGAGGTTAAGGAGCTGCCGATGCATCTAAAATTAAAAATAATGTTAAGTACAAGCTAATCACGTGGTACCTATACAAGCTAATCACGTGGGTAACTGCAGCAGGGAAACTTTCGAATTTCAAAATCAAACTTTGCATGCCAATTAAGCCCAATTTGTGCTCATTAGTGCTCACGGGAAAAAATTAGTGCTAGTACAGTAGCCGAAAAACGGGAAAAGAAAATTTCAAATTTCGCCTGAAAGACGGAATAAATAAAACCCGATTTCTAGAAACAACCAGAAATAATTTAAGCCTAATTTTCAAACTCTCTAAAGGCCGCTAAACTGATGAAATTTGTGCTTATCATAGAAATAGGATTTTCATAAATTTTCATTCGTAAATCGAGGGAAACCAAACTAGCCCCTGAAAGATACTATATTAAAAAACAAAATACACGAAAGAGGTATATCGTTCAATAATATTTGTGTTGAACAACAAATTAAACAATATAAATAAAATGTTCTAAAGTCCAAGTCATAAGCAATTCAGATAGTATATTCCTGTCAGGTATGTTCATTAGCATTCGAAACATATAGTGGCTGTGCTAATCCAGAATTGGCCCAATTCCATTGAACAACAACCACCGTTCAATGAACAATTTTCTAACAAAAAGTGTTCTAGAAACCAATGAAGTTGGCACTTCTGATTGCGTATTCCGATCAGGTAAGTTCATTGCCATCCGAAAAATACAGTAGCTGAATTTGTGCTAATCCAGAATTGGCCCAATCCCATTGAACAACAACCTCCGTTGAATGAAAAATTTTCTAACAAAAAGTGTTTTATTAGATGGCAATGAACACACCTGATCAGAATATGCAATCAGAAGTGCCAACTTCGTTGGTTTCTAAACAGGTTGGAGAAAATTGTTCATTCAACGGTCATTGTTGTCCAATAGAATTGGGCCAATTCTGGATTAGCACAAATTCAGCCACTATATATTTCGGATGCTAATGAACATACCTGATACGAATATACTATCTGAATTGCTTATGACTTGGACTTTAGAACATTTTATTTATATTGTTTAATTTGTTGTTCAACACAAATATTATTGAACGATATACCTCTTTCGTGTATTTTGTTTTTTAATATAGTATCTTTCAGGGGCTAGTTTGGTTTTCCTCGATTTATGAATGAAAATTTATGAAAATCATATTTCTATGTTAAGCACAAATTTCATCAGTTTAGCCGCCTTTAAAAAGTATGAAAATTAGGCTTAAATTATTTCTGTTTTTTTCTAGAAATCGGGTTTTATTTATTTATTATTTGAAATTGTCTTTTCCCGTTTTTCGGCTCCTGGACTAGCACTATTTATTTCCCGTGAACACTAATTAGCACAAATTGGGCTTAATCGATATGCAAAGTTTCATTTTGAAATTTGAAAGTTTCCCTGCTGCAGTTACCCACACAAGCTAATCTTATCTTTTATAAATTTATCGTGAAAATGTTCACTTTTAAAATTGTTTTGTATATAAATTTGAAAGCTTTTCTTTACATTTCGTATTTATATTTTACCTCTATGCTGTCGATAATGCAGTTCATGAAAAATTGCGTTCATTCCATATATAATATTTTAGTGCATTGCTCAACCATCCAATTTATTAGCGTATCCTTCTTATACCCTTACGGCGTATCGATTCATTTCATTATTGCATTTGTTATTATAAGACCAAACATTTGCTTGGGCTGTTCAAGTTTACAATTTTATTAATTATCATGTTTATGGCTGGCCGTTATCTTAGAATAGCACATCAACATACTCGTATTCGTAGTTTAAGAGAGAATTTCGATACTTTTAACGTTTATTTGGAAAGTCTGAAAACGCCGTTCGATTTAACTTTTGTTTCAGTAATATGGATATTCTCGCATGAATGTCGTGGGTATTTTTTGCCTCATTATAATTTTAAGGCATGCTGTAACAATAATTACCGTTCTGGTGGTGTTATAGTCGAGGCAATGAAGCACAAATGTTCGAAATTGGATCGGAATGTGGTTTTTTGCATTCGCTTCCAAAAATTATTTGTAAAAAATATACCTACTTTGTACCTCTGACAAATCGGAAATTGCATTGCTGCAGCCAAAAATGCATTAAAAAAATGCATCTTTTGAGACGCCTTTTGGGAAATGTAAAAACTTTGTAAATAAGAGTCAGAACTGGCTCAAATCGGCTACTCGGAGGTTTTGGAGCCCGCTGATCACTATTATGATGTTCAAATTGACCCCCCGAACACCTGGAGCTCAGGAACGCCGATGAACCTCATCTCCGTGGGGCTCTCCAGAAAATCACGCGGGGAATGAGAATAACTCAGCGCCCGGGGCGTTTTCGGGTCGCTGAATTCAAATATGGCATCGGCGAACACCCCCCGGATACCTGGTGCACCCGCACCAGGACCTGGACGTCATCCCCGAGAACTTTCTTGACAATATCGACAAAAACAACCCGAACATTATTGGAGGCGTGTTTTTTAAGGCGCTAAATCAGAATTTCACGTCGAAAACGACCCTCCCACCACCTGGTGCACCGGAACCTGCGCCTAAACGTCGTCTCCGAGGGTTTTCGAAACACAATCGTTATAAGGGCTTTTTTGGGGATCTGAATCCAAATTTCACGTCGAAAATGACCCCCCGGACACCTGGTGCGCCCAAACCTAGACCTGAACGTCATCTCCAAGGGTTTTCCTGACATGATCGAAAAAGGCGAACCGAAAACTTCAAGGGGGGTTTTTTTCATGTATTAATAAACACTCACTGATATGCACCAAAAACGTCACTCACTGATATGCACGGAAAAAAAACACTCACATAACTATTTGTAATAAATATATCTCGTGGCAACATAAATGCTCACAAAACAAAAATCTAGAAAATAAATACGTGGTTCTTCTGACTATGGAGCTTTGGTAATGTATTTCGGAAACAGTTTTCTACTGCCGCCAGCTGCTCGTTCTACGCGTTGGTGGGCGAGGCCTAGACTTAGGAGAAAGTCTTTTTGTATACTTACACAGAAGCGTTTTGAGCGTTGGGAGAAAAGTGAAAAGCCGCTCGGCAAAATTCATAGATATACCCGGAGATTATTCTCGTAATTCTCCTCGCTCTATTCAAACTCAGCGTTTTGAATTTTACAGGACTGGATCAACTTTTTCGAGGACCCCAGGCGAGAGTTACACATCAATGAATGTGTGAAATTATGAGATGATTTTCGGTTAGTCTTTTTCGATTGTGTTTGGAAAACCCTCGGAGATGACGTTCAGGCGCAGGTTCCGGTGCACCAGGTGGTGGGAGGGTCGTTTTCGACGTGAAATTCTGATTTAGTGCCTCAAAAAACACGCCTCCAATAATTTTCGGGTTGTTTTTGTCGATATTGTCAAGAAAGGTCTAGGGGATGACGTCCAGGTCCAGGTTCAGGTGCATCAGGTGTCTGGGGGGTGTTCGCCGCAAGATTACATTAGGCAGGAATGCGGATTATTCTAGAGTAAATTATGATATCCTTAAAAATTATTTGCTATTCGAAACTTGGCATTCAGTTTATTTCGAAGCTGACTTCAACTTATAGCCTTCGAAAAGTTTCTTAACATTCTTAAATCGTATATCGTTTCTTCACGTTATACAGTAGCTGTTGATAACACTCGAAAACTCAGGCCATGGAGGAACTCGCATCTTTTATGTCGAATAAAAAAGCTTCATAAGTTTTCGAAGAAACTAAAGGGTAATCCATTCAATGGTAGACTACAAAATTCGTTTAATTCGTTAAAAAACTGTCAAATAATGTGAAGAGCAGTGTCAAGGCTACGAAGAATAATTATTACAAAAATAAATGTTACTCACTAGGCAATAACTCTAAGAAAACTTAGGAAACTAATTGATGAGATTCTAGGAAAAAACTTAGGCCAAAGCCCAATAACGCACATTAGAAAATTAAACACAGATTTGGTTGTTTCTGGTTCGTTAGCCATTTCCAATGAATTTAATAACTTTTTTATAAATGTTACATCCGGGACATTCGCAGTGTGTTTAACAATACCACATTATCCACCGATCTCCATGAATTCTCAAGATATACAACGGGTTCTTCAAATGGTTATATGACATCCTGCGTTTTTGAACCAATACAATCGGTTGAACTTATATCCGAAATTAAAAAATTAAAGAACATACCATCCAAAGGTATTGATGAGATTGACAATTTTTTAGTGAAAAATTGTTCTTGGTATTTGTTAGATATTTTGAAATATTTGTTTAGTTTGAGCCTAGAAAGGGGAATCTTTCCAGACGTATTTAAACTAGCTCTGGTAATACCACTTTACAAAAAAGGAGATGAATTGTAGCTTAATAACTATAGGCCCATCGTTTGGTCGTTTTAAAAACGCATATTTCCATCAGATTTGGAGTATTGCGGTTAGAATAGTTGTCCAATACTACTAATTTCATAAATCTAACGATCGAAATGGTTTAATCAACTTTCATTGAGGATTGGTCTCTAGCTGTTTTCGTTTAGTCAACAATCTGATAACACCGGGTTGACCAAAATCATGGGTAAACCGTACTAGATTCTGAAAGAATCAATAATGGAGAAAGTCATCGATTAGATGAAAGAACCACAATCAAATTTGTCATGTACTGGTTAACAAGAGATTATTATCCTCCTTACAAGTTGTCAGAGCAATAAGAGGAGCAGACGTACACAACGATCACCAACTGGTAAGAGCAAAATTCAGAATCAAACCAGCAGTGAAGTACTGAAATATTAATCGGCGGAAATTCAACATTGAGAGATTGAAGAACACTAACACCAAAGACTCATTCAAAGAAACGCTCCAATTTAATCTTCTAAGTAACGAAACCAGCGCTATCGACCAGAAATGGGACGAAATAGCATAAGCCTACGTTAAGACTGCTACCAATGTGCTTAGCTACCAAAACTATACCAGAAAACCATGGATTAGGGATGATACATGGAGAAAAAATGTGAAACGCCGCCAACTAATGTTACAGCTCTGTCATGAAAATACGGCAGAAAATCGAAAAATTCACAAACCTACCACCAATAATGGATTATTCTGGGTAATTTTGTAACAGTAAAAACTCTAACTCCATTATTAGCAGATGGAAAGGGCCTGAGTATGACAGGGCCTTTCTTCGGGAGGCGGCCTTAGAGAATGCATGAACTGGAGAGGCAACACCCTCCTCAACAGTACAATGAAAGTGTTGGCAATGATCATCCTTGAGTGGATATGACCAACCGGCATATAAGGAATGGACAAGCTGGCTTTAGAACTGGTAGATGCTGTACAGACCACATCGACTCAATTCGTATCATCGTTGAACAATCAAACGAATGGAGCGCATCGCTATGTCTACTCTTTGATCGCGTATTCGATTCCATCGGTAGATGCGCGATCTGCAAAGCACTCTGCGAAATGGGCATTCCAAGAAAAATAATTGAACTCAGTAAGGAAATGTGCAGGGATGCCGAAAATAGAGTTCAATACAAGAAGAAGCACGCGAGAAGTCAGACAAGGATGTGCGCTCTCTCCAATATTGTTCTTAATAGTACTAGACAAATTTGGCAAAACATCCCCAATTGGCAATTCAATGGGTCCAATAAATTGACTCAATGACCTTCATTGAGCAGACGATATATTCTACTAACGCATAAACATGCTGCATGTCTGCATAAAGCCCAGAAATTAGCTGATTTATCATAAAACGTCGATCTCAACTCTCATCTCAACTCTCATTAACATTAGACAGACCAAGGCTCTGAGAACAAACATAATCGTACTTGCAAATACATTCAATAAGCTAAACATGATCTGAAATGCGCGCGTCCTGCCACGAACGTTCAATGTCTGTGTGAAATCAGTACTACTGCATGGATGTGAAATATGTAAACACAAGCAGACGATCACTAGAAGACTCCAGGTATTTGTGAATAAATACCTTAAGCGTATAATAAAATGCTTATGGCCAAACACAGCCACAAACGAAGAACTTCTGCATCGGACTGCAGTAGAGATGGATTAGACACACCATAAGGAAAACGACCAATGATATAACAAGAAGGTCATTAGATTGGAATCCGCAAGGGAAGACGAAGAGAAACAACTCCGTAAAACATGGGGAGAACTGAAAGCAATAGCCCCGAATATAGTCAGATTGTCCAGTCCAGCAGATGCCCTATGCTCCTAAATTGGAGATAAAGAAAAAAAATATGTAACGATGTAACCCCACGATTCGAAGTGATTGAGCCTGAAATGATGACCAATTCTACTAATTTTATAAAATATAAATCGCTATGGTTGACCAAACGAAAACAGCTAAAGACCAATCCTCAATGACAGTTCCGCAATGACTATTTAATTCCAAACGTTAAATTTTTTGGTCAACTTACCAGACTCGAGCACCTCGTCTAGTGTGGAAAGATGACTTTTTATCGAATTTTTACAATAGATCGTTTCGTAAGAATAACCAAACGGAAATAACTAAGTGACGAATCCTAAATGATAGTTAACCAACCGACTCCGATCGGTGGATTTATAGAATTTTTAGTATTGGTCAGCTTTCCAGCCCCAAATACTTCTAATTACGAGGAAAAATGCGGAGTTTTTAACAAATTTTCTAAATAATTCGTTACGTAGGTATACCCAAACGGCAAACAACTGTAACTATTCGTCAATGACAGTTAACGATGTTTGGATTTCTAAAATTATTAGTATTGGCTAACTTTCTAGGCTCGAGTGCTTTAAATCGTTTAAACGATTACGATCATTGGATTTATGAAATTAGTAGTATTGGGAAACTTTCAGAACCCCAACAGTTATATTTCCTACATAAATACAGAAATTAACATTGACCTCGCTGATAACAACAAGCGATGTTAACATTGGCTCTGGAACAACAGTTCCAAAGTAACACAGCAATTAGGCCTCGCTCTCATAGGCAAAACAACAATAATCGAACATGGGAGAAGCAATCAAAAATCAAAAAACAACAGCTGATAAAATAAACCTATACCAACTGTAAAAAAAGCGCTGCTGCCCGTAAAACGTTGAGATATGTATAGGACAAGATTACATTGTTAAAACTAAGCCTACAATTAATATAGTGACAGCGGCGATAAAATACGAATCTTCTCTTTGGATCAATCCCTTCAATGGTGCACTACAACTCCAACTATTCCACTGGTGGGTCAACCAGGAACGAGCTTCACTCTCACGTCAGATGACAACTTGAGAAAACCCATTTTTCTTCATTAAGCAAACAACAACAAATGCTCAATCAACAGGACTTTCGGATAAAAGCCCTATGTCAGAAGAGTGGGTCAGCTGAGGAAATTCTGGAAACCAACAGATCCAGCCCTGGCTTTAAAACAAAAATGAAATGGAAAAATTGATTTTACAGATAACAGATTTATATTCAATCAATCTTCATGAAAGCAACAGAGCAAGATGAAGCCAACCCCAAATATTTCATAGAAAACCACTATGAAAACATAAACAGTCGATATCACAACATTACCATTCATAACAACGAGATGGAAGAAGAAAGCACAATAAAGTCTATGGAGATATCAAGCTAAAACCCATAGAAATTGCTCCTTTTCAGGGAGGATTATACCAAGTGGGTAGGATTTGCAGATACATTCGAAACTGAAATATTGGAGGGATTCAACAACAAAAGATTATTTGTCTCCATGCTCAACCACTCAGTATAACCCGGAATCAGCCAATCCTATAAAACAGCTGACACAATTACCGAGTGTTTACATGTGATTTGCAACTTGGGAATAGACACTGATCATGGAGTGCCTAAATGTCGTTTCGATAATATTAAAAAAGTTAGATTGTGAATCAGAACGCTTGTATGTGAACTCACTAAATAACCCAAGAGCTATTCAAAGTACCAGCCAGTTTTTGAACTTCTTAGAGAGACCAACAAAACCACAGAATACATCCGTTATACGCCATTATTGTATTAAGTCATAGCGAAAGGAGTCAAATGGTCATGCTACATAATCAGCTGTAAAGTTGGGCATCATATGTTTCTGCACCTAACACAACAAAACCAAGACGCAATTAGCAGTCAGAGGTAAAGCTCAACATTACGTCAAAAACTAACACCGATAGTTATCCCGTAATACTAGCAACAGCACTGGTGAAAGTAGGCAAGTCACATTCATTACGGAAGATGTCTCCGGCATTTCGGCATCAAAATTAAATCACACCACCAAATTTTAATTGACATATGACCCAGAAGTCCATCATTATTTCAAAAACAATCACAAACCCGTTATAAGATAAAACCGTAATGAGAATAAGCAACGAAATTCAAGTTGAAAGGCTTCTTGCAGATTCAACTTTCGATAGGCCAGGTCCTATTGATATGTTACTAGACGCGGGCATATATGGTGGAATAATTCTTGACGACATAAAAAATGATCCGCATCATAAATGCATTGCTCAAAAAATCTAATTGTCGATATATATTGAGCGTGAGCGACTGCCAGTGTGGATTTCGCCCAACAGTAAAGAACTGCAACTCTTGTAGACTTTCAACAAGCTTACGCTAGCATACTATCTAGGTATCTCATATAAAACTGGTATCTATGTGCTTGATGAGCAATTCAAATTGAAAGCTGAACTCTTGGATGCCTTTGAAATAACATCAAGAGTACGGCAACGTGATCCTATCAATCAAATATTTTTTACTTATATCTACGACGTATTCGTTCATCAGCTCAACATAGTCCAGCTGCGGCACCTGTCTACGCATTTTGGGCCGCAATAGCCTCTCCACCGACCAAAAGGCACAGTGGTTAAAACATTGGCGCTTGGATGAGGATGTATCAGGTTTGAATCTCGGCAGGGGCAGGATGCAAAAGGAAATTTTCTTCAACAGATTACGATCTGTGATTAAAAGGAACACAACTACGACCCCCTATCGGCGTGCAAAACTGATGAGCCGACCCACCTTCCATGTCCAGTACTATAAACTGGCATGGAGCTATTCAATGCGCAGAGAGTAACTTAAAATCGGTCCTATGGCCGTACGTCTTCGAGTTGGCAGAAATTGCGTAAAGTAAGACGGAAAAAATGAATCGCGAAAGAGCAGGGTGTGCTTCGGTCCCAGAAAAGATTGCATGGATTAATAAAATAAAAAAACAGCCTTTCCCTAAATAAAATCCTCCTACCATTAGAGTCAACATCTAATCAAATCGACCAACGAAGCCAAAATTGAATATATGGTTATAGAGACACGCAGTATGAGAAAGTGAAAGAGTTTAAATATTTCATTTTTTATTAAAGCTTAACGTCTACAAGGCACTGATTAGACCAGTCGTCACCTTGGTTGTGAGTGAAGGACGCGTTATATAAAAACCTGCTGTGTTCAATAAAAAAAACTATAGATTGCGAATGGATAATGATCGATGATGAGAGGAGACAGGATTTATAAAATCATCTAGTCTGTGGTAAGATTGGAGATGACGATATGTTCTAGGAACACAAAACCGGCCCACAATGGATGGAAGACGTGAAAAAGGATATGCATAAACCTGGTCATCGGTCTCGCGTCCCCTTATTGCGAACTGGAGAAATTTTGTTGAGGCAGGCTTGCTGCATGGGATGTAGCATCAGCGGTAAGTAAGTATAAGAGGGTGAGTTTTGCTCATGGAGTTGTGACCAATGAAATGGCTGGTGGTGGGTGGGGGATGTATTATAAAAGGGTGTTTTTTTAAGAGGTTGCCGATTTTTTTTTTGAATAAAACACATATAAAATTATGAAATGACCAAAATTTTTTTTTATTTGGTAGATAATTTTTTGGCATTTAACATTTAAACACAATTTCTGGCATATGGCTACCACGACTATTTTTCACAAATGTCATTCTGGAGGTCCAATTTTCCAGCACTTTTTCAAGCATTTGAGGGCGTATGTCAGCAATGACACGTTGAATATTGGTTTCCAAAGCGTCAATCGATTGAGGTTTATCCACATAAACCAATGACTTCACGTATCCCCACAAAAAGTAATCGAGTGGCGTCAAATCGCACGAACGCGGAGGCCAATTCACCGGACCATTTCTCGAAATAATGTTGTCGTTGAAAGTTTCTTTCAATAAGTCGATTGTTTCACGTGCTGTATGGCAAGTGGCACCATCTTGTTGAAACCACATTTCATTCATATCCATATCTTCAAGATTTGACAACAAAAACTCATTTAACATGGTTCTGTATCGATTTCCATTCACGGTAACGCGTCGTCCTTCCTCATTTTTAAAGAAATATGGACCGATGATCCCACCAGCCCATAGACCGCACCAAACAGTACATTTATCAGGATGCATTGGTAATTCTTGAACGGCGTGTGGATTATCTTTGCTCCAAATGCGACAATTTTGTTTGTTGACGTATCCATTTAACCAAAAATGCGCCTCACCACTGAAGAGAATTTTACGGTAAAAAAATGGATCTTCGTTCAATTGATTTAACGACCAATCACTGAATTCACGGCGCAAACGATGGTCGTGTGGCTTTAATTCTTGCACCAATTGAATTTTGTATGGCACCAAACCCAAATCTTTACGTAAAATTTTCCATAAAGTCGATGGACAAAGTCCAATTTGCTGAGCACGACGACGAATCGATAAATTGTCGTTTTCTTCGACACTGGCCTCAACGACAGCAATATTTTCTTCTGTACGAACTCTTCTCATTCTTGTCGGTGGCTTGGCATCCAAAAGAGTGAATGTAGACCGAAATTTGGTAATTACGTTCTTTATGGTGGTCTCTGACGGACGATTATGTGCACCATAAAATTCACGAAGTGCTCTATAAACATTTTTAATTGAACACTGATTTTGAAAATAAATTTCCACGATTTGAAAACGTTGTTCTGGAGTTAACCTATTCATAATGATTTGCCAAACAATACTGAGTAGAAATGCCACTTTGAGCTGTCAAAACAACTGTCATAAAATAAAACGACATCTATCGGAAAAACAAACCTCCTAAAAAAACACCCTTTAGATGTAAATGGTCGGGAGCTTTGATTGAAGGAAAATATTCTGGAGAGTAAATTCCTAAATAATATGAGAATCAACACGAACGTCGCCAAAATGGTTGGCTTCAACAAAAATGATTTCCTAATTTGACTACAGTCTTTCAAAGTGTTCAATTAATTACGATTAATTCCTAAATATGTCTAGAAAATGCCGTTACCAAAACTAATTCACAATTAGAGTAAGATTTTATAAGTAACACAATATGAATTGCTCAAACAGCTTGAGGTTCTCAAAATTATTGAAATGTTGCACCTGCGGTAGGTTATTGGGTATCCCCGAATCCAAAAATGTAAAAATACAAACCTGGGTTACTTCGTATTAATTGCAAAATAATACTTTGCCAAGTCGCTTTAATTTAAGAAGCTCGGTCATGAAAACTCGTTCTCATTTTTATTCTCCTCCGTTGCCGGAAAATAAGAATAAAAGGAATATCTGGATTTATTTCTAGCACAACAACAACTCTCGAGCAAAAACCCCAGAATGAATAAAGGAAATCTAAAAACATTAAAATGTTAAAAGAATAGAGCAATAACAACAACAAAAAACGGAAGAAGGATGGAAAAACAAACCCTGAAAAGAAATTAACAAAGAAAATGCTAGAAAAAAAAAATATTCTCGAATTAAATACAACAACGACAATGGTAAAAAAATATAGCCAAGCACAAGAAGATTAATGTAAATTTAGGGAAATGGAAAAATTTTATTAGGCACAAATAAAATTGTTCAGCTACACAAATAGTTTTAGGAACGCACAGAACCTAAAATGTGTGATACAATTGATTGCCGCCACACCATATCTTAAAGAACAACAGCAGCAGCAGCAAAAACAACAACAACAAAATAATTAAGTAGAAAAGTTTCCATATCCAATAATACTTTGCCGGAGATAAGTCAATCTTTTTATATATTTGAAATTGGAAAATGTTGTGGGTGAAATATACGAGAGGTGGGGGTAGGTGTCGCACAAACAATTTCATCTGGAGTATTTGGTTAAAGTTTATATATTTTTAAAAAGAATTTTAGGCTCGAAGATTATTAATTTCGATACGACAACTTTCGGTTATTTATTATTCGTTTGGTTGCATAACTTTTGCGTTGAAAGTGTTACGCAAACCGGTGGCGGACTAAATAATTAATCCGTTTATCCGATTAGCTCGATAATCCTGGCTCAGCATATATAACTGTAATTATAATAACACGATGATAAAAATTCTTTACATCAATAATTTTAATTTATTTACTTCGCATAAATTTATGACCTCCAATATAATCCAAAACACCGCATTATTGATATCGATAAAATTTTATTCGTAAGCCATACACACGTGTATGTGTTTCATAACACATACATACATACATACATATATGTACATCTAGAGTTATAATATTGTAGATCTATATCCATTCCCCGAAATGGATCATTACATTTTATTGCGTCCAATTAACAAATGTTAACTATCCGAACACCATTTGTCATCAGACCAAACGGAGCCAGAATAAAAAAAAACAAAAAATAAAACGAGAGTAGGAAAAAAAAAATGGAAATGAAAATCACAAATCGTTAACGAATTTATTTCCTTTCTTACAACAACAACAATACCAACAACAACAAATACTTTTACTACTATCGTCGTCGTGTACTAAACCTCACTGTTGGTAGTATAAATGGAGTAAAGAGGATGGAACACGAGTAGTTTTTTGGTTGGGAGATTTTATTCTGGCTGTTATCAATTCGAACAAAACAGTTTTTGTTTATTTTGAGCTTTTAGTACGAAAAGCTTTAATTTTTGGGGAAACACGTTTTCACGAATGATTTAGTGGGATGACTTTTTTTGTTGGTACGGTGTGTGCTGTATTGTTGCTGGTGTTGATTTTTAGAAATATTTTTTTTTGTGTGCATGTTCTTAGAAATAGCTTTTAGATTTTAAGTAAATCGATTTCGAAGTTTCGTCTTTTTGTTGCTACAAATTAATTCTCGTTTAATTTTTTTTATTATTACTAATTGTCTTCTAATTAGTATTTGAGAGTAGTAGTAGCTATAGAAACAAGACAGAAGAATCAGGTTTAACAAATTCTTAGATAGATTCATTCGCAAATAATAACTGACTGAGTAACCGACAGATTGTGTCGTTAACAAATATATTCGACATTTGAAAAATGTTAAATGTTAAAGTTCTTTGGTACAGGGATGCCCTGTACCCCTAAAATATACAAAAGATTTACTCCTCAACAAGAAACCGTTAACAATTTCGCGTAACCAGAATTTATGAATAAAATAATGGCCCAAATTTCCCTATATACTCTCTCAGCTTAGTATCATGAATTCGGTTCCTATCTGGATGTAGCCGCATTTTCAATGTTTTCTCAAAATTATCTTGAATTAGACGTCTTTTGTAGAAGCCAAGATGTGCAGGAAAAGCGTCATCGTGGTAATTTTATATTTGGTATACAAATAAGTCTCCGCCATTCGACAATAGATGGTGCCACCAGTAACTATGGTTAAAATTCTCAGATGTAAAACGTCAGGTTGGACATCTGTCAACAACAAACCTTTAGAAAGTCACTCCTAATATTATTCTTGCGTTTGACACGAATCTTCATCCAATAATGCTTCCAATTCCGTGTCGTCGTACACGTTGCGTACACTTCGCTTCAACATCAAATTCACCGTTCTTAAACTTTTGAAACCAGTCTTGATAACTTCTTTCACTTAAGGCACCCCCACTATATGATTTTTTAAATTTAAAGAAGTAAATCAAACGATTGAGGATAACATTAGCAGTGGCTCATCAAGCAATTTTACAATGTTTCAAACCATTGGGAATGATTCGAAAGCAATGAAATTGGCTTCTATATGAACTGAAGCCGAGAGATGTTTAATGCCGATTTTTCTCATATGAAATGCTGCTTGCCAAGCATAAACGAAATGGTTTTTTGTATCGCATAGTCACTGGTGAAGAAAAATGGATCGACTATGATCACCCAAAAAAGGGGCGCCACCTGGTCATGCTTTAACATCTACAACCAAGCCGAATATATGAATATCCATGGTAGAAAACTCATGTTGTGTATTTAGTGGGATCAGCTTGGAGTCATGTATTATGAGTTGCTATAAATCCGAACGAAACCATTACTGGCCCTCTCTATCGAACACAATTGATGAGATTGAGACGGACATTCAAGGAAAAACTCGTCCACATGTTGGAAACACTCAATTGGGAAGTTTTACCTCACCCACCGTATTCACCAGACATTGCCTCGTCTGATTACCACTTGTTTGGATCGATGACGCATGGCCTGTCTGAGCAGCACTTCATATGATATGAAGATACAAACAATTATGTTGATTCATGGATAGCCTCAAAAGATGAAGCGTTCTTCTGATTTGGTATTCGTATGCTGCCAGAAAAATGAGCAAAAGTAGTGGCTACGATGGACAATATTTTGAATTAAACATAACCTACCGGTCTTTCAAAATAAATGTCCAATTTTTGATAAAAATGGAGACTTATTTTTATATTCATTAAAATTGCGTTTCTGTAATCGAAAGTCGGTATATTTGTTGTGGTGTTTTTTAACATGCTGCCTGACCTTCTGATAGACTAAGCCTTCCTGTACGTTGGCATCGGCCTGAATACACTCTACAGTCCGAGATAAAGCATTAAGCACTACATTCAATTCTTCCTTTCTGTACCGGAGCTCGAAGTCATGCTGCTGGACGGTAAACGTTCTCGTGAAGTCTCAGTTTACTAGAGTTGGAGGTAGTAATGTCATCAAATGAGTGAAAGCGGCAAAGGATCATTGAAACGTCTTTCCGGTAGTTTTTCTCATAAAATTGATGATTGGGGTTGTTACTGAGGAATACTCGATCATAAACCGTCTAAACCAACCTGTCATCCCTGGGAGCCTCTTAATCCATGTAAGATAACTCCAAGATACTTGATTTCTCTGAAACAGAATCAAAACTATTCTAAGCACGTTTTACTACCTCCTTCAGTAATTCTAAGTGTTCTTCAAACATTTGCGGCAACTCGACTATGCCCTCAAGGTACCTTCAGTTCTAAATTGACTCCAACAACCCGCATTACACAGCCTAAATGATCAAGTTCCAGATTTAACTCCTTCTAAATGAATATGAATTTCGGGCGAGCTCGTGTTTTGACGCCCAGTTGGTCAGGACGATATGTTTTATGATCGTCCAGCTCATGCTGAATTTTATTGTAGTCTTTTGGCACCACAAGGACCCATTCCACGCTCATCGGATCATCGGTCCTGACTTCCACGGACCAGATGTTGGAAGCCTCCTAGACATCGAGACGACAGATCAGATCCCTATAGCAATGGATGGTATTACAAGAGACCTGATCACTTTACATCTCGTATCAATAACAAATGTTGTGTCAACTGCATGTCTTATACGTAATGCACAGTTCCAACCGCTATGCTTATGTTCGTTTTTGTGGGAACCAATTCCAGCCCAAGCTTATCCAACTTGGCATATATATCGCCGCCGCCAAGGATGGTGCAAGTGGGCCAGAATCCAGTAACCTCATACGACAATATCTTAGAACGATTATATTTTACATTCAAGGAGCACTCGATAAGCTGTGAACTACCGTCTTCATCTTTGCGTTCGAATTTCTACTCGTTCAATGGGATCATTTTCCTCTTATCTGAATTATCATAGTTTACCATTTCCTTCATTTGCTTTCCTCTGTTTACAAATTTTGGGATCTTATTTGTACACCCTGGACAAGGCAGATCTCTTAATTGTCCGCGCCACTATTTCCATGAGTCATATTTTCATCACTCCCTGTTACTCCCAAAAGATAATAAATTTTCATTTTACAGCTCTGGCAAGAAATAGACACATCGTCCCTCCTCGTAAAACCTCGACGCACATCAGGTCGAAATCTATGTCCTGATGTTTGCTGTCTATTGATCATCTCCGGTTCTTCCTCTTCTAACTCGTTGTATCTTTGAAAGTCATCGACGGTTTTGTAATCAGAGCTGGATTTCTAGAGAAAACTTTCCTGTTCCCCATTCCATGCATCCGGTATTCCGCCATCATGTTACTCTGCAACACATACACCTTATATTGCTCTTCTGCTGGAGGATAAATGTTGGAAAAGAGTTTGGACATATTTTATAAATAATCTGCTATGTTCTCGTTAGAGCGTTGAGATCTTTCCAAAATCTCTTCTTCCATGATAAAATCGTAGTTGCGTGGTTGAAATCTTGTTTTGAGTCCATTTATGCCATTGTGCCAATTATTGAATTTTGAGGGAAATCTCAGTTTCGACGAATACTCAGGAGTACGAAATAAAATATTTCACGTGAACCAAACGCCAACACCAATCATCCGAAAGAAAACATTAACCCGTGTGAGAAACCGGGTTTTATTATAGAAATTTAATTCTTCTCAAAGAAGACCGGCTCAGTGGATTCTGGATGAAGTCAACCGTTGCTAATAGAAGATACAAAAAACAGGGATCACTATATTCAAGGAGGTTGGCCTGGTCACAGAAAAATAACCCTTCTATATAGGACTGTGTTCTCTCCAAACGCTGAAAAAAGGACTCTTATAGAAAGTGTTGAACGTTTAGAAGCAGAAATACGAAGGATGGAAATCGCTCACCATAAATCTAATATCAATGTCGCCGAACCGATAAATAAGCAAAAGAATATGCTACGATCTCAAACAACTTTAATAGGGAACCGGTTGGATGTTGCAGAGAAATAATGAGGAAAAATCACTCACAAGTACTGTATACAGACCCAAGACGCATCAAGTGCGCAGCTGAACATCTTACTAAGAATGTAAAAAAATCCTAGAAAAATTGCAGCAAAGCGTTTTAACTATGGCGAACCACATCCCTCAAGCTACAGAGGCTGTGTAGTTGCCAAAGAACTTCAGAAAAAGCGAAATCAGAAGGAATGAGTGAACCAAGGAAACGGAAATCAAATCTACGTATTCTACATCATCTACAATTCTAGCTAGACAGAATGAATGAACCTAAGTAGAAACAAGACAATTCCCCGGTGAATGTGATAAAAATTCGGATCAAATGATTAGAAATTATTTAGAAATACTTGAATGCATGCAACTTTCCATATTCAATCTTTCGCTCGACAGTGTCGAAATTAACATCAGAATCGCCATAAATAACAACAAATATTCCACAGTCATCATCTCAAAATGTGTCAATGTCACCAATGCTAACGCCAACGCGAAATCACCGTGTTCATCGGATGGTAAAACTGAATTGAACTCAGCTCAGGGTTATAGTCGTCGTCGTCCTAATGGCCAAACTTCGGTAGCGTTGTGTGATAGAACATAGGGACGAGGATGGTATCTGATAAACTAAGTCATCATATACGGTCACGCCGCACGTCGGATGAATTCATGTGATGAATTCTTTAATTTTGTTGATAAAATCGCACAACAAAAAGATAGACCCTTCAAGGGTCTGGCATGAATCGTAATCGCTGAACTCAGAACAATTGGTCACCACCTGAAGATGATGATTGACCGTTTGTCCGACGGTCATATGGACACAGTATGATAAACTTGACCCGATTATGAATTTGATCGGCGTGGAATATGTAGTGACTCTTTAGTGACAATGGCACGAATTTTGTCGGTGCCAAGAGACAATTAATTGAGCTGTTCAATTTTTTAAGATCCAACACTAATAAACTGTCTTCTGACCTTTTAGAAAAAAACATAGATTGGCATTTCATTACGACGCCGAGGGATCGGCGAAATCATACTGGCATTGGAGGAGTTCACTACACTGATTACCGGTATATTCCAGCAATTCTAAACTCATGCTTCCGTGGAAATCGAAGTTCTTACTTCTCGGCACTTTTTAATTTAAAGGCAATTGTCATCCTTACCTGGACGCCAGATAGAGGATAATTATTGCTTAACAAAGCGTGGGACATAGAGAGGCGTACCAAGCAGCATTTTTGCTGGCAATGATCCAATATTTTTTATGGTCGATCAATTCCTTTGGTAGGAAAATTTTGTCAGTCGATTTAAGCAATTGAAGTTTACTTTTATACAATAAATCGAAAAAAAAGTTTTTGCATTATTCATCATTAGAGACCAGCATATACACTCACAGTTTTGTAGTATGCCAGGGGTAGGCTTTTCCATTTAATTTCCGATTTTGCTTATTCTTCTTTGCTTTCCTATGCTATCACCCAAATTTGTATTAACTGTAGCAATGGTTGCTTGATGCGGTGATGATGTTGTTTACGCCTTTTATCTCTGGGCTACTCGACCTCCGGGAGAGTGTTTTAGGACTAGTCCTAACACACAATGAATACGTTTGTCTAGGATACAGAAAAGTGAACTCAGTAAAATACAAAATACCTAGGTTAGAATCAAAAAAGAGCTCAGACTCATACATAGAAAAATATACTGGCTTTTGGTAAGGAACTCCAATTTTCAAACACATAACTAATAAACTGACGCAATATAAACGGATATTAAGGCCCGTTGATATGGGCCCTTACGTCCTTCAGATTTGGGGTTGTACTAAGCCAAGAACCCTGAATATTATTCATACATTCTAAAATAAAGTACTGTAGTAAGTACATTGAAAATAATGGGAAAATCCAAAACATGTAACCAAATAGCAAATTACATCACAAGCGATATTCCACTAACCGAAAATACAACAAACCAATAACTAAATTAAAATCGAATTTGGAAATTTTTTTATTTTACGCAAGAAAATTAAAACTGCAATTAACTGTTTCCCGTTCTAATTGAAATATGAGGTTAACTCTGAGGAACGCGGATATTGCAATGTGTTAAAGTGAAAGAAAACTCGATACAATTTATTATTGTTATCCTCATCAAACTATTAAAGCTAATTTATTTAGAAACGCACAAAACATATAAAATATTCGGCTGATTAAAACTTGAGAAAAACCTCACATGAATTTCAAATTTCAGACATGCACCCACTTTATCCCGTATTCATTTATCATGAATGTATATTCGACAAAACAAAAAAAAAAGGTAACCAAGTGACATATTCATCAAGTTACTCCTTACGACACACATACACACACACACTCACAACACTGTAGCGTATAGAGTTTTGTTTCCTTTTATGCTACACACCTCCCATTAATCACATCAAATGTTTGTTAAACCCTCGCCTTATATCTACACAATTCTTCCATCATGATTAATTTAACACTCAGCTAAAACATTTTATTTTCCGAGGAGGAAAAATTTTTGTTTTTAACACCCACAGCAAAATCTTTAAAATGTTGTGGCACACGTCTGTATAGTTTTTCCTATACACTCTATACGTCTACATCTACAGTACTACATGCTGACGGTGATTTATGTACATACGTTTAAAGCTCGTAATTTTCATTTTTTAATTAAAATCTAATTAACATTTTGTACGTAAATTAAAATAATAAAAATTACCGCACTGTGCAATTTATTTGTTGTACATAAATTAGAGTCTGGCTGGCTCCGTACCGTATAATACGTATGTATGTATGAATGTGCATGCTAAAATTATTAATCAACTGCGGATTTTCTCAATAATTAAAAATAATTATTTACAAAACATAAAAAGTTTAAGGAAAAGATTTTCTTATAAAACTTTTGTTTTATTATTGTAATGTTGGTACACAGCACAGTGCAGCTAATTCATGTTTTATTTACAATGCATAATTAATTTTATATAGTTTTTGTTTACGGACGGATGGACCCTTAGGTCAGCATTGGGCAATGTTTGGTGGAATATTATTCATACAGTTTTTGGACATATAGGATTCGGAAGGTCTAGCATAAACTATATATAAGCATTTATGATTGTCCAGATGTCTGGACCACACATAATTGAAAAATGTTAATTAATGAAAATTAGTGACCGTTAAAAATATTAACTAGGGTTATGAAGAGGAAAACAATATAAAATGTTAAATACTCGTATTCCAGTGTTACTTAATTTTTGGTAAACTTCTTGCACCTTAAATATAATGCGTTGCTCTGAGATATCTGGAAATTCCATAAAATCTGTTGTGGATATGTAAAATACGAATAGATACTGTACAAGATAGCGGAAATTTGATGCTGTATAAGATAGTGGAAATTTCTCAGCGGAAAATAAGAGATTCCGCTACTCGCCGCAAGTGGCAGCACAATCGCAGAAGAGAATTTATTTTGTTATATAATTACCAGCGGAAATTGTTTATTCATTTTATATCTCTTTTTCACTAAATAAAACATCCCAGCGGAATAAAATATTAAAAGTGACCCTTAAAATGACAAATTGATTGATCTCCGAAGTGAAGGAACTCGGTAAATGAAATCTTGAAATTTAACAATATTCCGTCCGTCTTTCCGCCATTCTAAAAGAATGACGATGAAATTTGGATCAAACTATTGATCAGGGGTCCAAAACTTAGGACAAAATTCTAGGATCTGTTCATGCTGGACTAAACTAGGCCATTTCAAAACCAATACTTTTGAAAATTTAAATTTTTTTATTAGTTTATTTTCAGTTTTTGGCCAATATCTCAAAAACTTCCACTAGTAACCAATACTCTCGATTGTTTTTCTAATAGCTTAGGTCATAGTAAAACTACGAGGAAAATTTGGGGAAAATTGACTTATTAGAATTTTCACTATAATTTTTTGATTTTCTGCGGCCATATAAGTTATTTTCAGATTTTGGCAGATATCTCAAAAACTTCCACTAGTAACCAATACTTTCGATTGTTTTTCTAATAGCTTAAGTCATACTGAAACTACGAGGAAAATTTGGAGAAAATTGATGGATTGAATTTTCACTATAATTTTTTGATTTTCTGCGGCCATATAAGTTATTTTCAGTTTTTGGCCGATATCTCAAAAACTTCCACTAGTAACCAGTACTTTCGATTGTTTTTCTAATAGCTTAAGTCATACTGAAATTTCGAGGAAAATTTGGGGAAAATTGATGGATTGAATTTTCACTTAATTTTTTGATTTTCTGCGGCCATATAAGTTATTTTCAGATTTTGGCAGATATGGATGGAATTTTCACTTAATTTTTTGATTTTCTGCGGCCATATACGAGTAAGTTATTTTCAGTGTTTGGCCGATATCTCAAAAACTTCCACTAGTAACCAATACTCTCGATTGTTTTTCTAATAGCTTAGGTCATAGTAAAACTACGAGGAAAATTTGGGGAAAATTGACGGATTAGAATTTTCACTATAATTTTTTGATTTTCTGCGGCCATATAAGTTATTTTCAGATTTTGGCAGATATCTCAAAAACTTCCACTAGTAACCAATACTTTCGATTGTTTTTCTAATAGCTTAAGTCATACTGAAACTACGAGGAAAATTTGGGGAAAATTGATGGATTGAATTTTCACTTAATTTTTTGATTTTCTGCGGCCATATAAGTTATTTTCAGATTTTGGCAGATATGGATGGAATTTTCAGTTTTTGGCCGATATCTCAAAAACTTCCACTAGTAACCAATACTCTCGATTGTTTTTCTAATAGCTTAGGTCTAGTAAAACTACGAGGAAAATTTGGGGAAAATTGACGGATTAGAATTTTCACTATAATTTTTTGATTTTCTGCGGCCATATAAGTTATTTTCAGATTTTGGCAGATATCTCAAAAACTTCCACTAGTAACCAATACTTTCGATTGTTTTTCTAATAGCTTAAGTCATACTGAAACTACGAGGAAAATTTGGGGAAAATTGATGGATTGAATTTTCACTTAATTTTTTGATTTTCTGCGGCCATATAAGTTATTTTCAGATTTTGGCAGATATCTCAAAAACTTCCACTAGTAACCAATACTTTCGATTGTTTTTCTAATAGCTTAAGTCATACTGAAACTACGAGGAAAATTTGGGAAAATTGATGGATTGAATTTTCACTTAATTTTTTGATTTTCTGCGGCCATATAAGTTATTTTCAGATTTTGGCAGATATCTCAAAAACTTCCACTAGTAACCAATACTTTCGATTGTTTTTCTAATAGCTTAAGTCATACTGAAACTTCGAGGAAAATTTGGGGAAAATTGATGGATTGAATTTTCACTTAATTTTTTGATTTTCTGCGGCCATATAAGTTATTTTCAGATTTTGGCAGATATGGATGGAATTTTCACTTAATTTTTTGATTTTCTGCGGCCATATACGAGTAAGTTATTTTCAGTGTTTGGCCGATATCTCAAAAACTTCCACTAGTAACCAATACTCTCGATTGTTTTTCTAATAGCTTAGGTCATAGTAAAACTACGAGGAAAATTTGGGGAAAATTGACGGATTAGAATTTTCACTATAATTTTTTGATTTTCTGCGGCCATATAAGTTATTTTCAGATTTTGGCAGATATCTCAAAAACTTCCACTAGTAACCAATACTTTCGATTGTTTTTCTAATAGCTTAAGTCATACTGAAACTACGAGGAAAATTTGGGGAAAATTGATGGATTGAATTTTCACTTAATTTTTTGATTTTCTGCGGCCATATAAGTTATTTTCAGATTTTGGCAGATATCTCAAAAACTTCCACTAGTAACCAATACTTTCGATTGTTTTTCTAATAGCTTAAGTCATACTGAAACTACGAGGAAAATTTGGGGAAAATTGATGGATTGAATTTTCACTTAATTTTTTGATTTTCTGCGGCCATATACGAGTAAGTTATTTTTAGTTTTTGGCCGACATTTCAAAAAACTTCTACTAGTAACCAATACTCTCGATTGTTTTTCTAATAGCTTTTGAGATATTGAAGGGAAGTTTTTGAGATATTGGCCAAAAACTGAAAATAAAATAATAAAAAAATTTAAATTTTCCGAAAGTATTGGTTTTGAAATGGCCTAGTTTAGTCCAGCATGAACAGATCCTAGAATTTTGTCATAAGTTTTGACCCCTGATCAATACTGTTATCCAAATTTCATCGTCATTCTTTTAGAATGGCGGAAAGACGGAATATTGTTAAATTTCAAGATTTCATTTACCGAGTTCCTTCACTTCGGAGATCAATCAATTTGTCATTGTAAAGATCACTTTTAATATTTTATTCCGCTGGGATGTTTTATTTAGTGAAAAAAGAGATATAATATGAATAAAAAATTTCCGCTGGTAATTATATAACAAAATAAATTCTCTTCTGTGATTGTGCTGCCACTTGCGGCGAGTAGCGGAATCTCTTATTTTCCGCTGAGAAATTTCCACTATCTTATACAGCATGGAAATTTGCTAGCGGAAAATAAGAGATTTCACTACTCGCCGCAAGTGGCAGCACTATTACAGAAGACAAGTTATTTTGTCACTTTATTTTATCGCAAAACAAAACATCCCAGCGGAATTAAATATTATAAGTGATCCTTGAAACGACAAATGGATTGATATCCGAAGTAAAGGAACTCTTGACATGCTGGCCTAAACTTGACCATTTCATATCCAATCCTAATGAAATTTGATTTATAGATTGATTTTTTTTGTAAAATTTGAATCGCATACATGGGTAGTTCGGACAAAATTAATCGATTGGAATTTTCAGTATAATTTTTTGATTTTTTGCCCATAATATCTCAGAAACGTCCACTAGTAACTAATACTGTCGGTTGTTAGTTTAAACATCATAAACATGCATAAAGTGAAATACAACAAAACCAACGATCATTGGTTGGTGCCAAGGAAATAAGATCTGTTATTTTCTATCAACCAAACACGTTGAGGCTCCAATGTATTTCACTTTATGCATGTTTATGATGTTTCAACGTACGCCCGGCCTTGACAGAATGGCATAGTGATCAAGTTAACAATGGTCAATTCAACGGTGTTGGTTGTTTAACTATGACGGCTAGGATAATTATGGCTGCAATACTTTCATAAGATACAATATACTGATGTGCGTCATGTTGAGTAACTTGAGTAGATGGCAATATCTTTCTTGCCTGTATGTCATCCTACTCCAGCGTGTCATCTCTTATTAATCCAAGATATTGGGATATTCGCAATGGATTGGAATGTTGAACTTCTAAAAGATGCTCAGTGATGTTTATTGTGGCTAAGTCAGAATACGGCTCGAATAATTCCTTCACGTTTGATAAGACACCGCGATTGTAGTTTTAAAACTCCAGTCCACTTGATTTGGATCGTAGTCTTAGTTGTTCCGCAAATGATATACATGGTATCTACTTCTTACATGAAGTAAATCCAGGAATTTGGCTCATGTAATTTTACCCGTTGTACAGGTGTTTTTGTCCTTTGTATTTTGCATAATGAGAGGTTCGATGAACGCTCTAGTATGCTTAGTTCGCACTCGAATCAGTTTGTTTTCGCTGTGTAAATGATATGTTGATTTGCACACCAATATTCATGTTCGTCAATGTTGTGGCATTTATTGAATTCTGCTTCAGTCATTGGGTAGAGTTTGTCCTTAGGCAATTAATTGCTAGGTATTCTGTTGATGGCAGAATCGACACGATGGTAGAAAAAAATTATTGGCATGTTGGTCGTTGCATGTATGTGAAGTTGGCCCGAAAAACCAGCCCGAAAAACACCTTTTCTATTTTGGTGCGTTTCTTTGCTAATTTCAAGACCATCCCGAAAAATATCGTAATTGTATGGAAAACGCATATCTCATCCCGAAATATTTTTTTCATCTACTCGTATGTACGAGTATCTACGAAATTTGTATCAATTAATATGAGAAAGCTAAAATTATCCCGAAACGTTACTAAATTAATAATGCGATATTATACAGATAATAATTGTAATATTTAAAATAACTTCCATAAATATTCAATATTAGAGCCTTATCTTTATCCATGTGTTACTATGGTTGTATTGAACTTTTCCATTTTATATGAAAAGTTTTAAATTAAGAGATATCCCCCTCGAGATTATTTGCTCAAAAAATAGGTCCATCCATCTCAGATATAACGCCAATAGATCAAGTCTGAACGATGAATATAAAGGTCTGATCTAAAGCACAATCTCAGCATAGGTTTCATATATTCGAGCTGGTACAGCAGCAGATATGCTTCAAAAATCACACTCTTCAGAGGCTGGCCCAATTGATTCTGGGGTGGCCCAATGATTGTTTTACCTATTTGGATGAAACTCCAAATTTTCACGATCATCAAGATCTTATAGTGCAAGAAGGAAAACATCGAACTCCTTGAACCATTAAGAGAAATAAAGAAATTTATAACTAAATTAAAAGAAGAATTCCCATTTTTAAAGAAAGAGAAATGAAAATGGGAAACTCATATAAGCTGTTGGAACACGGGCACTACTTGGGACGACACCTAACCCTGCAAATAATGATGACATTAATTCATTACAAGTGGATAAGGAAGAATTAGAAAGAGAAACCCAATTAGGTGTTGAACCGGAATAAAAGACCAAGTTAAAAAATGAAAGCTCAACATTCACCAGAACCAGCAGAGACTTTACTGTCAACCTCAAAAGAGTTTTCTAGAAATCAGTTAATCATCAAGAAACAACTAGCTCTAGAACTACAAACAACAAAACCAAACGAAGATCACCGCTCTACCAATAAATGGCGTTAGAATATCAAGTTTCACCACTATAAAGGGTGTTTTTTTTAGAGGTTCACAATTTTTAATTAAAATAAAACAAAGAAAAACATTTTGAATATCAATAAAACTAGCTATATTGGATAGATAATTTTATGCCATTGATGCTTGAATATGATTTCGGCCATGTGGCGAAATGGAGGTTAAATTGTCGATCACTCTTCGCAGCAATTGTGGCTGTATCTCACTAAAAACTCGCCGATTGCGGTGTTCCAAGTGTTCAATAGTCTCTGGTTTGGCCCTATCTTTTGAGCAAATACCGATGAGGTTTCCCCTAGGAGTTCCGCAAATAAATTGTTAACCCATTTTAGACATGAAACCTATGCTGAGATTGTGCTTTAGATCAGACCTTTATATCCACCGTTCAGACTCGAGCTATGGGCGTTATATCTGAAATGGATGGACCTAACTTTTGAGCAAATAATCTCGAGGGGGATATCTCCTAGATTCCAGCAATTAAATTTTTAATTTAACCGACTTTTCATATAAAATGGATAAGTTCAATACAACCATAGTAACACATGGATAAAGATAAGGCTCTAATATTGAATATTTATGGAAGTTATTTTAAATATTACAATTATTATCTGTATAATATCGCATTATTAATTTAGTAACTTTTCGGGATAATTTTAGCTTTCTCATATTAATTAATACAAATTTCGTAGATACTCGTGCATACGAGTAGATGAAAAAATTATTTCGGGATGAGATATGCGTTTTCCATACAATTACGAAATTTTTCGGGATGGTATTGAAATTAGCAAAGAATGGTCGTTGCCGCTATTTGAAAATAAAAACTGCATGTATTACATTTTAGTCAAGACACATTTTTGGAGACTTTCCTGTATACACAGAGAAGTCTCCAAAAAATCATATTCAAATAAGTCTCCTCGCGAGTTGACTTATTTGAATAAGTCGATGTTTGGAAACAGCCTTAGGGTGTTTTCCAAACACCGACTTATTGCAGACAGCTTATTTGGCGCCATCTTAAATAAATCAGTCAAGCCATTCCAATCCATTGTAACGACTTATTTGTGACGTAATAACAAACAATAAAACGCAATTTCTATTACATGGAAGAAAAAAATTCTTGGAATGTTGGTCGTTGCCACTAGATTTGAAAATAAAAACTGCATGTATTATATCATGGAGGAATGAATATATGTATATTTTGCTCAATGATTATATTTAGTCAAGACACATTTTTGGAGAGATTTCTGTGTAGACGTACTTATTCAAATAAGTCTCCTCGTGAGGTAAGCTTATTTGAAAACAGCTTTAGTAACGAATAAACAAGATTATTAGTATATCTAAAATACGACCAACTTGTCGGATTGATTAGCCTACTCTACTACAATATTATTTGATATTTTGGAACACCCTTATGAGTATGCGGTTACTATAAAATATGAAAAGCTATTAAATCTATATACTGCACTCTCTATATTTCTTGTACACACATAAAATCAAATGGACAATTACTTAACACCAACGATAAAATTATGACTGCAAAGCCATAAACTCATTGTTGAACTGAATAGTTACAGTACCCTAGAACAAAAAAATCTAATTATCCCATCTAAAACGACAAAGTTTATTGTGCCCCTCTACTACATATACACGAAAAGAGCAAAGAAAACGCTTAAATACTAAAAAGGCCAGCAGCTACATGCTATACTAAACCAAAAAACACTATCATAAAAATCACAACGTCATATCCAATTTTTTTTTTATTTTATCTGCAATAAAAAATCAGAGACATAAGCTTTTTTTTTTGTATATAGGATCCATCGAATTATCTAATTAACTTACTGGGTAAATAAAACTTTCTACTGAACTATTAATTATCAAAAAATAAATAAAAATAAAACGGAAAACCGAAAAACAGGCAGAAAACGAGAAAAAAATTCTTCGACAGCTAAAATTGTTCTTGGTATCGTTAGAAAGAGATGTATATATCGTATATGGAAAACTGAGAGTCTGAAAATTTGTATACACTAATAGTACATTTTCACGGATATAAGAATCTCGGGAAAAATATTTTGAGAGAGGATACACAACTAGAAAATTGTATGTGTTCTTATGTGGAAAATTTGTATCTCTTTTTTGAATGTAATGTTTTTGATTGTTTTGTGTTTGCTCGCTAGTTTTGCTCTAGTCGATACCATGCTGCTGCTGCTGCTGCTGTTGTGTTTTGTATGTATGTATACAGGAAAATCAAAGAATATACCAAGAAATAAAAAAAATTAAAAGGAAAATCGCACACCCTAATTTTTATTTTTCCTTTCTGCTTTTTTTTTGTTTTCTTGTGTGTGCTTTTTTCGGAGGAAAACAAATAGAGCAAAATTTTTATCTCATAACACTATACACGGTACACGGTACGGTGGTGGTGTGTTTGGCTGTGTAATATGTAAAAAAAATAAAATAATAATACAGAAAAGTTTTATATATTTTTTTTTTTGTTTTTGGTTTTTCATTTTTCCACATTTTCTCTGTGTATATAGTACCGTACCGTATAGTATAAATATTCAGCAGTGTAGTTTTGTGTATACACACAGCATTTTGGTTCGGGTTGTTTTTTAAAAAATTTTCTTTTTTTTTTTTTGCTTGCCTGGGTTGGTTTGTTTGTGCGGAGTATTTATCTCTTTCGCACACGAATTTGCTTTTTTTCTTCTGAATTACTTGGCTCTAAATTTCTGGGTTTAGTCCCAGACCGTTTATTGAATTAAACGGTTATTCCGGAATAAAATGATTTCGCAGTACATACACACAGAGTAATAAATATTATGTGTATACACTACACACAGTGTTTTTTTGGTTTTATTTTTACTTCTAAATTCAGTGTGGAAATTTTTTTTTAATTTATTTTTTAAAATAGAATTTTCTTTATACAAATATATAAATTATTTAAAAATAGAATAGAATTTTTATTTGTTTGGCTATAAAAATAAAATTAATTTGTTGTTGTTGTTGTTTTTGTTGTGCTTCTAAATCAAAATTCAAGTCGCCGAAGAGTGAAAACATTATTTATGTATTGTGTGCAAAATAATTAATTTAATTAATAATATTACGAAAAGTATATTGAGTGAATTAAAAGTGAATAAATAAATAAGAATTGTATCTGCATTACACGCAATAACAAATATTTAACGGGGGCAGTAGCAGCCGCAGCGGCAACGACAGTCTGCGATGCCAATCGCACCCATCACCTATTTTAAGAAATGATACTCAATATAAATTGCCAGCAGCAGCCAAATACTCAAATAAATCATGTATTGCAGATATATAAAAAAAACAGACATTGAACCGAGTTTGCCTGCTTGCTTGTATATACCCCGGTGGTACGGTGCACATAAGTGAGTGGTAGTTAAAATTTTTTTAGTACATTTTCCAAATTACAAATCATAATTTATATTGGTACATTACAAATATATTTCAATAATTTTGGTTTCTTATGTATATTAAACATGTATGCCGCCAGTATATACATTAAAAAAAATTAAAGTATATTTTTAAACCAAACCTAAAACAGATATATAAAAACGTATAGAAAAAGAAAATTGTTGAGATGAAAATTTTCTCAAGTGTCAGTTTTCATGAACCTAAAAGATTTTTCGTTTCGTTTTCATTTGATTTTGTGTATTTTGTTGGAAAAGCATGATGAAAATATAAAAAATATACAAATTTTATGTAATCTATATAGAGCATGATTTGCTAATTTATTTATAAAGAACGTGACACTTTAATCCAAAGCTTCCTCCACCTCTCATTACATCACGTGTTACACATATATATTTTCCTCCGAATGCTAAACCCAATCAATCATCATCAGCCGTTTAATTAAAATCAAATTACGCGCGGTATTTTATTTTTTTACAATCCCATTCATATTATGCCCGTACTCTCGTGCGAACGACTAGGGCTATCTGTACCCAATTTATATAATACTATTTCGGAAAATGGCATGGAAATTAGATAAAATAAACGATGTGGATGTACGAGATGATGATGATTATCGTAAAATTTAAATAATAATCACAATAATAATAACAATTTTCGTCTGTCGCTTTTGCCTAGGTACAGTGTGTATGGTTGGTATACGAGAAGGAAGAATTTCCACAACTAATGTAATTTTTTTCCCCGGATTTTAAAGTTTTGCGTTGCTTGATTTTTTTGCCGTTGTTGTTGCTGTTAATCTAGGAGATGTGATTTACAAAAAATAAAATAAAATAAAAAGTTTTGCGCAGGTCGATATCCTAAAATTAGTTATTACACAAAAATATCTGCATACATATTCAAATTATACATTCCCGTGTATACATATAATATTTGGGGTGGGTTAGGGGTGCGAAAACGAAAAAAGGAGGTCATCAACAGAAAAAAAAAATATCTCGACTCTTCATCACACACATATCGGTTTTGTTAGCTAGACGACAGACGTCTAGGTAAATCTCAAGGAATTTTTTTTTCTCGTTTTTATTTTATTTCCATTTGGCATCAAGTGACAGTATACATTTCCTTTGCTGTATATGACTGTGTATTTACACGAGTATATCCAATTTTGCTGTTAATTTATGTATCAAGCACTCTCTGGTGACACCCCAGTACATACATTTATATATATATATGGAATGGAACATAATAGAATTATTCATTTCCTTTTCAGGAATTCAGTTTTTTACTTTTCAGTTGAACTTTTTGTGTATGTCCTGTGCTTTTTAAAAAAAAAAACATGTTTTCTAATAAATTTTGTGAAAAGTCAGCAGTAATAATAACATTGAAGCAACTCTCCGATGGGAGTGTACCATGGTACACAGAATTCTAGTTATACTTATCGCTCCGATGATTTTGCATTTTTATTAATCCTGGGCTTAATAAATTTATGCTCGATATGTGTGTCACTTTTATTTTTATTTTGCTCACCGGATTAATTACGTTGCTGCCGGGAAATATATTACTTCACAGAAATTCGAAATTGAATATATGTAATGCAAATATATTTATGTACAAATTTATAGCTCTAAAGATAAATCAGTCCTGATTATAGAACCTACTTTCCAGCCGGCTGGATTAACCACGGCCCGGCCATTACATGTAAAAGCGTTGGCAATTTCCTTGTAAATTACATACAAATTTGTACAATTTACAGTAAAATGCGGGCCACGTACACGTTTGAATTCGAATGGTATATCTGTCGGAATCATTGGGATGCATAGCAACAGTACATCTTCTCCTTTAAATTTTCCACCTCCTTAAAATTGTATTTTTCATCATCTTTTTCACTAAAAGCCTGGTACCGCTGCAAAGTCGTGGTGGAATATGGAAAACGTGCTGCAATATGCCTGGCAAATCAAGTGAATTCAAGAATTTAGTTGAATAATTTACAACTTGATCTTGATTCATTACAATATCTATGGACTTAAACGATGTCGTTTCGTCTGGTATTTCGGTTTGAATGATTAAATTGATGGCATTTTTGGTAATTCTGTGCAATATTGAAAAAACTTTGTGAATCAATTCGAATGTGGTTGCTGTATGTACTCCCAATATCCAACAATTGTTTTGCTAAACGTTCAGCGGATGCGTCATGTTGCAATTTCTGTACGTGTCGCCATAAAACTGATGATTTGACACGTGGCCCAACTGGTCGAGTTAGTCGAAAATCACCAGATAATAAAATGAGTGCCCCACCGAAGAGCTGCTTTTTTGTGCGCCATAGTACACTCGTCCCTTATAATGAGTTAACATGATTGCAGCACTTTACCCATTGCAGAATTTTTGTTGATATTTCTTGTTGGTATCCCAGTGATTTGCGTATTCAAGGGTAATTTCAGTGCTGAATGTGCTGTTAGACCACCATCCAAAAGGGTTACCGGAATTCCAGATGATGCGATTGCCAGCGCAATATTTCTTCGTGATCGTAGGAAATCACGTCTTTTAAATGTTATGTTAAGAAACAAGTACTTATTTAGCGATTGCCAAACAAATGTCCTCAATCGAAACCAATTCCTCATTATACACGTTTTTTGCGAAATTCATTCATTAGGATGTCTTCACTCATGCAGTATTCGTATTTTTCCCAGAAATCGTTTGGATTGGATGGAAGGCACGTTGTCGATATGACTGCAAATAACGTGCTTATTTGTTGTGGTTAAGAAGTATTTGATGGATGTCAATTCATGGAAGGAAGGATGTTGACTCACGTACGTTGATTAACAGTAATCGCAATTAAAATCATTCTGCATTGTTTGAGTGTACATACAGCCTAACGCGTCGGCTGAATATAAATTGGGGTGTCCCTAGTATGTTGGCACTTTCGAGTAAAGAAACGTCTTCTCAAACATATCATCCTCGCACAATGAGCAAAATGCAGTTAACGTAGTAGGCGGTGATGGCAATGCTCTTTTTGTACTGAAGTATACAAGCTGTCCATCTTCAAGGTGCACTGCTAAATGAACGATATGATAAACTGTGCCATACTAATGTAGCGTTCCAGTTGATATTGGTCGGTTTCATCGACAGATGCAGTTGTACTGCCATATCGCTACCTTAGTTAACATATTTACAAATGTATGTGATAAATTTCACCGAATTACAATGTGCTTTTCACGTTTTCGAGAGTAACGGTGAATAGGGTACAATCCTACGATTATCACCCTCCACTTCATTGTTTCATACTTTTAAAGTGATGGATTTGCCTGCATTTTCAATTGATCGACGACGACAGCTTGGACATCCGTCATTGATAGATCAGTGCATTTACCATCATACATAAAATTGTGGGCAAAAAATAGTAAGACTTTGTTCATAATTTTAAAATTTTCTATTTATTTCTCCAAATCTATTTCGTCCCCCTCAAAGTAATCCCCCCCGGCCTCAATACACTTGTGCCAACGTTCCTTGCGGAACGAAAAAATCACGTAAGACCAATGCAGTATGAGAAGGTGCATTATCGTGGTGCAAAAACCAAGAGTTGTCGACCCATAATTCCGGCCTCTTTCTACGAATAGCTTCGTGCAAACCCCGCATAACACTCAAATAGTATTCCTTGTTGACAGTTGTTTTCGGGTCGTAAGCATAGATCCAAGACTCATCGCCAGTTATAATACGTTTAATGACATCCTGGTAGTCGGAAAGCATTGTTTCACAGACGCCAACGCGACGCTATTTTTCAAAAAAATTGAGTGATTTTGGAACCAATCGTGCTTTCACTTCTCTTAGGCCCAAATGATCTTTCAAAATTGTTTTCACTGATCCTTCCGATATTTCAACGATGCCAGTAAGGTCTCTGACTGTTAATCATCGATTCTCGAGCACCAATTCCTTGATTTTATTAACGTGTTGATCATCAGTTGATGATGATGGCCGTCCTAGACGTGGCTCGTCGTCAACACGTTCTCGACCTTCTTTGAACAATTTGTACCAATCAGAAACACTTGCTCGCGACATACAATTATCACCGAAGGCCTTTTGCAACATTCTGAACGTTTCAGCACCACAAAATTGATTCCGCACACACAATTTAATGGAACTTCTTTGTTGAATAATTTCACTCATTGTAAAATAATTTCCCCTAAAATGTCTCACTACTTTTTGCCCTCAGTAGACATAGTTAGATTTTGTTTAGTGTGCCATATGGATCATGAATCATGTTTTGGTGGCGACTTCAAATATGTCTGTATCAATGTGGACATCAGGCACTTCTAGCGAGATTACTTGGTTAATTTGATCTGGTGTGACTATTTTTGATCAACCACCGATCAACCAGTCCTCTTTCCAAAAACATGAAGCTTGACAATTAAATACATTAAAGATATCAATTTTTATTTGAACAACGTGCGAAAATATCATGAAGATCCGATGATGATTGTCCAGTTAACAAAAGTTATTTTATTTCATCCCACGAAGGGTAAAATGTGGAAGAAATCGAGCAGCCAGTGGACTCCAGTGGTAAATGTGGCCGGTACAATGATCATCTTTCCCAATTAATTGGGATTCGCATTGCCATCATTATAACAGCTACAAATTAAATCACGTAAATAAGTGATCTCTTCGGGGACGTAACTTGATTTGATTTAACCGAATGTAGCGGTGTCGTTCGCTCTCGATTTTCGCATACATATATCGACAATATATTGATGGAACATTGTCGACATTTCAAGATATGATATTTTCACGAATCATCAATCGATATGAATAGTAATTCATGCATTTGTTGAAATGATCTCCTTGCCAATATAAAATCGGATATTGCAATCCGTCGTATTAGCGACGAGTTTCTGAGACCCGCTGAACATCACCATTTCTGATGAAGAATTATGTCACGCGAGTTAAATTCTTCGCCAACTAAAACGATCTCTATACTTCATTAATTGTTGGTGCATTGTACTGTCTTTCGTGACGAGCCGACAAGTGTTTTTTCGGCTCTATATATTTTATAGTCATCAGCTGGCATTTGTTCAAGGCCAGTTATGAACAATCAGGTAATTCGTTGTGTTGATCGAATAAAGTTTGTAACGGATCTACAATCGCTCCTTTAGTGCCCATATTGAATCGACGTTGCACGATTTATTCGTTAATGTTTCCCATGAAATAAATTTAAAGAAATCTTCATTCGGCAGTGGTCCACACACTTTTCATCACTTATTCCTTAAAAGGCAGCAGGAGATAAAATAGCAACATCCGATAAGCCGGGTTCGTCTTTATTTTCTTCTATCCATTTCGCCATTTTAATTTTGCATGTCTTAAAAGCTTTGTTGCAAGCAAAATTATCCGTTTATGTCCGAAGGCCCATTTGCTATGTATTGCATCACTTTAGTGTATACCAGTCTTTCATCATCCTCCAACAGACATTTTTAAGTCCAGCGAAAACTCGTTACTGATCAACGTCGTAATGTCGTTTTCGTAATAAATCTGTATCGTGAACAATGTTCCATGGTGTGTCGGTGCTGGCAACCCAAGTTTACAAACGAATTTGCTATAAATGCATATGCATGTATCCTCAATTTATTTGAGTCGCTCTGCTGAAAACTTTATCTCAATATCAGCATTTGTTCTATTTGCGAGTATGTCTTCACTAAGGCTTTTTTGTGCTTTTTCCCAAAGACTTTTAGAATCGGAAGGTGTGCAAATTGTTAATACTATTGCAAAGAGCTTGTGTTTCACATAATTGAAAAAGGTCCTTGTCCATTGTTTAAGTTGATGCTAAGATGTACAACCGTTGGATATCGCTCATGAAAGTTAAAACTTAGAATTCGCTCCATTGTTGACCTATTAACTTAACTGAGTTGCAGTAATCAACATAAATATGGGTTAAAGCCAACAGTGGATACGTGTCTTGATTCCTCTTACGAGGATATTTTCTCCATCATTTTCCACCATTAATGCAATGCGAATTGGGATTCAATGCTCCACATGGCCCATATATTATATTTTTACTAATGATTTCAAAAAGTATCCGATCTTCTTGAGGAAGGGGCAACTCAGCTGATATAACACCAACAATTTGAGTTGGAGTAATTTTGTCCTTCATCCAAATACAAATGTTAGCGTGTGGTAGAAAATGTGGTCTTTTTGAAAACTGTATCTGTACGATCATGCGGATGGGACGATGATTGCCCAATTAAAAAAAAAATCTCTTGTTTCAATTCATGTTGGATTACTAAATAAATGAAAAGAAGTCACGGGTGTGATTTAATTGTTGAGCTCTAATACAACACGCATAAAAATTCATAAGGGAACCCCTTTTCGTGATCGCAGCACAGCTGGATTAGTTCGCATCACGTTAAAATGATATCCGTCTTCTCCTTGCCGAAATAGTGTTGGCTATTGAAGAGCTTCATACAGTAGCTTCGTTGATCGTTGGAGAGTTGAAACGTGTTTCATATTCACGAAAAGGTGTTTTGTCTGCTCGAATAACTACCCCGTGATCATCTTATGGTATTTGCTCCAAAACAAAAATCGAAAAATAGTCACCAACAATTATTTTATTCCACTGTAACTAATTAATCGGGAATAACGGGCAATCGGATTGTACACAAATTTGTATTAATTTAGACAAAACGATTAAAAAATATCCACTTCGACACGTTTCACCGCCAACTGTGTTTTAAAATGACACTACGAAAAACAAAAGACATTTTTCAAACTAAGCCATTTTTACACGTACAATATTTTGTAGCAAAGGATATTTCTAGTAGAAGACGAAATTTTTAAATATAAAAGATTAGTACTTTTCCTCTAATTGAATATTTAAAATACAGTAATCCCTCGAACTGCGCGGTAGTTACATTCTGAAAAAACATCGCGCAAACCGAAATTGTGCACTGTAGGGTTCACAGTGCACGATTTCGGTGTTATGTATTAAGCTAGGGGATATGTTCAAAATCCTCCTATGCCCTGTAATCATGTTCCAAATGTGTATAATTAAAATAAAGTCTTTATTCAGTGACAACTCAAGTTAAATATAAATATAAAATTAAACATAAACAAAACAGTAAAAAATATAAATTAAATCATAAAACTGAAACAAAAAATCTTTAAATCATTTCATTTCACTACTGCCTTCTGATGAATTTGATATTGCTGCCAAGGGTTTTGTAAAAAAGCTTACTATCTCTGGCCATATTTTTTCCAAACGGCATTCATTGTTGAGTTTTTTACCTCATCCCATACAAATTTAATATTTTGTACGGCGCCTAAGTTGTCGAATTGTTGCCAATATTCACGAATTTAAAGGCTGTCTGGTCCATCAGTAGCTGCAATTAGTTGCAAGAAAGTTCTTTTACGATAACAACGTTTAAATGCGGTAATGACGATGAAACCTTGGTCCATCGGTTGAATTAATGAGGTCGTGTTCGGAGGAAGAAATATTACCTTAACATTTTGGGTGCAAAACAGCCAAATGCACTGGATGATTTGGTGCATTTTCAAGCATTAGCAAGATCTTGAAGGCAATGTTTCTACGTTTGCAATGTCTCAATTTCTACACAATCTTCGACCTGATCCTCGAACAATCTTACCTGTCATCCAAGCTTTTTTCGATCGATTTTCAATGTACTGGCAGAGAACCATTGAAAAGTCCTTTAAAAGCTCGATGATTTAATATAACAAGAATGGCCAATGAGATCAACACAATTGGACAGCAAATTACATGATGATTTAAATTAAGAGCTATAAAAGAGGAAATAGTAAATATAAAATGTACAATCCATTGAACCAAGGCAGGAGTGATTACTTCACTCATTTTATCTAACACTGAAATAAACCTGGCCATTAATACAATAGAAGCCGATAATGTGACATACAGTACGCCAGAAGAAGCACTAGACTTCGCGGACATTAAAATTATTACCAACAACTTGTGTTTACATAATTTATATTCCGATAAATACGCGGGAGCTATATGAGAAGTTGACGGTAAAACCTGTCAAAAGAAAGAATCACAGAAATTAAATATGAGAACATTATTAAGAATCACAACCAAATTTATAGCGTTATCAATGAGGGTAAAACAATATAAAGGGTTAGGAAAAAAGTTCGTGGCCTTTTTTTGGGTGACATTGAAACAAAGAATTTTCTTATTCCAAATGAACTTTATTAGCCATGATCCTATCACTGTAGAACTTCTATAGTTTAGAGGCGAAAAATCGAGACAACTCATTTTCGCAGGCCTCTTTTGAATTTAATGTAAAACCATTAAGATGGTTCTGCATAGACCGGAACAAATGGTAGTCCGATGGTTCATCGAAACTTCTCAGCCAAGCTCTCTCAGATTCTGCCGGGTCATCAATGATGTGTGTGTGGTCTAGCGTTATCATGATGGAACACAACTCCCTTTTGCTGACCAATTCTGGACGTTTTAACTGAATTGCTTGCCTTAAACGCGTTATTTGCTGACAGTAAAGATTAGAATCAATCGTTTTGACCCGGTGGCAGCACATCATAATGCACGGTTCCTTCCCAATCCCACCAAACACACTGCATTACCTTTCTTGGCGTCAATCCTGGATTTGATACCGTTTGGAAAGCTTCACCCCGTTTCGTTCATGATCTTTTTCGCACAACGTTGTCGTATCTTATCCACTTTTCATGACCAGTAATCATTCGTTTTAAAAATGGCTCGATTTCGTTCCGTTTCAGCAGCGTTTCGCAGATAGAAATCCGGTCCATTAAATTGTTAACTGATAATTCATGTGGTACCCAAACGTCAAGCTTTTTTTTGTATCCAGTCATTATCAAATGGTTTAAAAGTGTTTTATGGTCTTCTTCAATTTTCTGCATGATTTCATCGACTTTTCCAGTGGTTGGTTGACCAGAGCGAGTTGGGTGCATCTTTGATATCCATATTTCCAGAACGAAAGCGCTTGACCCATTTCTGTGCTGCTGATTTTGATAAAACACGTTCTCCATACACAGCACAATTTTTATCGCAAGCCTGAGCCGCGTTTTTACCTTTGTCGTAATAAAATTGTAAAATATATCGAATTTTTTCATTATTTATCTCCATGTTTAAAATGTTGTAACTTTTTATTCACTTCACCGATTTGGTATGTCAATGTTCTGTATGTCAAAGTACAAGTAAAAATGTCACCTCAGTCACACACAGAATTGCCCGATACCATCAATGGTTATTGAGATATATGAATGTAAAGCCTTCTACTCACCGAAACAACGCGCCGAAATAGTGACACTGTACATTGAAAGTAGTCATTGAGTGTTAACTCAACGTGCACATCATCGAAAATTTAATGGAAAAATTATTCGTCATTTGGTGTCGAATTTTGTTCAACGCGGGACTGCTAGCGGTCAGATAGTGCGTTTCCCAGAACCCAAAAGTGTCGTATCGTCGCCGCACTTAGCATTTTGGCGTCAGTGGAACCACTTTGCGGCATATTTTGAAGGATGATTTGAATTTGTTTCCGTATAAAGTGCAATTAACACAAAGAATATTGCCGACAAACCGCCCACGTTGCTCGGAGTCGCTCGAATGGTTGATACTGAGCCTGATTTTTGGAAGCAAATTCTAATGACCGACCAGGTCCCTTTCGCACTTTCTGACGGCGTTAATCTGTTTGGGCCGTCGCTTGCACCAAAACCATCATTGAGTCATATCTTTTCAGACAAAACGAAAGAGTCAATGGAAATCAATATCGGTGGATGTTGGCTCATTATGTATGCCCACAAATGCGTGAAAAAGGTCTTGACGGTTACTGGTTTCAACAAGAAACAAAAATCAAACAATTCAATTTCTGCAACTAAAATTCCCTGGACGTCTGATGTCAAAAAATTCGACATTGACTGGCCACCCAGATCTCTAGATTTGACCCCTCCGGACATTTTATTGTGGGGATATTTTAAAAGCAAAGCATACACCAGTAAGCCGCAGACCAGTGACGAGCTTTAGGTAAACATTCATGCCGAAAGCATCGCTATACTTCCCGAGATGCTCGAAAAGGTAATGGAAAACGTAGGAAAAAGGGCACATTCCTCTTTGACCAACAAAAGCGGCCACCTAATTGATGTTGTATTCAAAAACTAGTCCAAATAAATTGCAAAGGATCAAGTTGATAAAAATACCTCATATATAGAAATCGGTCGTTTTGTTTTCAAAGTTATTTAATGTTTACATGTAATTTTTGCGTGTGATCACAATCTTCATGCTTACAATACGAGTATAGTTTTCAAATTGTTACTTTACGACCTAACTTTCCAGCAATGCGTAATTTTCGCATAGATGGAGCTCTTATAAAATTACCAACGGTCTTTTGTCCTCTTGTGTTTAATCATCCTATTTCCTGTTTTATTAATATAATTCAATTTTATCTTTCCCTATTCACCTGATTAAACAAACTTAAAGAAGAACATGGGAAATGACGTACAAAGTACGTTCAGATAACAATCACCTCGGTACAATAGATCAACAGTTGGAAGTTAAAATCCACATCAATCATATGAAATTGATGGTACTCGTTTAACATTTTCATAAACAAAAGTGCTGCTAATGAAATTATCTATATGTGAGTGCACCTGGGGTTTTTAGATAAATTGGGGGATAACAATGTTGCCTTCTATAAATTATGAATATTTATGTAACACATTGAGGCGATAAGGTAATAAATCGATTAAATTAGCTAAAGAGAAATTAATTAGCTTCAACAATTTTGATTGAATAAATTAAATTAGCTGTTGCTTCTTTTCTGCACATTTGTATGTTTCCACTGTAATTAAATTAAGATCGAGAGGACGAGGTGAAATCAGTACTTTATCGTGAGATCCGGGTGCTGAGTACACGACCAAAGAAAAACAAATCAGTTCAATTACCATATACTTACATATTGAAAACCTGCATACGTGGCATAAACTTATATTGCGGTTAAATCATTTGAATTACTCAAAATAATGAATATTAGATACAAAATTATTCGCCCGCACATGCCAAACGATAACAATATTTGTATGTGTCGTGTGTTCTTGAATAATTCGCTATCATTATGTAGGACGTATATATGGTAGCGCTATAGCAAAAGAAAAGCGTTGACGACGACGTTGCCGACCAAATAAGAGAAATAAGAAGACGAAGAATATACTCGTATATACAATCTTCATTGATAGAATACGAAACATATCAAATTATTATGATTACATTATTAGTATTGCCTCAAGCACAGAATTCATCAATATCCATTTATCGCTATGTGACAGTATATAGAGGAGGATTATACGAGACGACATATTTTATTAACGTCCCCTTTCTTTCATTTCCCTAATTTATTTTATTCTGCGTAACTTGCAGTGTTTCTTAATCTTTGGCTAACTATGTGTAACACACTTGTATCACTGTGTATAGCAATAAACCGTTAATTATAAACTAAACAGCAAAAAAATACATGCAGGTATCTGTCGCTATATGTGCATCTCAATTATAAACAGTTTGTAATTATAGACAAACTGTGTGTTTGTATTCCAGGTTAAAACACCGTTGCGGTGCTTTCGTTCAAAAATTTTAAAATAAGAATGGACAAGAATGAAGTTAGCTGTACAAGTCGAAAAAAATTCGAAAAGCGATAGCTAGTGACATCTATGCAAAAAGTTGAACGTAATTTAACTGTGTAATTTAGATGTCAAAACAAAATAGTAAATACTGGTTTGTCTGGTTGGAATCCTTTATTTGACCATCAATATACTTTTTATCGAAATATTTAAAAAATTGGAACGGTTAATAAAAAAATATACCTAAACACTAGTTCTACAAATTGTGAAATATAAAGTGAGGTTAGTTATTTACTGAATCGGCACTCCATTCAGAAACATTGATTTAAACTCTGGGTATGGATAACAATATTTATCAAGTTAAGTTTTTACAAAATATTGAATCGTTTACCTAGTTTTACCCATAACACTCGAACACATCTAAACCTTCAGGGAAACGATTGTGGAACAACGTGGAGTAAAGAATCACATTCCACTACTCATAACCAAATAGTGAACGCGTTAATCGGCACCCCTTTAGTATGGAATAACAATAAACTTGTGATGGAAGAAGCATTACGGCCTAATTTCATTGCTTAACACATTCACGGACACCCACTGCAATTGCAGTATACGCATAGCTTTCCAATGGGTCACCACTGCTATGACAGTACAATTTTATTTTCTCTTTGTATTTTCGTTATTTTGTTTTATGAGAATTAGCTCTTCTCATTTGAATTGTTTTTTCTCTTTACATTATCAAAATATACCATCTGTACTTACTAGCTTTTGTTTTAATGCCACGAAATGAAGTACATTGTAGTACCTATATTTCCGTCTTACTCTGGCAAATTAATGAGACAACTGCAAATGCAGTGGTGATTTCCATATAAACACAAAAGTGTCGAGTTGAGCAGACGGATTTTATTGGTGTTTTTTTATAAATATTGTAAAATGGACTGCTACGACGAGAAGCAACGGCGACTATTGGCTTTATTTGAAGAATTGGATAGTGGTGGTTCCGAAGAATAAATTTACTTCTCTACGGATGATAGTCTTGATGATCCCGATTATATCGAATAAGGCAGTAGCAGTGGCAAAGAAAACAGTAAAAATAGTAACAGTTTGCCGGATGTGAAAACGAAATAGATGGAGATAATGTTCCGCAAAAACTAGGCGAACATATGGAAGACGAAAATATCGAAGAACTTTGGACATCGAGGGAAGTGTTTGACATTTTTTTTGGTGGTGAGTCGTTCAAATTATTATTAGATTTAACTAATGCATATGGCGAAAGACTGCGCAGTAAATAGCGCAAAATTCAAGCCAGTTGCTATATCTGAAATGTCAAAATTTATTGGCCTTTGTCTTTTGCACGAGCAATTGAATCTACCGAAAATACGAAACCTTTTTCAAGACATCCATTATATCATCACCCAGCTTTTCCAAATACCATGTCAGGACGCCGATTTGAGCAGATTTTGAGATGTTTGAACGTTAATCCACAATTAGGCGAACCTCACTTAAATAAAATAAATTCATTTATTTAATCAAAAGTGTCTGGAAGCAAATCAGCCGAACCAGAATCTTTCATTGGATGAGTCGTTGTTACTATTTCGGGGCACATTACATTTTAAGCAGAATATTAAAAATAAAATTCAAAGTGTGGAATCAAGTTTTATGAGCTTTGTGATCCACCTGGCTTTGTTTTCAATTTGGAAATATAAGGCGGAAAACAAAATTTTATTCCTTTAGTTTCAAAACTTAATTCTCTAGTTTTACGTTTGATGGCGCCATATTTAGGAAAAGGACACATATTGTTCATGGACAACTATTATAACAGTGTAACAGTCCAACATTTTATTGTCTCATAGAACAAATACTTGTGGCACTCTACGTAGCAACCGAAAGGGGAACTCGAAAGAGCTAAGCCAAAAGAAGCTTAAAAAAGATGAACACATTTGGGTCAGGAAAAGGACTGTTTATATCTCAAAATGAAAGGATTAAAGGGAAGTCCTTTATCACCCAGAAATGGTTACTACAGCAAATAGTTATGGTAAAGAGCGGAAGAAGCCCGTCGAAATTGAGAAATATAATCAAAATAGGTCTGGAGTCGATAGACTGGATCAATTGTCATATTACTCGTGTCCTCGGAAAACCGTGAGAAGGTATAAATAATTATATTTCATATAATAGATATATCCGAAATTAAATCCTATTTTATTTACAAAAAAAAGTTCCAAAAATAACGTTCGTGCTATTTCGGGGTCACCTATAGGTTCCCTCCTCAACATTGAAAATACGAGCAGCGAACACCGTCTACCAGCAAACCTAATTGTGGATAGTCCAATAATGTCAAAAATTCATTTCCATCCGGCCAACATTCACATAAGAAAAACTTATTTTCGCGATTGCAAATATTGCACACTAGCCAAAAATCGAAAGCAAATCGCATATCAGTGCAAGCAATGTCACTTTGTTACCTTTGATTACAATTTTTATTAAAAGTTATTAATTTTCAATAAACGACTGAACGAATGGTGGTTCTTATTACACTTCAAATGCAGTATTGCTTTATTATACATTACACTCCTTCCAATGGGCCAGTTACTGTATTTGCAGTACTACTGCTAAAGCTGTAGTGTCCTATAGTCAACAATAATTTCCATGGGGAGTCACTACTGCATTAACAGTACTGTTTGCAAAAAAAAGTTAGCAATTGCAGAAAATTTCTAAAAATATTTAAGACACAAGACTTCAATCAGATTTAAAATATCATCAATAATACCGGAGTTATGGCATGTGGTATTCTGAGTAGTCGCCGTGTAAAAAGGGTGTGCGCGAATGTGTTAAGTTGTATCAGAATTCAAGGATATACAAATTAATGGAATGTGGAAGGTTAAGCGTTACACCAAGCTAAACGATATTTAAACCCCGTTACAAGGAATGTATGTATGTCCGAAGTTGTATGATGCGCAACGCGGTACAAAATTTAGTTAAATCGTTTTTTGCGCTAAAATTCAAGTAAGATTTTTCGTGTGAATGCATCGGACTCCTTGTCGGTTCGATCGAAGGTTTGCCGTTATGGCAAGTCGTGTACTATAGTTTACTTTGTGGTGGTATCTTCATGCAAATTAAAATTCTATAAAACAGACACAAATTCGGAACTACACGTATTCTACCACGTGTTCTGTACGCTGGAATTCGCTCCGCGGAACACTGTAAGGGATCTTCGTATATGGAGGTTGTATTCTGGTGCGAGCCTTATCGACACTTACAAAAACAAAAACAAAAAAAATGTTCCGTCGTGACTGTCGTGAAGTCGTCGTGATGGTAGAGGATAAGAGGTTTTTCGATAAAGAGTTCGCCGAGTACTTGCTTGATGGTTTTTCCATAAACCATTTCAGCTGGTGAACACTTAAGATTTTCTCTAACCGTTGCTCGCGGCCCGAATATTAAGAGAAACGCCGAATCGTGATACGTAATTATTGACGAATGTTCCGTTAACAGAAATATTCGATCCGACACGGACTTAATAGGATGAAACTTGTATTATCGAATTTGTAATAAACAAATCTGAAGTTAGCAACATTAGTTTTTTTAAATAATTTGAGGTTAGATTTTTATTTTTATTAATTTGACAGCGGGATTTTTTTTGTTATCTTTATTATCTTAAAATGTTAATAATTTATTAATTTTATTAAGATTATTAAAATATAAACTACTTTTCTCTATATTTTGATGAAATGCAGGGAGCACGGATTTATCCGTTAACGGAAAAATGAAAGACGGAAAAATTTCATAATAGACCTCCATAAGCCCTAGTATGCAGTTGGACTTTCGATCTTTGGGAGGGTAAATAAGAGTGTGCTCACTGGTTCGAAAAATGTTGGCCGTAACGGCTCGACAATATAGATTTGAAAGCTACCGTAAAGTAAGGAATCTTTGGAATTAAATTCTGAAGTTATAGGTCTGATTTTGTGTTTCGTTTGTTTGTCTGATTTTGCCGTTTCAATATATGTTGTGCGGGATAGCGTATCCGTGATGACATTGTTTTTATCGTTCGCATGTCGGATATCCGTGGTAAATTGACTGTAATCCAAATACCTTGCTTGTCTCGGATTACGTTCAGTTTTAGACTAAATTGTTCTGTTCAGTGATTTGTGGTCGTTATAAATGGTGAAATCCCGACCCCCGACGAAATATCTAAGTCGTTTCTCTGACAGGTAAATTGCAAGTAATTTCCGGTCGAATGCAGAATACTTTCGTAAGACATTGGAGAGCTTTTTAGCGGGCTCGCAATTGTTGTAATCAGTAGTTGTAATGCGTCAGTCATGGTACTGAACTTAGCGTCGTTCAGCGAATATCACAATAACGGGATTATATCCAATTCAGTTTTTAATTTTAAAAATGCGTCTTCGCATTTGTCGGACCAAGAGAAGTTTTTGGGCTTCTTTAGCAGACCGGCCAAGTGATTGTGGATTGAGGCAAGCATTTCAGCGAGTTTATGTATAAAGCGATGGTAATAATTTACTATGCCGATAAACTGTTGAATTCGTTTAAGTGGCGGGTTATTTCGTAATGGCATTAATTCGTTCAGAATCAGTTCGAACCGAAAACGCATTTTAAACTTTTAATGTTTACGCCAAACTCATCAAGTCGTTTGAATTCCCAGTTTTTCCAAGTGGAATTTGTGTTATTCCTCCTTTTTCGATGCAACGAGGATCTCATCGATGTAAGTGAATGAAGCCTAGTTGTCGAATGACTTCATTGATAAAACGTTGAAACGTTTGTGCGGCGATTTTGGAGGAAATTGCGCAACCAAACAAATGCATGGCAAAGTTTTGAATGTGGTCGTTATAAGTCGCCAGTAATCTCCACACGGTCTCCAATCGAAATTTTATTTCTATGTCAAACGGTCAAGAGACCATATGCTGAAATGCGGTATACGTAGCTTTGTAGCGAATTGGATCTAGTCTTCGTAGTCGTGATAAAGGTAAATGACCTGTCGACACAATATGATGAACCATGGAATGCTTAACGGGTACATTATAATTTGGTCCGGCTGTTAACTGTCGTGGCATTGATTGACAGCTGAGCGAATGAGCGAATACAGACCAGAACTACTAGACATTACACTTGCCTTAGATACCATTATGGACAGTTTGGTGAATTGGAACTTGTCTGAGGATCATTTCTTTTCTGATCATTGTTATCTCTAATTTCAATTGGAGACAAAACTTATAAAAAACCTATCTATAGAAACACGGGGAAAATCGACTAGGATATTTTTAGAACTATTAAAAGTAATTCACTACCGATACCGGTTCCAAACTCCTGATTCAACACAAGAACTTGATGCCCTAGTGGATCAGCTATCCGACGGCTTTAAGGCCATATTAGGTGCGTGTCATGGTGAGACTGCTACAAGGAAGTACTCAAAACATACAAATACGAATTAGGCTATACTGTGTAACTAACTTGTGTATAATTTTTGGAGCTATTACTGGAAACTCACTTTCCAAGTAGCTCCGAATCTGTGCCACAAGCAAGAGAAAAATCCTGTGGGCTTTAAATAGCTTTGATATAAGGCTCAAACGGTAGCACTCGATGGCATTATACCGGCAGTTGTCCAACAAACGACTAACTTAACTTTATACTGGCTGGAAGTTGTTTTCAAGAGCAGTCTACAATTCTGTCACATTCCTAGTAAATCGACTGTAATATTTATTAATAGTCAGTCAGAGGCTAGGTAGATCAAATTCTTAAAATCAGAGTCGTGACAGTGAGGGAGTAATATTCCCACCAGAGAGACGCATTTCTGAATACTGAAAGTGTTAATTTGTTCACTGAAAGTGCAAAGATGAATGGGAAGGTTGGGGTGGGATTTTCTGTGAAGGGTTAAATATAAACCTCTTTTTTCGTTTACCGGACTACTGTGCGGCGTTTTTCAAGGGAAGCTGTTGTCTGATTGAGGTATAATGTAATATCTGCAAAGAATACTCGCATTTTCCAGGCAGCTGGTTGCTAATATGGAACACTCTCTTATAGCTAGCCGAGCGATCAGAATGGGAGACTCCTGACATGATTACTGGCGTAGTTGTAAACATGAAGAGAAAGAAGGAACTGTGCTTTGCCTGCTTTACTTCTGCCTGCGGTTAGCGCTTAGCCAACTGAAATTCCTGAGAGCTCCCCTACTAAATGACTTGACAGTCTTCAGTAAAATGGATGTAAGGATATCACAAGCTTTGGTGAGAGTTCAACGTAGTACGATGAGTAGGTGAGGCGAGCATCAACCACTCTAACCTAACCTAATATAAAAGAGTCTAGTCCTAATATAAACGAGTCTATTTACTAAGAAAATCGGTGCCAATGATCGGCCGACCCACATCAGCTAAAAAGAAAGCATAAGTAAACGTTCTTTTAGAACAAGATTACCTTGCAGCAATTTCGTGCCATATATATTGATTTTCGTGTTATTGCCGCAAATCTCGACTCATAGATCTTGAGATTTCAAATTTAAAAAAAATGACTTACAAAAACTTCTGACAGGAAGCAGTGAGAGATCAGCATGTCTATTAGAAAAGTCAGGTGATTTATGTCGTCGTATATGTGAAATCGTCCGCTTCTATGTATAAGTGATTGCTTTATTCGTCGCTGACGCGATCGTGTGACTTAGTCGTTTTTTGAAAGTGTCTGGGAGGACGATGATGAACTGCATTCACAGGGAGAGCGACATCTTCGCGGGTTTCTAATGTTCTCGTGGTACTTCGACGCTTTGTGATCGAATAACATCCCTTGATCGAAAATTATTGTGTGGTTGTAATTTTGCGATTTTACTCGCACTATATGCTTACGGAGTATTCGACACTTTCGCGGGTTTTTAAAGTTGGCGTGATACCAGCATTCTCCTATAGTATCTCAATGGCCCGTTGGTTTAAGCGATTTCTAACATCAGCATTTGTTGAACCCTTTATTGTTAAGTATCCTTTACCGTTACACGGTGGCTCATCCTGCCGTAGATGACTTCGGCTTGTATACCTTAGGTCTGTGAGCCTTGCCCCAATGCACTTAATCGAGCCTCGATTGACGTCGTTTGCTGTTCGTTTGGTTCACCGAGTTGCATCGTAATTGAAAGAGCCGACTTATCGTGTTTAAATATTCAAAGATAATTTGTTTTGCTCGAGTTCATCAATTGATCTGATTCGTCCATTTTATGATCATTTCTGTCCGACAGTTTGATGGTAGGTTAGGTTTCAGTGGTTGCTTACTGCACACTTACACCAATTTTTAGGCCCATTGTGATACCACTCATTTACTCCACATCATTAATCCACCTACTTCACCTACTCACACAACTACAGTATACCACCTACACATTGCAAGCTCCATGTCAACCTGTACATTGACATGGAAGGTGGGTCGGCGCGTGACACGGAATTCTGCACTCCATCAGAGGGTCTTAGTTGTATTTATTAGCATCACCGATCGTAATCGATGATGAAAATTCGATTTGCATCTAGCCTCTGATGGGATTCGAACCCAGCACTTCCCGGTCCAAGTGCCGAAGCTTTAACCACTGCACCACTTGTCCGGTATTTTGATGGTATAATGTATATCCACTTAGACTCTCAAACTGCCAATCTTTCAAAAAACAACAAAAAAAAAAGTTGGAAGGTAAAAAATGAAGTAAAAAAAATTAACAAGTGAAAATGGTGTGTGAGACAAAAAATAAAAACGAATGGTCACCTTGTAATAAAAAACAAACCAAATTTTGGCCCAGTCCATAGTGAGACCGATGACCAATAACAAAAATCACAACTTCCACCAAGATATTATGGTTGTTCTGGATCCCCTTACAACCTCCTGAAACTTTTAACTCGTTACCACTGGAACCAAAACTATACTAAAATCATAGTGAAACCGAAAACCAATACCCAAAATCCCAACTTCTACTGAGATAATATGATGTTATCCTTAAAATAACTGCACATGGGCCATTCTCGGTATGAGGATCCCATTACAGCCTTCTGAAACCTTTTACTCGTTAAGGCTGGAACCAGAACTATATGTAAGTGAGACCGATGACCAATACTAAAAATCTAAATTTCAACCAAGATAACATGGTTGTTTTAAAGCAGCTGGATATAGGCGATTCTCGGTATGAGGATCCAAATACAACCTCCTGCAACTGTTTACTAGGCAAGGCTAAAACCAGAACTAATCAAAAATAATAGTGAGACCAATGATCAATACCCAAAATCTCAACTTCCATCAAGATATTATGATTCTTTTTAAACCGGCCATTCTCGGTAGGATAATCCCATTAGAATATCCTGAAACTTTTTACTCGTTACCACCGAAATCAAAACTATACGAAAATCATAGTGAGACTGACGACCAATGCAAAAAATCTCAATTACTACCGAAATAGTTCGATGTGTTTAAAGCAACCTAATATGGATCATTCTCTGTATGAGGATCCAATTTTAACCTCCTGAATTTTTTACTCGTGAAGATTAGAACCGTTGGCCAGTACTAAAAATCTAAACTTCAACCAAGATTTAGAGATAATATGATGTTGTTCTTAAAGTAACTGAACATGGGGCATTCTCGGAATTTGGATCCCATTACAATCTTCTGAAACTTTTTACTCGTTAAGGCTGGAACCAGAACTATTCGATAATAATCATGAAACCGATAACCAATACAAAAAATAACAACTGAATCACAACAACCAAGATAACATGCTTGTTCTTAAAGCGGCTGAATATGGACCATTCTGAATATGAGGATCCCATTACAACCTCCTGAAACTTTTTACTTATCAAGACTAGACCGGATCGACGATCATACGATCATACGACGAAAATACGATTATTTTATATATGACGCGTTTATTATCAAAGACAGACATATGCCATAGATTTTTCATAGCAAAAAAATGGTTTTAGTTATGGAAAATTGTGAAAACTTCGATTTACATTTACATTTATAAGTTTACGTATTTCGAAATTTAGCAAACAAAAGTAGAAAATTCAGTTTAAATCCAAAAATCGGTAATTTTGGCATATGCCTATGAAACTCGAGGCCACATATTACTGTTCCTTACAAATAATATTTTCATGAAGCGTATGAAAATACTAAGAATTATGATTTTTGACTGTTTTACATTTATTATACACGGGTAAAGGAACCACCTTTACCTATCAAAATTTAAATTTTGGGTTGAGTATATTCGACAAAACTGTCAAGACAATTTTTACTGTCAAGGTAAAAAAAAATTGGGCTGGCAGTTTATACGTGACAGAAGTTATAGTTTTCGTGTTACCACAGCATTTTTTGGGGCTGACATTTGAACTTCACGTACATCCTGTGTTGGCCATTTCAAAAGAATGATGTCTAGAACCGATATTAAAAATTAAGACGTCGGTTTTACCATCACTATCAAACCACTAATATAATGTTGTTACAATATTGATTTTGTTCTAAATCCATCAGATTAACAAATGATTAACTTATTATTTACAACAGAATGCGTATATCTTTATATTTATGTGGGGGGGTGGCTAGTTATACCTCTATACACAAATTAACTAATGATTTATGAATTAAATAATTTAATCAAGATTACCAACGGAGTGAAAGAACATCATCGCCCTCATCCCTTTCTTCCTTCCTAAAAAAAATACCAACCGATTATAAAACAAATTATCATTGTTCCTGTATATGGATGTGTGCGTTTATGTAACTTGAACCATCTTCTCCTTGCCATAAATTAGAATCCTTTTTTAATTAATTTTTATCTTTTTTTCGGTTTGATAATAATAAATATAAAACAAAACACTCTATATGCTCGTATGTAGCTATGTACCAAATCCATATCCTGCCAGCTATATATAGATGGCACATACACTCATACGTATATGATACATAATACACATAGTTTTACCATATTTGCTATTTAATATTACATTGCTAAAAAAACATGAAATTCACAGATGGGAAATTGGATAAATATCAAATCTTACCAAAATAAGAAACGAGAGATGAAAAAATGTTACAGAAATAAATCAGAAGCGATATTTTTTTTTGGTATTTTTCTTATAAAAAGGATCAAACGAAGAAGTATAGAAATATCCTAGATACTTAATTTTTTCTTTTTTGCTACATTTTTTATATCGTATCTCAAACTTGTAGTTCTGAGATAAAAGTTTACAGACTTTGAGACGCCAAATTTTTATTTATATGGATGTAGATGGATTTTCATGGTACTATATATATCATACATGTGTGTGTGTGTGTGTATCAGAATATGTATCTACATTTTTCATTTAATTTAAATTTTTTCAAATATTTTTTTTTGTTTGCCAGTCCTGCTGGTGCTGCTCCTATACTAGCAGCTACACTTTACTGCTCTCTCGCAAAGTGAAAAGCACAAAAAGTTTTCTGTTATTTTCCGATTTTGTTCGCCTTCAAGAATTAAAAATAACATTAAAAACTAAACTACAAAAAAATATATATACAGAGAGAGAGATAATGGTTGTTGGGGTTGATTCTGTAATTTATTGGAAAATATGTTTTGTACCAGAAAGCATACACATTACACATACAACGAAACAAACAAAAAAAAAGCTTTTTTCTATGAAAAAGGAAATGAATAATTCCATTATTCTGGGTGTCACTAGAGTGTTTCAAACATAAATTATCAAAAGAACATTATAACACAAAAAAAGGAATATTATGTAACTGGTACTGTCGCTGCGGTATGGTGCCTGCACATATGTAGCTCCTTGTCGTATACGTATAATTTGAAATGCTTTTGAAGAACCTCAAGCGATATTCGTCTTTTCACTTTTAAAAATTATTTATATGGAGGCCAATAGCTTCTGGCCTGGAAATTTAATTATATATGTAGCTTTCTTATTTATGGGCCTAATCTGTGCGGTGTATCCTTATTTAGGTAGGTCAATACGTTCAAATGTTATAAATAGGTGTGCGGTTAACCATATCACATTTAGATTTCAAGATATATTGTATTTTTTCGGGATACCTTCATAAATTGTTTTCAATGATACTTTGACCTGGTTATACCCTAGCAACAGGAACTGATCAATTAATGGTCGATTTTTACTTTTTACGCTTTAACAAATTTGAAAAAATCTTATTTCGTTTTATGGGATATTGCGGTTTTTTTTTTAATCTTATTCAATTCAACTGGTTGGTATCCCATCGATCGTAATCGTTAAAAAGTTATTAAAATTTAAATTACTAATCCAATCTAAATTACTGATACCATAAAACCGCCCGAGTGATTTTTAATAAATACTTGCTTTATGAGCTACTCAATCAAAATTATTTGGACTTGTTGTGCATCTAAATACAGTTTTAGAAATGTATAGGAAGCTCGAAAGCAACACTAAACTATCACTATCGTGACAGTGTCATGATACCCTGTTATGTCATTTATAACATTCTGCCCGAAGTATTAAAAATTAATTTTTTGTATTTTTAAGTTATCCTTCAGTCGTTCGAATCTCAAGTTGTAACTTCCAGCTGAGAGATTTGCTTCTGTGAGGCGAGATTAAAGCGAATATTTCCACATATTCTAGATAGATTTTTCTGGAAATAACTCTGTTTTGTAGTCAAACTTCGACAATCCAGTGAGATTCGTCAAGTGTTTTATAAATCACCTGTGAGGCAGCAGGCGGAATTCAAGCATCTATATCCTGATAAAAATTTTCTGGACATATCTCAGTTTTGTACTTAAAACTTCAACGAATCTGGTGCTACAGGTCAAGTGCTCGAGAACCGCTTGTGTAAAATTACAAAAATCCTGGTGCTACTCGTCAATTTCTGGTGAATGTTGGTGAGGTGAGACCCAAGTGACTATATCTAGATAATTCCGGATAAAGTTTTTCTGGAAATATCTCAGTTGTTGTCGTTAACACTTCATCGAATTTGGCGCTACACGTCAAGAACTCGTGAATCACACAACCTATATAATGCCAAATAAAAATTGGGGTATACGTATAAAGCTCGTGAATCTCCTGTGAGGCGATATTCAAACGAATATATTCAAATAATACTAGAACATAACATTTTCAAAGAAAAGACCAAACAATTCATTTTTAAAAATTTAGAAAACGCCACGCTTAGAAAAAAGATTATCATTTTTTAAATGGTGATCCAATGGTGTGTTTTGCGTTGTTAATTTTAGAAACTGATTAAAAAATTTAAAAATTGTTGATGCCCAAAAATTGCACATGCTGATCTATGAAACAAAACCCGTTACTACTTCAATTATTTACCGAAACACAGCTTCGGGTTCGATGCGGCTCTGCTTGGTAACACACATTCGAGGGGTCCAATTTGATGACCTGACACATAAATCTAGCTGAATTTGCTGGATGGCCTTCGTTATGTTCACTTTGAGGGCACCAATTATTTGCGGTTTATTCACATAGGCCTGCGATTTAGGATAGCTCTAATCGCTCGTACAGAATGTTAATCGTGGCATGTGCATAATGGCAAGTAGCGCCATCCTGTTAAAACCACATGTCGTCGGTATCTATATCATCCAGTTTAGATCACTTGAAATTGCTTATCATCGATCTGTAGCGCTCACTATTGACGGTTATGGCAATGCCAGTTTCGTTTCGAAAGAAGATCGATGATTCCGTCAGAACAAAATCTGCACCAAACCGGGACCATCTCGGGTTGCATTCCAAATCCTACAATTTTGCTTGTTTCATCAAAAATGAGCTTCGTCGCTAACGATGATTTTGTTGGCGAAATTTGAGACAACTTTCAATTGCTCCAGAGCCCGCCCCCGAATCAGCGAACAATCGGCGTTCTTTATGGTCGCTTACTTTAAGTTCCTGGGTCAGTTGAATTTTGTATATATGCAGACTTAAGTACCAACGTAAAATTCGCCAACTTGAAGTCACAGGAAGACCAAGTTCTTGTGAACGACTTGAAATTCACTGCCTCGGGTTTTCTCGTACACTCTCACGCACAGCAGCGATGTTTTTTTATGGCGCGGATAAAAATCACGTAATGCCCGGGTCGTTTCTCGAGCAGAGCCGATTTTGAAAATAAAATTTTACAATTTGCACACGTTTTTCAACGCTATAATCTTCCATGGTTATCTGCGATACACTACTGAACAATCCACACATGGCTGCTATAACCTAGCAAATTTTGAGTGTCCCTATTTAAAGACCCTTTACATTTTTACACAAAAAGTGGTTCAGTTCTACACCACCAAGTATTGAGGCGATTATTATTCTTCACATCAACGTTGTTTGCGGATCAAGAATTCTCTCAATACTGATTGGAAATTGGATTTTAGAATGGCATTCCAAGTGGAGGGGAATATGGAGATAACAAAAGCAATTATAAACGGCGGCTATAATCATCATGGAAAGTTCTGGAATTAACAATGGGCATTAATCGTGAAGACAGTGGAATTGAAGACGTGGAATGTTCGCGTAGTTCGCGAAGTTTTTTTTTGTCTCTGCTATCTATTCTGGGGCCAAGGCTCTCCCAACTCTTTCTCGGTTTACTTATTTACGTCCTCACTGTTGCGCCTATATCGGCCAATTCGAGGACGTACGAATTTAGGTCCGATTTTATTACCATCTGCACATTACATAGCTCCATGCCGGCCTATACTGGCATGGAAGATGCGTCGGCCCATGAGTTTTGCACTCCGACAGGGGGTCGTAGATGTGTTCCTTTTCATCACAAATCATAATTTGTTGATGAAAATTCCCTTTGCATCCTGCCCCTATCGGGATTCGAGCCCAGTACCTCCCGATCCAAACGCCAAAGCTTTAACCTCTATGCGATTTGGTCGGTGTTCGCGAAAGCATGAAATTTGTAACAGTATTAAGAGCCTGAAAGCCAAGGTTAAATTAAATATGTCTCGAGGGACAATCTGTCGATCTGATGCTGGAAATCTAAAACACAGCAAAATGATGTCAGTACAGAAGCTATTACCACGTCACAAAGCCGTGCATCTTGATGTTGTTACGGCAAACGTGAGTCGTGGCTGGTTAAATGTAATTGAAAAACATCCTGCTTTGCATTTATGATAACTAACCATTATTAAAAACTCGTAATAGGTGATATTCCGAAGAAAATAATTTTATTTAGTTTGGGCAAATGCGGTATTCAATATTCTTGGAGAGATCTCAGAAAAGAGCCAAAGTTCTTTTCTAAGCGGAATTTTGGTGGTGGTAGTTTAATGTTACGGGGAATTTCTTCTCAGCGGGTACTCTCGCCTTAGCCTTTCTATACACTAAAATAACCAGCTAGGAGTAATTTGACGTCCTAGAAAAGCGCCTTCTACCTTTTTTGTACATAAATGAAGAAGAAAGCTAGCCCAAGTGCAAAATCATGGTTTGTAGAATATTACATACTACTATTAGGCTGGTCTATTTGTACGCCAGACCACAACCCAATTCACAATTTTTGGGGACTATTAGTTCGAAAAATTTACGAGGGTAACAGGCAATTCGAGACAATAAAAGATTAAAAATCAGCCATTCTACATGCCTGCAGATAAATTCTGCCCTCTATTCAATACTTCAATAACTGTGTAAGGTCGCTTATCAATAAACGTTTCTGTTATATCTGTTAAAACTGATTCGTCAATCTTAGAATAAGCGTTTAATTTCTTTGAAGTATTTTGAAGTTCGTAGCCCGCGAGACATTCTTTGGACATGTTTGTTGAAATTATGCTTTAGAAAATTGTTTAAATTTGCGAGGAAGGTGGATTTGAAAGCTTCGGAATAACCTGAGGTTAGTCCAATCTGATATTGGGTCTTTGGTTTGATTGTCGAAAATGAGATGACCCGATCGCCCTCATGCCAGGCATCAAGTTTTCTGATTTCCGGAAGCACATCGGGCAATGCCATGATAGGAGTGGCCACTGAATCGTTGTGTGTTATTTACATCACGTTGAATAGTATGTACCTGAGGGAATATATCAGTATCCGACGGTTGGTGTACAAATGATAACCAGATCAGGTACTGATGAGATGATTCTTCCCGCCAGATGAGCTATTAGACCAACTCGCATATTTTTTCTTAAAATTTCGCTAAGGGGATCTTCATTGGCATGAAGAAATTGACGAAAGGTTCTCCTGGTTTTTGTTCCGATTTTTAATTAATTTACGAATATCAACATCGGTCATTCGGTCCTCGAATCTGAAAAAATGAAAATCGTAAATTCTCCCAAGTATACTTGGATTTTGCAAGTTACCAACCAGTAATGTTTCTGCGGCGTACCAAGCATGAAGGTTATATAGTTCAGAAACTGCGTTAAAATTACATTGTGCGTTAATGCTAAATGTTCAATTCTAATGTACGACAGCTATTCCCACAGGGGATCCATCGAAATTGATCTTCCATTTATAAACGGGGGTGTGATTTTATGGTTTGGAAGTCGATGGTACTGTAGTTGATGTATTAACAGGGGGTAAGTTCTTTACGTCTTCACATTTAGTTACCGAGGGTCGTGTGTACGTGAATGGAAAGCAGGTATTAATTGATCTTCAAAGGTCATTAAATCCTCTGGACAATTAATACTTTTCTTTTTTATAAAAAAAAGGTACCCTGATTTTGGGAATGTTATCAATTTGAATTTTTCATTGAGCGGATTGGTTCCCCCGTTTATACCTCGCGGCGGCTGAGTTATATTAAAATTCGGTGGAATAAAAGAGTTTTGCATTGAAACACCGAAAGGTATATGTGACATTTATGGAAATGTACCACAGGGATATAAATTTGGTTGAGTGAACGTTTGATTAACTGAGAAGTTATATGGCCATTGTTGTGAAAATAGATGTACACCATTTATGCAAGGGAGCAATACACGAAATTGGGTTTGTATTTTTAGAATTTGGTGTTGAAAAAATCTCCGTCTCCGTAAAAATTATCGTATTGATGCCACTTATTTCAGCAATTGATGCATTGGTTTGCTCAGCATTTCCTTTATAATATTCACACATTCTAAGCAAGTCTTGACAAATTGTCACGTAAGGGAGACAAGCGAAGGAAACATCTTGTACATGTCGAAGTTGTCGGAGGCGATTTTGAACGAGATATATTCTTGAGGCTATATGGCGTCAAGTTCATTAACATCTTCCGGTCTATTCCCTAACAGATCAAAAATTCTTACTTTAAGATCTTGTACTAGGGCTGCCTTCGCCTTTAAGATCTATACACTTTTGCATACGCTCAAACCATTTATCGAAACACTTTTGCCAGTCCGAAGATGATAGCTCTAAAACATGGTTTCTGAACGCTTCAATCGCTTCTTCTGGCGATAAAAATTGTTGTCCACGCATCTTATTTTAATTGTTGGGAACAGGAAGAAGTCATTGGGTGCCAATTCGGGACTGTAAGGCGGATGACCCAGCAATTCGATCGTTTGAGTTCTCAAATACTCGCTTGTTTGATGTGATGTGTGTGAGCTCGCATTTTCGTGATGTAAAATGATCTGCCGTTTTGGGTTGTTTTCTCTCAATTTGTTAAAAACCTCGGGCAAACCAATGGTCGTATACCAAGCTGAATTGACTGTCTTTTGATTTTCAAGAGCCACAGTAGCCACATGACCGGTTTTCATAAAGAAACACGCTACCATTTGCACCTCAACGCTCCAAGCTCGCACAAATTTTGTTGGTTTTTCTTCGAATTGGAAGACCCAAACAGTCGATTGCCTTTTTATGTCAAGCTCATACACATATATACATGTCTCGTCGCCTGTAATGATCTTGTATACGGTTTTGAAGTACCTCCAACGAATTTTCAAACATTTGGCAGCACCAATCGACACGAACCTGTTTTTGAGCGTCTGTCAATAAATCTGGAATCCAACGTGCACATAGCTTCCGCACCTTTAAATGTCATGAAAGATCGTGTTCATGCACCGATGTAACGGAAAGTCACATGACGATCCTCTTCAATCAGTTTTATCACGGCATCGATGTTTTCTGACACAACATCTGGTTTTGAACGACCTTCACGAGGCTCGTCTTTGAGAGAACGTTGTTCGCGTTTAAATTCATTGTACCAATTATAAACACTGGGATGGTGCTTCCTCACCAAAAGTCGAATGGAGTGATTTGAAGCACTGTTGTTGAGTTAGCCCTTTTCGAAAATCGTAAAAATACAATGTTGCGATGCGAACTGACAGATGACTTCTGAGAAACATAACCTCCAAAACTGTTACACTTTTTGACTGACATAGACATTTGCATCAACACTAGCATTACCATTTTCTAAAAACTTTGATGGCAGCCTATGTAATTTTGAAAAGCAAATACGAAACTCGTTATTCGGATATTTCAAAGCTTCGCTATGAGGCTCGCATGAGGTTTCAGCAATCTTGGTTAACTCTTCCAATTTTCGTTTATCTAAGGATTGACACTGAGTATTTATTGATCCGGTTATTTGCCGCAGCCCGCATTCGATGCGTAATTAATCACTTTCCAAATTGAGTGATTTGATAGTGAATGCCCTTTTGAAGCAATTGTAAACTAATTTTAATCACTTTAATACTGATATTAAATCTAGTTTTTAAAATATTTACACAAAATAGTTTAAGGCCGCAACATTTGGCCGCAACACTATTGAGGATTACCCCCATCATTATTATGAACTTGAAGCAAACCAACACGGTTGCAATTAGCAGGTTCACATTGTATTTTACATGCATCGTTTACCGCATTTCCATTAACCGCGTTTTCACCATCTCCGTCAACTATAATTAACATATTAAATTAACTGATCGCTCGAAATCGTGATCGAAAGACCCTTAGTCGGCATATTTTGCTTGTATCCAACTTATCTCAGAGCCTAGCCTCAAAGCACCAATTTTGAAAGTTGATGGACTCAATTAATGTGTACATATCGATCCTAAAGTTTGAAGCAAACTTGTAAAAATCTTACTTCCTCAAGAAGAAAAACTTTCTTTGAATTATTCTATAGTCGTGGTTTACCCGGCCGGTTTCCGAAAATCACGCTCCTACAAATAAACTAAAAGCCGGATGAAACCAGAAAGAAACGTTTCAACTGTCCACAAAATAATGCTAAAAATTTATTATGTTTTTCGTTCTGAATTTATGTTGTGTACGCTATGCCACATTTTGTTATGCTGCTGCTTCTTTTAAATGAATTTAGCATGCAATTTGTGACCTAAAAAAAAAACTTTACTTATCATGGAAATAAATTTTCTTTTTGGATTTTTGTATTTTTCGGAGGAAAACGGAAATAATTCCATTTCAATTATTTTTATTTTTGTTAGCTTTTTAATTTTTTTTTTTTACGTAAAGTTTAGTTTATTCATTTGCATATATATGTAATTATAGTACAAATCCGAACACCAACTATTACTATATAATATAATAATAGCGGAGCTTTCATTTAAAAAAGCTTTATTTAGTATGAATGGTATATAAGTGTGCGGATACCGCCCAGAAAATGTTAGTTTGGTTTAATTCATTTTTTAATGTTTAATTCTATAAATTTTCTTATGGCATCGTGGCATTTCCATTGTTGCGGTGTACGGAAATTTTTTTAATTTTATTTTTGTTTTTGGGAAAGTTTAGTAGTTTATCGCTTTTCGTTACGTTATACGGTTAGCTTTTAAATTCCAGGTGGGTACAAAAACACTCCGTTAAATATTAATCGAATATCAATACAAAATGGTTTTTACGTGCTGTTCCAAATGACACGGTTCTTGATGTCTTTTGATTTCTTTTTATTGTAGCACATACCAGCAGAGATCATTATAATACGTAAATCATTTTGGTGGAAAAACTTACATTCGCGTACATAAAATTAACGGATTTTTACCACGCAATGATGACTCAGCGAAAAATTATTTTTAATGTCCTTCCACCTAACAGAAATAAAAAAAAATTAAATAAAATAAATAAAATTTCTTAAAGGAAAGTTGGTTGGATTTTTTATTTTTTTCCATTTTTAAGGTATGGCCTACATAGGAGGACTCATATAATATCGATATTCTGTGTATAATTTTGGTTTAAAAAAACGTGATTAATTAGCGTGGTGCGGATGGATAAAAAATACACAAAAAAAATTTAATTAAAAAATTTTGGTTTAGAAAAAAGTTATTTTTAGCCCGGCATAGTCGCTGCCGACAATATTTTTTGCGGAATATTGCGCCAATGTTATCATAATACCTATATACCATAATAAATAAATTAATAATACCAAATTTATATTGCAAAGCCCACAAAAAATACAAATCGGTTTGTTAACGACCCGAATTGGGTGCCTACCAATAACGTTCCCCCTCCGTATGTACACCTGTACTGTATATATACAGATTATCGGTATTTCTGTTTCAGATATTGGCACAATCTAGATGCTGTATATATCCAAGCGCAAAAAATTGAATAAATGCCAATAATTAAATTTTAGACGCACAGCAGTACATTATCGAATTTGTTCGAAATCAATCGATTACTTTATGTGTATATACTACGAGTTTGTGTATGGGATAAATTGAGTTCGAGAGCAGAAAATGATTTAATTATTCGATTACCTCATCTCACATTTATGTACTTACTATACATACATACGGACGTTCGAATTATATGTACAACACGGATACATGGAATATACAAAAAAAAATATATAAATTGGCTCAAGTAATTGAATTAATTTCAATCGAAATCTTACAAGTTTATATTAATAAATCCAATTCACCTGTCAAATAGTGTACAAATTATTTATATACATTAGTAGTTGTTTATGTGATTACGTTAATGAAATTGGGAAATAGTGTTCATAACTTTTGATCTCTGTATCAGCAAATTTTGATTACTACGTTGTGTACTCGAAACGGATGTATTTTTCATTCTTTTTCCAAACACAAACATTTCTAAATTGCTTCAACACTCAGTTACAAACTTTATTTCCCAGTGGGCAAACTTCCCACTCCTATGATGTTTCCTGATTTCTCTATCTTGTTGTCTGCAACACATCTGCTGCTCTTTCTCGGAAACCAAAGTGCTGCCCTCCACCTTGAGCCTTACATTCATATTATGAATCTCGGATGACGAGACGTCATTATAATTCAATTTTGGTTATGTATAGCAAATTAAGCTAAAAAGCTTCATTTTATGTCAAATATTTAAATTCTAATTTGGTGTCGCAAAGAAATTGTAGGTGAGAATATGTGAGATTCTCACTGACAGTGAGATTGATAATATCAAAATTGAATTATTGTGACGTCTCGACCCCGGTGACGTGTAAGTGAGATTCATAATAGGGGTGTTAACTTGCTCGAACTGGGCTTTATCACCTAATGTCTGTGGTTTCACATCTTCACTCGAGTTCTCGGAAACAACATTCAGTACAATCTGTGAATCTCTTTCCTTTGTTTGTGAGACATGGCCCTCAAAGCTGGGATCGACTTCTTTAATTTTACTTTTATCTTCGTATCTTTATCGGTCGTCCAGTCGGTTTTCAACTACTTGTACTTCGCCACAAGAGACTTAATCAAATCCTTCAGTACTTTTATTTCGTGCTCTTGGACCCGTATAAGTTAATCCAGTGCCTCTGGAGTCTGCTAGACTCTTCAATTACTCCATCACGTTCCATCTGTTTAGATTATTCAGGTGCCACCTGCTGCTTCGCGAGCGGTTTTCCGGATTGGAGTGGCGTTTCCTGTGTCCGATTCTATGTTGCACAATATTAGCTTTTCAACCAGTTCTTCCACTGCGACATCTAACAGTTCCGCTGGAAGATGGCTGCACAGTGAGCGAATGATCTTCTTCTGCCTTTGGTTCTGTGGACGACATTGTCTCACCTGGCAGTTGGAAATACAGTTAATTCCCTCGGCTGTACTGATGACCACCCTTTTCTTGATTACATTTGTTAATAAACTCACGTTCAAAACATGTATTGCTACATTCTGTTGGTGCTTAGTTGGAATTTCGCTCAGGAATCCGTTATTTTTGACATTTGTATTCTCCACCGTCAATTTTCGCGTTTTGGGTTTATTTGAAGGAGTACCTCCACATTGCGCCATATTAGCACCTGGTTATTCAAATCCACGACCAGTATTTCTTCCTAACATCCAGTTCGATGATACACTCATCAGTTATCCCAGCTACGAAAAACCGATATTTGAACCGCATTCCGCCTAACGTTCACTGGAAGGGTACACTCTCATTTCACTTCACAGATTCACCTATTGCTGTTAGTAATTTATAACGGGCAGCAGCATCTATCTGTCCTGGATCTAAAAAATCTACTATATCAGGACGCACCACCGATTTCAAAGCTCCGGTAACCAGTGTAAAGGTGCATTCACGCTGTGCCAATACACCAACAACAGCGAAACTTTTGTAATCCACCGCTAGTTGTGTGATTTTATAACCGTGCTCTTAAGGCATTTTCTATTTTCCACCATCTTACGTCCCTCAAAACTGGTGTAACTTAGTGTTTCCTCATGTTTTCTCTCCTCGTCTCGTCCAATGTCTAATTGCCTAATTTATTTACGTTTCTTGCTTCGTACGTTAGCTTCTCTCGGTTTCAGTGTACTTGATTGCTTATAATCCCTCATGTAATGCCGGGTTGTTGGCATCGGAAACATCGAGACTGGGAACGCGACCGTTTTCTTCTTCTATTCCGATCGTTATTCGCGTTATATCCTCCGAATCTAGCTTGTGTGACTTTCTTATGTCAGTGGCGAAATTTTCTCTAGCTGCCTCATATTCTAATCTCATTGGCAATACTTCATCCATGGTTAATTCCAGTTCATCCAGTATTGATTATTAAATTAAATTTAAGAAGGTGGTCCTTCTTAACTCCGATGAATGCGTCCACTGTTAGTCTACTTCTCTCTCTCTCTCTCGGTCTTGCCCATGAACAGTTAAAATTAGTGCGTTGACCTACTTCCCTATGCCTCAACAATTGTGGTGCACTGCCGCTTGAAACTGCACTTTAAAACTCTCAAATGAGGTCTCGCCGTCGAATGTCGGAGGTCCTAAAATTCCCCTCTACCTTTCGGCCACTGGTTCTGTCGAAAACGTTTTATTTAGCTGGCCATATCGAATAGCTTGTGAGGTATATCTTTCAAAGCGAGCTTCCACTTGCTTAATTATATTTTCAAGTTCCTGATTGATTTGTTGTCCTTCATATTCCTTGAGCTGGCCGTTGACTTTCATCTTTAACGACTTTATTTGTCCTCTTACACTCTTACGTATTCTGCACGCTCTGATGTTTACATAGATCTGCCAATTGTGCACTTTAATGCTCGCCTCGCTGGTCGATTTTTGCACCTTGCTGGTCTAACTTAGCACCATGCTCTGTGCGGAGTTGATCAAATTCGGCAGCCTGGTATGCTCTGATTTCGTTCATTTGAAGTAACAGCGCCTTCATCATATCTCTCATGTCCAAGGATAGCCATGCATTCTGTTGTTCAGAAGTAGGCGGTTGTACTGTTATGGTTGTTTCTGTTAGCTCTATCGGGTAACTGGCGAAATCCCCTAAACACCTTTACATCACAGCAGTTGGGGGCGAACTCCCCCTCCCCCTCCCCTCAACTGCTGTGATGTTAAGGTGTTTAGGTTTTTAACCAACCATTGCTGGTATTTGCAAAATTCCACTTCTGAAACAAAATATTACGAGTTTCGGCGTTCGATATCGATTCGTACTAGATGTTGCAAATAAAATCACAGCGATTTAAGTTACAAACTTTATTTCCCAACACCTACCTACAATTTCTGGAGCAATTCAATAAATTCACTTTTTCACTGCTCACTAATTCACTTTTACTTTCCATGATGATTATGCCCCTCCACTTGGAATGTCATTCTAAGGTTCAAGTCGTGGAAGGACTTGAACCTTAGAAGGTAGTAGAAAACTACTTCTTGCAGTCGATAATGTTAAGAATAATAATTGCTTAATAAAATTATAGTTTGCAACTGGGTTCGAACTCGCGGAATTTGGATTGAAAACAGTGGGCGGTGTATAACTTTACCACTCGACCACCGAGTGATATGCTTGTGTAGAAAATAATGTACAACAGCTCCGGGCTTTTATTGGAAGTTTAAGTAAAACTTTAACACCAGCCAATAGCTAATTTCACCTCATCACAAGATTTTCAAAATGATCCCGAAAAAATTCTGGAATCACATGAAACTTGATAATAATTCCTATTATTTATTTATTTATGTTGCTGCAGTCCTCTAGCATCTAGGAATTTGGCCGCCTTATTTCAAAGGTTGTACAATCAATTTAATTTCAGATTAAGGAATGTTTGAATTCAAGCCAGGTCCCAGTTTTGCTGGAAGGATGCGATCACTCAAATTTATACTGACCCATGTAACGGTTACTTGCCTTTGTTGGTGAAATTGTCGTCACCTTGCCTCTCTTTGCCGCACCCCACCTATAATTCCTATAGTGTCTTAATAGACAGTGGTATTTAGGCAGCGAAGTCACCGATACACCCTAAGTCGGAATATTGCGATATATACAAACGGTATTTAAGACCAAATATTTTGTGTTTATGGTCCCGATTATACTGCAGAGAATAAAATAGAGAATATCAACTCGTTCTGTACACAGACGAATGTGCAGTTAAATCTTTATCGTAATCTGCGTTGTACAGAGCGTTATTTCCGACTTTGGTTGTAGGTAGTGCGATGGCAGTCAATTAGAGCCACTTTTTCTATCATTCTCATAAATGACGTAGCTTACCTCATTCAGACGTTCTTATGCACGCCGACTATTTAAAAATTTATGAAACTAAAATTAAAAGGAATGAAATCGACTTCCATTCCTTCAAAATGACAGTAATAATTTCTAGAGTGGTCGAATGAGCACTCATTGACTATAAATGCTGTTAAATATCCTCGATCTGGTGTTCATACCAGTGAAGTTACATGGTACAATCATTATTTGTAATGATCTTGCAGTTCTACGAGTATTTTTCATACACCACTGTAAATGTTGATTCTAGGGAGTATTTGAATTTTAAAAATGGAGACTATGATGCTTTAAATGAATTAATTTGAATCGATATAAAACGGGAAGCTTGGATGCTTATATGGCCATCTACTTATATTGGTTATGTCAGCACGCGGGCCTTGGTTTAAACGTCGCCTGCCTAGTCTAAAAAATCGAAAATCCGTCGTAAATTATAAAACATTTAGTGCTCTCAGATCTCAATTTAAACTTATTGTTGTGGTTGAATCAAGTTTTAGAAACAACCCTAAATGATTCTGGAGCTATGTTGATTCGAAACGGAACTGTAGAGGTATACCCTCGCAAATTCTTTGACTGTTAGTGATTCGCAAAGAATTTGACTGTTAGTGAATCCAAACAATAAATTTGGCCCGGAAAAAATTCCCCCTCTAGTGTTACAAGAGTGTATTGAGGAGTATTTCATGCAATCTGAAAATTAATTTCATTAAGCCTAAATTATTATTCTTAAATTATTTGGATCGTTCGTCAAGGACCGTATTCTTTTCTTAATTAAAATTCCATCTCTGTAAACCAGCATGGGTTTTACGCGGCCCCCCCAACTGTGACAAATCTTTTTTTTTGTTCTCAATTTTTTTTGATTTTAACATTAAAAGGTGGTGATACTATTGAAGTAGCGTTTCCTGATTTTAATGAAGCATTCGATAAAATTGATCATGTCCTACTTGTAAAGCAACTGGAACAGCTCTATCTTGTCGTCTTTCCTTTAAAGTGGATCATGCCATATTTGACGAACCGAACAAATGTTTTGTCGGGCGTCCCACAAAGTAGGCTCTTGGACATCTCATATTTATCGCATTCACAGATGATGTAAAACGGTGGGTGCTTCAAACATTGTGAGTTTTTAATTTATTTATGCTGATGGTGTTAAAATCTTTTGCAATATTCGAAATGTACGCGATCTGTTTAATGTACAACTGAATAAGCTTTGTCTTAACGTTTCTAAATGTAAAGTTATGAACTTTTCAAGAATACGTAATGGTTATGGACCGAGTTCATTCTTTTCTAAATTCAGATGTCTTATTTAACAAGGCTAATTCAACGTTAGGGTGTTGAATCCGTTTCACCATAGATTTTCATGATCCGTATACTCTAAAAGTCCTCTTCGTTTCATTTGTTCGTTCGCACTTGGAATATGCGTCAGTTGACTGAAATCCGTACTATAACAATTCCTCTAGCCGTATAGAATCAATTCAGAAGGGATTTATTACTTGTCTCAAGGCGAGTCCCTCGAGAGGCAATAAACTCTCCTAAGTATGTGCTACTGCCGCATTTAGGCCTTTGTCTGTTATTGAATATTGAACCGTTGATCATCCGTAGACAATTAGCTTGCGCAGGTTTCGTGCGTGACATTATAATTATCCGAATTGATTGTTCACAACTAATGTCCTTGCATTTAATACGTGCTCCTATGCGATCACTCAGATACCGAGGCTTCGTGATAGATCTGCACTTCCATGGGTGGAACTTTGGTATGTCTGGCCCGATTTTTAATAATAATGTTTCTGCCATATTCGATTTTAATTTGTCTAGAGACGAATTTTAAAGCGTTATAAAAAATTTTATTATACCAAGTTGAATTATATAAAATTGAATTGATTTTTCTAAATACCAGATGTACAATAATATTGTGGGCTAAAAAAATAAAAATGTAAAACTAAAACATTTGACAACTAGAACGAATTTATCTTGTTCAGAATCTGGGAATACTTTTCGCTCCCAAATAAACTGTTCATTTCCACCGAGTTATTGCAAAAGCAAACGTATAATGCTCAGTCATTTCATTCAAAGGGAATTTGGCTGATTATGAAACAAAAGTTTTAGTTATTAGGGAAAATTACGGGTAGTTTAACTGGTCTTGAAAAGCAAAAGGAAACAAAGCCTAGTTCATTAAGTTGTGAAGTTCAGCTTTCTAGATTTGTCGAAACTTCCGTCCGATTTAGCTGATTATTAAACAAAACATTTAGCTATTAAGGTAAAATTAGGAAAATTACGAGGATGTATCCTGAACAAAAAGAGGAAGCTAAAGCCACCGATTGTGACGCAATATAAAATCTGAAGTCTGGCAGGATATAAACACCCTTCTAGCTAACTAACAACAACTAAAATTTATTTACAAGGTCACAACACAATTAACATAAACATGATGGTCATGAGGAAAATAAATCAGGTGAGCAAACTGTTTGTTCATTTGATTTCTACATATAATTTGACTACTTTTGTTATTTAGGGTTTTTGTAAACTATGAAATGCACACGAATTATAAATTTTGTTTACTTAAATACCGCGAATGGAAAATAAATTCACCAGAATTTAAAAATTTAAAAAAAAAAAAATTCTCGATAATATCTAATCAAATCCAGCTCTTCAAACTAAATTTCACCATAATTCATTAAGAACTGGCCTAATTTCTTTCAGCATGGCCGAAGTCTAGAACTTCGACTAAAATTAATTTTATAACACCAATCCAGCTTTATAAACGGTCTGTGTAGTTCTATTCATTAGAGCCGTACATACCAAATTTTGCACTCATTTATTAAAAAATGACCCAAGATAGATAATAGAAATTCATGTATAGCTATCTCATTCAAAGCTACGTGTTATATGTTATTGATCGCCCTCGATTATTTCACGTAAAATAATCAACTTTTGGGCGGATTGAAACCAATCTCAAACGATATCATTTCAAATTAGTAGCAGCATCTAAAATTTGATGTAGAAAATCACAATTATTCTACTATAAAAAATATTACCAGTACGATCGCTGCAAATTAAAATTTTTCTATGTTGGTAGTAATGTACTTCATTTACATAAGCGCACTGCACACTTTGTGATTGGAATATTAAATGTTTGATTCGTTTCATATGATAAGAATTTAGTTAATTAATTGTAAATTTTAAAAATTATTTCAGGGTAATTCTGGTTTATAGGGTTATCTTCCAACTCAAAACTGTAAAAGGTTATGTTCCGAAAATAACAAAATACACAAATAAATCTTAATCACTGTACCAAAAAATTTATTTCTTTATTCTTCTTTATGTACGCAAGTTCGTTTGCAATCGCCAAGCGACCAAAATAAATTCGAGGTAGCACCACATCCTCCATATTCGAATACATCACAAGTATTAGTCTGTTTATTGTACGTGTAAGAGAACATTAAGCCACGGCATCGGACTCCGCTTGGATTTTGATATCCAGACGGAACATTACAAACGTCCGCAACAGCAATGGCTGCATTGCGTTCTGCATACGCGTAAAATTAAATTACTTTATTCAAATATAAATAAAAACTTATAGTAACGTGGCTATATGAGGTATTGCAAACAAGTCCCATCAATAATATGAAATCACTTTATGAGGGCGGTGTTTACGGGAAGAAATTCTTCGTTGAACTTTTTAAGCAAGCATTAAATAACCGGGTGCTCTATCAAAACTCTAGAAATAATAGCCTTTTGAACTACTCAAAACTACATCAAAATGTATTAAACGATCTTACGTGATTATGAAGTCACGTAAATAAAACAAAAACAAGTAATTTTTAATAAATGGGTGAGTGTAGCCTCTTGAACCACATTTTTTATTCAATTAATATGGAATCAATGTTGTAATAATTATTGTTTGCAAGTTGATTCACATTCTGCAAGACTTTCGAAATGATTTAATGTACTACCGCATCCGCCAAAAATGAATTTAGTACAAGTATTGCTACTCGGAATGTACTTGAATCGTACTAAGTACATCTGACAATCTACCGCACGGTACGCGTCACCTGCAGCACATCTACCATCAGTACTGCGTTCTTTACAGGAACAAAATAGAAAAAAAATTGATGCATTTACTTTTAAATAATTATTCAGAATACTTACTGAAAACGACATTGCCAAGTGTGCTGCAAATAAGGGCAGCTAATAAAATTGCGACACAAACAAATTTCATTGGTACTATTTAAGGTATTTACTGGTTGATGCGTTCAAATTCAAACTAATGATTCACAACCCAACTGTTAATACAGAATATTTTCAATTACAATAAACATCTCGTTCGAAACAGATCTTTATATACTTTTATTTAACAGACTAATTACGTCACATCTATTTTATTTGCTTATAGTAGTTTGCTCAATTTATACAAATAATTTTGTACACACATGGAAGTTCTTATTAACTTTAGTTTAACTAGACATCTAGAGAGGTCACTTTTTTATCAATTTCAACTTCAAGCTCTTAATGTAATTAGTTATTATATTTAAATGAACATGTCAACCAGTTTAAACCAGTTCTAGAAAAGGTAGGAAGGTAGCATCTAGCAAGAAATTAAAAAAATTATTGATAAAGTTTTCATAAATGTATTTGAGATTGCAAGAACAAGCAACAAATAATCTATCAAATTTGGGGAGAGTAACACCAACCAAATCTTAAATGACTTCGGAGTTGCATCATAACTCTGTGTTTAAAATTGAGAACCCTTATACATTGACCGCGCCATTTTTCCAGCTTGCGTTACATAATACAAAGAGTGATGGGTGATTTTAAGCGTTTGGTTTAAAATTTTGAGCGAGCTGTCCATCTTTTGATACCCGAGCATTTAGGCTGGTATCTCGCCACTGACACGTTTAATGTTGTCTTCCAATTCTGCAATTGCAATAGACAAGAGACTTCACGTAGTTCCGTAAAAAATAGTCAACATGGTGTCAAACCGCATGATCTAGGCGGCCAATTCACCGGAACGAAACGTGAGATAAATTGCTCACCGAACTCATTTCTCAATAAGTCGTCTTGAAGAAACCACATATCGACCAATTCAGTTCATGCATTTTGGGCAAAAAAAAATCCGTAATCATCGACCGTTAGCGAGCGCCACTGATGGTAAAGTCGCGGCCATCGGCATCTTTGAAAAAATACGGACCGATGATTCCGATCCGTAAGAACTGCATACATAACATGTTCGCGACTAGCAATATAACAAATGGTGCACACCACTTCATAATGTGATCGTCCGTACGATTGACCGAAGACTGAAAACTATAAGGTGGTTGCCTCAATATATTTGGTTTGGTGTATGTAACGATTTTGTTATTCAATTCATGTTTAATTCGCTCATTAACGTGCTATCCATCGAACAAAGTAAAATGGACATTGTAATTGGACATTGGTGAAAATTATGTTCACTTTCAGCTAAGGTCCTTTGATTTACAAACTTGTATATCGTCAATGATTAGTTGGTTATATACCCGACAAACAAATATTGAGTTTGCGCCCAAAACGCGACTGCTGCGCTCCAACATCGGCCTCAGCACGCGGTTGAACATATTAGTCAGATATGAGTCAGTTTCAAGTGTTTGACGCAGATTGAAAACATTAGGCAGGTTTGAGACAATAAAAACTGGTTAGCACACATTGAAAACATTAGCCAGGTATGAGGTAATTACATCTGGTTGGCGCAGATTGAACACATTAGTCATTATCAGTCAATAACAAATGGTTTACGAAGCAAGAACACTTTGGTTAGGTATGAGTCAATAACAACTGGTTGACGCATATTTTACGCATTAGTTAGGTATCAGTCAATAGCAAATAGTTGGCGAAGGTTAACACATTAGTAATATGTGGGGGCGATTACACGTACTAGTCAGTAATACGTTTGGTAAATTGACTGATTATTAGAAAGCTAAAGCGCTCCTAAATTCTTACTACTTAAGATACTACACTACTGAGTGCATGGTGCAGTACTTGTCAGTAGTGCGCAATGATTGCAAATATCCGTCCACAATTATTACAAAATATCTTAGATTTTAAAATTTTGTGAAAAGTTGAAATAAGATAAAATACGAATACTTTTTAGAGGACCGTTCTTCAGCAATGTCTGTCTTTGAGTTAAAGTCTTTTGTGTTAATTAAAAGCTCATTAATTAATTAAACTTACCTTTCTTGTTACAAAAAATAACAAAAAATTAAAAAAATATGTGATCCTTTTTCCATTTCGATCATAAACAATTAAAAAATGGGAACATAAAATGTATCTGGTTATGAATGGTAGAAGCCCTTCAAACCAACAATTTCATTTTATACATTGAATTATAATTCATCAGTATCCGACGAATATTCGACGAGGATTCCATTTCCGTCGAATCTTCTGCAGCATTGAAGCTTGTAGAGGTCGCTAGTTGAATTTCCCGTTTTTTAGTTATTTTTAAGTCTTCGCGAATTTTATTTTGAGAACCTTTTTAGCGATTTTTTTAAGTGTTCATCAAACATTTCTTTTACGTTGTCGACGGTCAGTTTTATTAGAGCTATTATGCAACCGTACTCATTAAACGCTAGTTTCGAACGAGGCGCTGTGAATTAAAAAATAAACAATATATATCTTACAAGCACGGGACTCAATGAATAATAATTTAGGATGAAAGCTGTGCACGAGATTAAGCGAGTATTTTTTAATTTAGGATTGGTCCCAATAATAACTGTGTTTCTTGACGCCACGGATCAAAAATTTGGTCCGAATACCTATTTGAATTTCCTTATCGTTTCATGAAACTATGTTGGGTACTCTTTGAAAGAGGAACACCATCAATGTTACAGTCCAGAAGTATTTCTTGTGGACAAATATCAGTTTTTTGCAGAGCACGGTCTAAATTCAGTTATACCAAAATATGCATATTGACCTAGCTCAACTGCAATAATTTCCCGTGATGTCGTAGTCTCTAGTAATGTGCGAGCATCTTTATGGAAAATATGGAAAGCTATTCAATTTTAAAAATGCAAGAAGTTTGTTTAAAGCAATACACGAAATACCGAATTCAGTGGCCCAATTTCTCAAAAACTTTCGAATATCAACTGTAATACTATTGTCTTGATTGCACTCTAGTTCATCCTCACATCCTCAGTGAGACGCCATAACATTAATTTAGTTATTTACGAGTAAATCCCTTTCATGTATTGGATTATTATTGTTACTAGTTTCATTTGAAAGTAACTCCACTGATGAATCTGGGATTTGGCGGAAACGTGCAAATCGATTAATTCGATTGCGCAATTAGATAAGTTCAAAATGGTTTTGTACTTGAGCATGTTCTGAAAGCTTACAAGGCAAATAAAAACAAAGCTGAAATATTTTTTTAGGTTATAGGCCGGCACGATGTTGAAATGAAATAAAAATTTGCACCGGTCTCTAGATCAGCAAGATAAATTGACGCTAAATTAAAATTTATCCAGCAGAACAGAGCAGGTATTACTGAAATAAATTTAGCACCGACATCCGCAATTTTTCGTTTTCGCTTGACAATTTTATATGAAATTGTTTATTTCGCCGGCCTTAATAAAGAATATTAATTATACGGAGATGCATGGGGCGCAGACTAAATCATCCAACTTGAATAATTATCCGCAGACGATTGAGTAAAGGTTATGAACAACTGCGTCCAAAGAAAATACAAAGATAGTTGCAGACGTTTGAAGTGTTTTATTATAATGCAAGCGCTTTGAAGCGCAATATGTAAAATAATTTAACCAAATTTAAATGATTACCTGCAGACGCTTGAGTGGGCTCATTTTTCCACGCCAATGAATGATTATCTCGACCATAGAAATATATAAAACTGATTCATTATAATCAGCCATAATTTTTTCACGACATTTCCAAAAAATTACAGCACACCCCGCCCCCCACAACCAAAACACATTTTAGCACCAATTTAACTCACCTGAATTTGTATTAAAACCAAATAATGAACTTCTTTTCACTGATAATGTTATTTGTGCATTTGCAACACAATCCACAACACTTCAATGTAAACTGATTGAAGGAGAGGATTGGTAGATTTTTGTTTTATTATTTCATTATATCTCGTGCGCACTCGTCAAAGCAGGCGAATGTGGTTATTTGTTGTATTATTATTTTTTTTTTTCCAAAGAGAACACAAGCAAAATAGAGAATTTTTATCGATTTTATATTCGACTGAGCGCATGAGGATCAAAAAACTTTTCTTTACTCGAAATGTTTGTCGGGATAGAGATCATTCAATTGTCAAACTTATACCGGTTGAAATCCCGCATTTCAAAATCCCATGAATCACCGTATAAAAGAGATAGAATTGAAATTCGGAATTGATTTGTTGGTAAAATTTTGTACCAACTGGGAATGTTTCGACATTTTTCTCACTGAGTTAACTGGATTTTGAAGCTTGCTTGTTGAAGTTTGCAAGGATAGCTGAACCTTCTGCAAATGTTGCTATTGTAGTACTTTGAATATTCGTTAAATTTCGTATAAATATGAACAGAATACACATTTTAAAATTTAACTCTAAAGTGTGGATCTGCTATGTAGGATTTAAGAATTTGACAAAATTGCTTAGGCAGGTCTCGATAGAGTTTAAATTCAAACCCTTGGTGCCAAACTTTGTCGGAAGCTTGAGCTACATCTAACAAAATACTGGAGCATATCTTCTTATTCTTAAGTCCATCCCCAATAACATCCGTTATTCTGTGAACTTGTTCGATCACTCTTCGATTGTCTCTAAACCCAAATTGGTGTGGTGAATTAAACTGTTTACTCTCTTATAGTTTTGAGCCTTTATAATATTTGCCATTATGCTTAATAATTTCGATAGATCCAGCTCTAGCGTTTCCACCAGGATGAATAGCATGAAGTTTCTGTTAAATGAGTTTCCGATACAAGAGTACAATATACAATATATATATATATATATATATATATATATATATATATATATATATATATATATATATATATATATATATATATATATATATATATATATATATATATATATATATATATATATATATATATATATATATATATATATATATATATATATATATATATAAATATATATATATATATATATATATATATATATATACATATATATATATATATATATATATATATATATATATATATATATATATATATATATATATATATATATATATTGGGGCTCAGCTCAGAATCAATTGATCCGGCCTCGTTACAGGGTAGATTAGCCAACTGAGCAGCTAGAGTACCACCTTAGGTAAAAATTCCTTTTGGTTGTGAACTCGTTGCTTTAAAGACTGGTTATTGCAGCGGATTCTACTCTTACCAGTGAAATTGGTAGTGAATCAGTGAAGATAGCAAAGCCAGAGGCTCGTTGGTTGGTTAGCAAGGAGCGCATTTAGGGGACATTGAGGCTGGTATATAGACCTTCTAGTCCGACACACCTTACTCCCAATTACATTTAGTGTATTTAGATGAAAAACTTATATAAAAGAAATTCTTCCACTTTCAAATTCTCTCTCTCTTTCTCTTTCCCCCCCCCCCCCCTCTCGCTTCAGTCAACAAAGCAACAAAGTTAATTTATAAAGATTAAATCTTGTAAATCGTGGTGTACACGACCATTTTTCATACAGATTCAAAATATTTACCAGACACGACCACTTCACCGCCTTTTTCAGTCAACAGTGTTCAATAAATGATGATCTTGTCTTGTTAGCCCAGTCCAGGAATTTAGTAAAAATTAAATGATTTTTAAGAACACAAAAACGAAATTCGTGGTTTTGAGATTGCGAATATCACTGTTTAAAACTCAAGTAAAACGCTTTTCAATAGATTTGTTTTCTTGAGTTTTCCGACAATAATTCTGCGACAATATATTTTTGCACTCGGAAAATTTTAAACTCCGACGATCAAATATTCACAACAATCGAATTATTGAATTAAACGATACAATTGCATGTTATTTTATTATTCATTTTATTTTGGGAACAATGTAGTTGACAGTCAACGTAAGCACTCTGTTCTTCTCCCTACACTAGAGCAAAACTGTTGAGTAAAGTTTGTTTGACTTCACAAATCTTCACAAATTCGGTCTGCAAAGACTTCAAGCACGTTTTGCTGGAACGTGCGTTACCAAATATGGCGCTGGTGAAGTCCCCATATATGTAACTATAAGGAGTTTGAATTGTGGAATAGGCTCAGTTTCATTAGAATTTAAAATAGTTCTTTAAAATGGTGCGTCTTTGTCCAATTTGAAGCCGAATTACAAATCGATAAACACGGTATCTCAAGAGAATGGTATATAATGATAATTCAACCGTAGCGCGTAATAATAATAAACCGCTCACTAACTTTTGTGTGGTCATATCGGGACAATGCTGGTCACGTCCACCAGGGGGCTAAAATAAAACCTACCACAACTCCTTAAAATAAGAAAATCCTCTGATAAATGTTACATTATTTATTTATTTACGGACATTTACAAATATGCTATGGGCACACTCCTTATTTTGAGCACAAACTCATTTGTTATAAATTGTGTAGCCAAGATATATCCAACACGTTTAAAGTTCGCTGTTATCCTCATCCCTTGTCGATTTTGCGACGTGTTCAGTCACCCAACAGCCAATAACAATGCTATGAAAGTGTTGTTAGAAATCATCCCCAGCTGCTACTTCTATTGATGGCTTTTTCAAATCCAACTCCCGTATACCCACATCTAAGCTGCAATCATGACAACAATGTTTGCGGCCATCTTCTTTTCATTGCCAGCAATAACCTCAAAGTATTCCATCACATTACTCTTTCGGCGATTTGTTTAAATAAATTTTAGAAATGAAGAACAATAAACGAACACGTTACAACGGGAAAATCAAAGGCGAATCTAAAATTACATATCGTTGACTTTAGGACACAGTGTGCAAATAGTATAGTAATCAGATACGACCATAATGACACACAATGCAAATCAACCAAATCGACTCCCACATGCATTACATAAAATTGATCAAATTGACAAGCTTCAATTAAGGAATTCCGGAATCCACCCAAATAAACACTAAAACATGTACCAGTGGAAATGGATGGTAGCGTTCATTCTAATCAATCCCAACAGATTCGCCATCCAAGTAAATTCAGAAAGTATCTTAGAATTACCTGAGAATCTCGATTTCCTCGAACAACCTGATGGACAGGTATAAATGGAATGCTACCTAGACTATGTAGCAAAGATAGAACAATCTCAAATTTCTAATAGACACTGGTTCATCTAAGAACTACATTCAGCCATAATACTTTCGATATCAAATTTTCTAACCAAACTCAGATAGACCTTTTCAGTTCATCAAAGTAACATAACTTTTTCATTTTGATCGTCTTAAAGAACTTGGTTCAATCCCCCATACTACTAAAACATCAGTTATCCGATTCGATAATTAATATAAACCTTTAAGTATCTTGCTTGAACTCCCATCGGAAAAGAAAGTTAAATAAAAAACATAAGCGAATGTTTCACCTTTCTTCAAAAATCCGTACTCTTAATACCGATTGAGTCTATTCGCGACTACTGCTGGAAGGTAGTTATAAGACCTTCCAAATCCCCTTATAATTACCCAGTCTGGATAGTGCCTAAAAAGAAGGATGCATCGAGTCTAAAAAATGTGGCAAAATCTATGTGAAAATAAACTATTCACTTTTATCGAGTACGAACTGCCTATAAATGTGTCCATATAACGCCGAAAAAATAAGGAAAGGATAATTGAAAACTCCTGTTTTCCAAGTGAGTAAAAACATTGGGTTCCTGGTCAGAAAATGTAGCACTCGTAAAGAGAATAAATATAATAGGAACACTTATATTCACCAAATCATTGAAACTATACGGGGTATACCCAACATTTGGAATTTCTGGACTGGCCAGACCAAACTAGCATTATGTAAGCTGATCAAGTCATTGTCTTCTTTCTTGTGATGATTGATATCGAGAAATCCCTCTACTCGAATTCAACATCACATATAATAAAAGACGGTTTTAACATAAACAAAACACCATCCATCATACAGAAGCGAGGTTAATGGCCAAATTGAGAAATTCAGATTCTTGGCTACACTAAATAGAATTCTAAAATTATTAGATTAATAAATCACATAAAATTTCACTTTTCACCATCACAGTTTTCACTACATTTGTTTAACAAAATGTATATTTTGTATAATTAACAATGGTGATCAAGAACCCCGTGCATATAGCTTCAGAAAAGGGCTTTGAATGAGCTTGAATTCGGTTTTTGTTTCAAGTTTTGATCTATTGTGGTTTTTCAAGGGTCACCCTTTTAAAAAGATCATGTCCATATTTTCTAAAAGGAATTTTGTCGGTTTTGGAATTTAATTTTTGTTTGAAGATCCCGCGGTCTCAAAGATACACATATTTAAAATATATAAAGTTAATTTTGCTATTTTTAGTCATCTAGTGTAGTAGTTAGTAATTAATTCACATCCTGAAATACATTTATGTACCACAAGGACACTTGCAACACGTGATATTTTAATGCGTAGATTAAAAAGGATACTAGAAGAAGTTCATGTATGCTATCTCATTCAAATCTACGTGTTATATATTTTTGATCGCCCTCGGTTACCTCATGTAAAATAATTATCTGTTGGGCGATTTTTAAAAGATCTCAAACAATACCATTTAAATCAGTACTAGTAGCGGCATCTTAAATTTTATGTAGAAAACCACAATTGTTCTACTATAAAAATATATACGCTATGGCTTAAATAATAGGTTTCGAGCTGCGCCAGTGTGATCACTGCAAATTAAGGCCTCTATTCCCTTAGGCGGATCACTTCATGCGACGTGACTATAGATCTTCTTGGTTACTAGATTATAAAATCGAAATATGCTGAATAATTTCGTACAAAACTCGCAGTGAATATTTTTTAAATCTTAGTTGGCTGCCTTAGTTTGAAAAAAATTATATTTATTTGTCGCGTCAAAATTTCAAGTGATAGAAATTGTCGTTTGGAGTGAAAGAAACCACAATAAAAAGCAGCATACTAAGATTTAAAAAACAGCCGCAACGAGTTTTGTAAATAATTATTTTGTAAGTTTCGATTTAATAATCTAGTACCAAGAAGGTAAGTAGTCACGTCGCATGGAGTGATGCGACTAAGAGAATAAGGATGTAAATTTGTTGATTGTTCTCCATTTACATAAGCGCACTACACACTTTGTGATAGAAATATTAAAGGTTGGATTCATTTCATATGATAAAAATTTAATTATGTAATTAATCCTAAATTTTAAAAAACATTTCAGTGTAATTCTTGTCTTCCAACTCAAAACTGTAAAAGTTTATGTTCCATATAACACAGGTTTTCACTATTAAAACGCGTTGTTCAATCGAATATTTGTCCATGATTAATTTGCCATCCATTGCCACCATTTGGATAACCACCCTGTAATATAAAACGATAGAATAAAATTTTGATTTTGAATTTTTTCGTAGGCAGATTTTTTGTATTACTAATTTCGAAATTGATTTGTTGACAATTTGGCTCCATCCGTTTGAATTCTTCTTCCTTTAACTAGAAGAGGTAAGTACATCTGGGAATTCTCTATCACACTTATCAGGCAATGCTCTATTCTCAATCGTTACATAGGTTGATCCGTAATTTTATCAAATTTAGATGGAGAAAGCCGCCTCGGCAACCTCTGGTTTAAGCGATTTACCAGAGGTTGAATAGTTTAAACTAAATTAAAATAATTAATTTTTATTCCCCTAGCTTTCACATCCCATGAAGGGATTTGGCCGCCTGCATGATGCCTTTACTTTCGACATCCAATTATACGTAAGCCTTGTACGACGTAGTGTCGCCGGCGCAGTCGGAGTTTTCCTTTACGAAGTACACCGGCTAGTTGTTGCTGAAACACTTTGCTTATCATCCGTTGATGTGTGGACCTTGTTACATGGCCTAGCCAACTAATTTAGTTGGGTTTAATGAACCCGATGATATCATTGTATGGGACAAGTCACCTTAACTCCTGGTTCATATACGAATCCGATATTAGTGTTGTGTAACTTTAGTTGAACCAAAAATGGAACTAATGGCCCTCGTCTCAAATGTAGGTAACATTATATAGTCATTAGAGGTCAGAATTTAACTTCAGCTTCCGAAGGTCATTTGTAAAGCGCGAACTAGTTTCGAACGCAATAACGTTCTGGTGAAGCTCCTGGGGATTGGTAGGAGATTTTTTAGTGAGGTTTCAGGCCAAGTCCTCTTGTGCGGTGATCGGGCAGAGTGAAGCTGTCCTTGATATCGTAAGACCTTAGGCCAAGAACCACGTTAATACTTGCAAATCCAATAATTAGGCCTGACTAAATATGTGGCGGTAAATACGAGCGCCGGGTTGAACAGCAAAGGAGCGAGTGGATCACCTTTTAGAACAGCAAATGCTATTTTAACGGAAACAGTTTCTTCGACTATTACTCTACATATAGGTCCCAGACATTGTTAATTTACACGGAAAAACTTATCTCTCTGGTATTCTTTTAGACAAATGTGGCTGGCTCACGGTTAATATGCCATATGTGTAGTGACAGTCCATGTATAGTTGATACATGATGATCGGGCCAACGTTTTTCCTAAATGATTCTAATGTTGGAGCACTGATCAGTGGTTGGACGGCTGGGACGTAAATCCCATTGATAGTCGCCGATGAAATACAGAAAACACTTAGTAGGCAGTGTTCAAGAAGCTATGCCACGAAAGTAGCCTCGAGAAAATAGGTATCTTTTCATTTCTCAATATACTAATAGTTGCGTCTACTTCTTCAACTGTAGGAGTTAGAAAATTTCGGAAATTGGTAAGTCCCACTGAGAGAACATCTACCACGATAGTTCTCAGTTCTCTATTCTCGTTTTCAATAACTGTACTTCTGGGTGGAGTTAGAAAAACACACAAATAAATTTTAATCACTCTAAAAAAAATTGTATTTCTTTATTTAATGTACACAAGTACGTTTGCAATCGTCAAGCGTCCAAAATAAATTCGAGGTAGCACCACATCCTCCATATTCGAATACGTCACAAGTATTAGCCTGTTTATTGTACGTATAAGGGAACATTAAGCCACGGCATCGGACTCCGTTTGGATTTTTATATCCGGACGGAACATTACAAACGTCCTCAACAGCAACGGCTGCATTGCGTTCTGTATACGCGTAAAATTAAATATTTATAAAACTAAATCACTTTATTCAAGTACAAATAAAAACTTACTTATAGCAACGTGGCTAAATGCGGTATTACAAACAAGTCCCACAAATAATATGAAAATCAACGCGGAGTACTTCATTTTAGAGATCACTTTATGAGGGCGGTGTTTACGCGAAGAAATCCTTCGTTAAACTGTTTAAGCAAGCATTAACTAACCGGGTGCTCTATCAAAACTCTAGAAATAATGGCCTTTTGACCTTCTTGATAAGGTAGTACGTATGTATTAAACGATCTTACGCGATTATGAAATCACGTAAATAAAACACAGACAAATAATTTTTAATAAATTGGTGAGTGTAGCCTGTCGTACCACACTTTTTATTCAATTAATATGAAATCACTGTTGTAACAATTATTGTTTGCAAGCTGATTCACATTCTGCTTGAGTTTCGAAATTATTTGGTGTGCCACCGCATCCGCCATAAATGAATTTAGCACACGAATTGCTACTCGTAATGTACGTGTAGCGTTCGAAATATGCAGCACAACTTATCCCATCGGAGCGGACGGTGCCATCGACTGCATCACATCTAGAATCGGCACTGCGTTCTGTACAGGAACAAAATCGAAAAAAAATTATTTGCATTTACTTTTTTATTAATTATTCAGAATACTTGCTCAAAACAACATGGCCAAGTGTGCTGCAAATCAGGGCAGCAAATAAAATTACGACACAAAAAAATTTCATTGTTATACTGTTTAAGGTATTTACTGGTTGGTGTTCAAATTCAAACTAAAGATTCACAACCCAACCAAATTTTAAATGGTTTCGCAGTTGCGGAACTCTACGTTTAAAATTGATAACCCTAATACATGACCCTCGTTGCGTAACTTTGCCAACGAACATTACATAATACAAAAATATGTGCAATTTGATAAATCAACAATTTATTTCGTTTAATTCTAGTTTTATGGTTTACAAGCACTTTCACATTCCTCTAGTGATCGAAATCGATTTTTGTTACCCTCACATCCACCATATATAAAACTATAACATGAATTTTCTTTCTTACTGTACGTAAAGCTTGGGAAATATGCATAGCAACGACCTCCTACTCCCGGCTCTTCATTACATCTTGCTTGCGGAAAGCGTTCTATTTATAAAAATAATTCAAAAATTAACAAGCGGCACTCAAATAATGATTAGTCCGTCAATATACTTACTAACAACGTATCCGCTAGAACCGCATAATATAATTGCGGCTAGCAATATAACAAATAGTGCACACTTCATAATGTTACGAGTGATCAATGTCTTTGCTGTGTACTAACCGAAAACCTAAACGATACTGACGACTATCGGCTCAATATATTTGGTTTCGTGACTGTGACGTATTTGGTATTCAGTTCCAGTTTAATTCGCTCATTAACATGATATCCATACAAAAGGGCTTGTTCTATTTCCGCATTTGCGTTTTCGGATGACCTTGGTTAATCTTAGGGTCTTCCGTTTATTTGACGTGCCTTACTTACTAAGATTAGTATTCGTCTTCGTATCTGCTAAAAATATTGTGTTGCTTATCAAACTTGTAGTTATAAAAATGATTAAATTTTTTAGAAACTTCGTCTTGTAAACAAAGTAGAAAGCAGAAGCTCAATAATTTAAATGGTAATATTGGACATTGGTGAAAATTATGTACACTTTCTGCTAAGCACGTTTGATTGAAAATTCTCTCTATCGTCAAAGATTTTATAGGAGCGGTTCGTTATGAAGTTATAATAATTAAGTCAAATTTTATTTTGTAAAGTGTTTTTTCTGTAGATACGAATCACAATTTGTTGCCTAGCTAAAATAAAAAATTTATTTTTTGTAGTAGCTAGCGATATCTACAGAACAATAGCGACATTTTAGCTAGCCTTGATTTCGTTTTTACTTTGTATAGAAAATATTTTTTTTGTAAAATTGTTTTATTATTCTTTTGAGAATGGAACCGAAAAGGTTCCGAAAGCTAAAGAATTAATAAAGTTAGTTTTAAAAAATTGAGCTAAATACTGTTAACTTTAATTTATAATATAAAAGCTCATTAAACAGTTTTAAAATGTTCTGGAATATTTATTTATTTATCAAAAATAATTACATTATTATTATCTTGAATTAATTAAATAAAACTTAATTATGATACTTAGGCATTTTTCCAAACGGATACTTATTTGTGGAATCTAACTTATTCAAATAAGTTAGCTGGCGAGGTGACTTATTTTCTTTCTCGTTCTAACACAGAAATCTAATTGTAATGTCAAAAAAAATGTCAAAGATTTGTTTTCGTTTTGAGTCTATTGGCGCGTTTTATTTCTTAATATTTGCAGTGTGCTTTACATTTGCTTTACATTCTTTACATTTTATACGTCTTGCATGATCGTTTCGGCTATAACTGTGGGTAGCCTTTTATCCACCTAATATCCCGCGAGCCATATTTTTGGTGTGGTTAGAACCTTTGCATTTTCATTGAGGTATTAATCTCTTATTTTTTCAGTGGTCCTATTTTAGCCCTCATATTGAGTATAGCGTTGATATTAAAAATATTTTAAATTTTTTGAAAATTGGTTCTTCGGCTATTTTAAATTTCCCCTTGTTTATGAATCTTTACTCCGACTTCAATTTGCAGTTCCATCATCTTGAAGTCTTCTATTTATCCTTTTTCTTGCAGGTGGGTTGAAGACCTCTGGATTCACCACTCTTTAACTTCTTCAGCGGTCTTTGGAGCTGAAGCTCTATATGCATCGAGATATTTTATATTGGTCTTCCAAACCTGATTGTTTACTGTCACTATTCTATAGTCGTTTGGGTACACCAATTTCATTAAAGCTTGAACATTCGCAAACACTGTAATGCCAATCACATTAATTGACGGTGGTGTGGAACCTTTAACTTCATTGCAACCTTGCGTTCTTCTTTTTGCTGGTGGTGTTGAGGTACAGTCAGCTGTTTGGTAGTTGCATTAACTTGCTTGCGGATGCTCCTAAGCTTCTGTGTTTTGAGTGTATCCTCTAGGTGACAATCTAAACATTTTTTAACTTCGTATGAATCGTCATCGGAATGGTTGCCTCATCCCAGAATCTATTGAGCTGGCCTTAGCCAACTGAGCTGCTAAAGTACCTCCTTGGATAAAAATTCCTTTTGGTTGTGAACTCATTGCTTTAAAGCTTGATTATTGCAGCAGGTTCCAACCTTACCAGTGAAATTGGTAGTGGATCAAGGTAGAGAGCAGAGCCAAAGCCTCGTTGGTTGTTAGCAGGGAGCACCCCGTGATGTTGATATTTAGGCTGATATATGTAGGGTGGGCCAAATAATTTTTTTTTTTAATTGCAATAAAACAAAAGTTCTCAATATTTTTTCAAATTTATTTTTTCATTGTAAATAACAATCCTTCCGATTAATTATGGAATACTATTTCATTCATAAGCCTGCTTCGGCTGGCCTTGACGTACCTCATACGGTCGGTCCAATTTTTGAGCACATTTTCGATGGTATGCAGCATTATGTCTTCAATGGCAATGCGAACATTGTTCTTGAGAGCGTCAATCGTTGCTGGTTTATCGGCGTAACACTTATCGTTGACGGAACTCCAAAGATAATAGTCCAACCATGTAACCCATGTCCTCCTCTTCAAGTGCCGGGAACAAAAAATCGTGTATCATGGCGCGGTAGCACTCACCATTGACAGTAACGGCGGCTCCTTGCTCATTTTCAAAGAAAAATTGCCCAATTATGCCACCGGACCAAAATCCGCACCAAACAGTCACTCGTTGAGGATGCATCGGCTTCTCTATGATCACGTCGATCGCAAACCCACACAGCGAACCGAAAACGCAATGAGTGGTCTCTTTGCTTCAATTCCTCAACCAATGAACTTTATACGGTGTCATACCAAGGACTTTATGCAGAATTCGTCGCAATGTTGTGCGTGAAATGTTCAATTCATGAGCACGATGACAAGTTGACGTTCCCGGCGACTAACGTACATTCTCGGCTAAAGCATCAACATTTTCGGGTGTACGCTTGGTTGGCTGCTTTGCGGTTGAAAAACCGGACGCAATTTTCGCACACATTCTGCAACATTACCGTGATTTTCGAAGTAATGTTTCAATATTTCCCAGCGTTGTTCAAGCGAATACACAACCATTTTCGTTCAGCGGAAGGATAAAACTAACTTTCTGTCAAATCAGAAGTGACATAACCCTTACCATACTCAAAATAACCGCTAATTCAAAAAAAAAGTTAGATGGGCCACCCTGTAGATCTTCTAGACCGACACCTCTTACCCCAATTACATTTAGTGCATTTGGAAGAAAAAAATTCTTACACTTTCAATCTCTCTCTATCTCTCTCTCTATCTCTCTTTCTCTCTCTCTCTCTCTCTTCTTCTTCTTCACATAGTAACAAAGTTTGTTCATAGCGAATAAATCTTGTAAATCGATCATTTTTCTTATAGATTCAAGATGTATACCGGACACGATCACTTCACCGCCTTTTTCAGTCAACAGTGTTCAATAAATAATGATCCTGTCACTGTTTAAAACTCAAGCAAGACGCTTTTCAATAGATTTTGCCTTGAGTTTCTCACGAGTGGGCTTAAGGCCGAAATTTTGTTCTAAACTCGATTTTCTTCTCGAAATTTGTTCGTATGCAACCACCTTGGTATACAGACAGCTGATTAAGTTCCTTTGCATAATTAACCATCGTAATTTCGATAAAATCTGGAATTCCATATCTTGCTGGAACGTGCGTTACCAAATATGGCGCTGCTGAAGTCCCATTTGTAATTGTAAGGAATTTGAATTAAAGAATAGCCTCAGGTTGATTAGAATTCCAAACAATTCTTTAAAATGGTGCGTTTTTGTCCAATTTGTCGATATATCTGTTGAACCTGAACCACAAATCGATAATCACGGTATCTCAAGAGAAGGGTATTTAATGACGATTCAACCGCAGTGCTTACTAATAATAAACAGCTCAGAAGCTTTTGTGGTGTGATATCTGGACAACGCTGGACACGTCCGTCAGGGGGCTAAAGTAAGACATACCACAACTCCTTAGAATCATAAACCCTCTGATTTGTCAAAAGCCTTACATCTTTGTCTAAAATTACAGAACATTGGCTTAAGGACAAAATGTGCAAATAGTAGTAATCGGAACACTTATTATAGACAACCAATTCGACAGCCTCTTTTCATTATAAGAAACAATGATTTGACACACAATGCAAATCAAACAAACCGACTCTCACCTCCATTAAATTAAATAGCTCATATTGAAAAGCTTCAAATAGGTATTCTGGAATCCACCCAAATAAACACTAAAACAAGTTCCAGTGGAAGTGGATGGTAGCGTTCATTCTGAGTAAAGGACTGATATGAACAAACTTCAAACTAGTCGCCATCCAAGTAAATGTCAACGAATTTACTATTATGAATAGTTCTGTGAAGATCAAGAATTAGAATATTGTCAAGACCAGAAGTCACAATGCAGACAAATTGTGGTGGAGTACACCGATTCACAAAATACCCTAAAACTACCTGAGAACCCCGAATTCCTCGAACAACCTGATGGACAGGTAAAAATGGAATTATACCTAGACTATGTAGCAAACATCGTAAAATCTGAAATTTCTCAAAGAACTACATTCAGCCTCAATACATTCGGAACCGGTATCAAATTTTCTAACCAAACTCAGATAGACCTTTTCGGTTCATCAAAGGAACATAACTTTTTCATTTTGATAGTCTTAAGGAACTTGGTTCAATCCTTCATACTAAAGAATGTCTCAGCAAGAGCGCCTGATTTAATTTTAAAGAAAAACACATTTATTTTCGAATTAAGCAAACATTTTTATTTCAACATAAAGAAAAATAGTTCCGATTAAGCGTGAAATACAACATCAAGCAAATGGCCACCACCAAACCTCTAGCACAGGGTTATACTTTTGTTGAAATTTTGAATAACGTTTTCGCATAAATGTGGCTGTATTTCACCAATAACGCGCCGCATTTCCTCTTTAAAATGTTCAACTGTTTCAGGCTCATTCGCATACACCTTTTCCTTCACATAGCCCTAAAGAAAAAAGTCCATCGGTGTTAGATCGCACGAACTTGGTGGCCAATGTTGATTGCCAAATCGAGAAATGACACAAAAACTCCGTTACCATTTCGCGAAACCGCACTCCATTAACGATTAGCGCATTTCCAGTCGCATTTTCAAAAAAATAGGGCCCAATTACTCCGCCGTGTCTCATCTGAAAAAACGATTTTCTTCGAAAAATCCGCATTAATTTGATGATATTCCAACACCCAATCAGCAAATTCACGGCGCTGCGCATGGTCCCTTGGCTTTATTTCTTGCACCAATTGAACCTTGTACGCGTGCAAATGCAGATCTTTTACCAAAATTCGTTGCATAGTGCTTCTGGAAATGTTTAATTCTCGGCCACGATGCTGAATGGAAGTTCCTGGATTCTCTGCCACAGATTCCCTTACTGCGGCTATATATTCGAGTTACCGACAAGGACGACGACGAACAATGATCTTTTGATCCGTCAGCGAAAATTTGGTCTCAAATTTTGTAATTAAACGCCTCACTGTCGATTCATTTGGCGCATTGTTGCGACCGAAAACTTTACGTAATTGGCGAACTGTTTTCGCAAAACGTTCGCCATTTTTGTAATGAGTTTTTACAATAACTAAACGTTGTTGCTTTGAATACTTCTCCATATTCTTAAAAAGAAAAAAAAATCACCGTACAACTCGTATTAACAAAATGGCGACAAATTTAAAATAGGTGCTCCTGCTGAGACACCCTTTACTAAAACGTCAGTTATCCGATTTGATAAATAATTTAAATCTTTGAGTATCTCGCTTGAACTCCCATCGGAAAAGAAAGTTAAATAAAAAACATAAGCGAATGTTTCCACCGTTCTTCAGAATTCCGTACTCTTAATACCGATCGAGTCCAGTCGCGATCAAACTGGTACCCAAAATGTCTGAAGTATGTGATGAAAAAACAAATCAGACCACTGAGTTATAGATCATCCAAATCCCATTATAATTACCCAGTCTGGATAGTGCCTAAAATGAAAGATGCATCGAGTCTAAAGAAATACAGAATGGTTATCGATTACTGCAAATTAGACGCGGTAACAATCCTTGACCGAATATTCGCCGAGATCAATGACATACGTTTCACTCACAGTTACTTTTCACTCAGGTACGGTTCACTCAGACAATGGTACGGGCTAAAGGGCATCCCTAACGAATGCGAACAAAACGATATGATGTTAACTGCCTACAAATGTACCCATCGCAACGCCAAAAAAATAAGGAATAAATAATTAAAAACTCCTATTTTCCAGGAGTGAGCAAAAATATTGGGTTCCTGGTCAGAAAATGTATCACTTGTAGAGAGAATGAATAATAGGCACCTTTATATTCAGCAAATCAACCAAACATAACCAATCTTCTGAACTGAAAACAATCTGGTTATAAAAGTAATAAATGAACTGACCAAATTCGCTTTATGTAAACCGATGAAGCCCTTTCTTCTTCAGGGTATTCGCGTTTGTGACGATTGATAACGACGGGAGAGAAAAGTCGCTTTTAACATAAAAATATTTAAAATACCACTATAAAGAAGCACGGTTAATGGCCAAATTAAGAGATTCAGATACTTGGCTACACTAAATAGAACTCTAAAATTATTGCAATCAACTAGTGTGGCCAAAAAATCCAGGAGCTAAGGTTTAAAAAATACCCGCCTTTAACAGATAATCATCAGAACCTTATAAATCGATCGTAAAACTGTAGTAAAACTTAGGCGACCCGATCCTGCTTGTATAAAAAATCTAATTTTCACGCGCTAAAACACCACATAAAATTCCACTTTTCACACTTTCCACTACATTTGATAAACAAAATATACATTTTATACAGTCAACAAAATTGATCAAGTAGTCCGTGCATATATTTTCAGAAATAGCTTTCACTGAACTTGAATTCGGTTTTTGTTTCAAGTGTTGATCTATTGTGGTTTTTCAGGAAAGGTAAAAATCAAAACCGATTCGGCATAACTAAGCCGTGTTCTTATTTCCTGAAAGAAATTTTATTCGTCCTGACTGTACACTTACCGGCAAAAAAATGACATCTTATTTTATATATTTTTTTAAATTTTATTTATTCTCCTTTAGTGTAGAAATTAATTCACAAATAGGATGTACAACTTAAATTGAAGAATTGTTTACTAGAACTGCAAACTTTTCGGTAACTAAATTTTTACTCATGGACACGATTAATTTCATTTATTTATCATAAATCATTTATTTAATTAAAACTATTTTAATAATAATTAAATTTGTATTTTATATTACCCTTAAAGACTTAGTTTTATTTATTTATCGCAAGATAAATTGTAGATTGTGTGAAATATAAAACAAAAATTATTTGGACATGCAGAAATAAAAAGATGCGAGAAAAAGCAATACACGATTATCGCCCTCGATTACCTCATGTAAAATAATCATCTGTTGGTCATCATCCAAAAATTCAAACCCCAAAATACGCACAAATAAATTTTGATCACTCTACAAAAAAAATTTCTTTATTTAATGTACACAAGTACGTCTGCAATCGTCGGTGCCCCAAAATAAAAGTTCGTGGTAGCACCACATCCTCCATATTCGAATACATCACAAGTATTGGTCTGCTTATTATACGTATAAGGGAACATTAAGCCATGGCAAAGGGATTTCATTGGATTTTGAAATCCGGATGAAACATTACAAACATCCTCAACAGCAACGATTAAATTAGGAACTAAATTACTTTATTCAAATATAATTAAAAATTCACTTATAGCAACGTGGCTAAATGCGGTATTACAAACAAGTCAGGTGTTCACACGATGAAATACCGGGTGCTCTATCAGAACTCTAGAAATAATGGTCTTTTGAACTACCTTAAATTGGTGACTGTAGCCTGTCGAACCACACTCTTAATCGCTCTTCAATTAATACGCACTCACTGTTGAATCGCGACCGGCGAACTAGACTGCATCACATCTAGAATCAGCACTGCGTTCTTTTCAGGAACAAAATAGCAAAAAATAATTCAGAAGACTTACTCAAAAAAACATGGCCATGTGTGCTGCAAATCAGGGCAGCAAATAATTACGACACAAGCAAATTTCATTGTTACATTTCATTGTTTAAGGTATTTACTGATTGATGTTCAAATTCAAACTAAAGATTCATAACCCATCCCAAATTTTAAATAGTTTCGCAGTTGCGAAACTCTGTGGTTAAAATTGATAACCCTAATACATGACCTTCCTTTGCGTAACTCTTCCAGCGAACATTACATAATACAAAAAATAAATACAATTTGATAAATCAACAATTTATTTCGTTTAATTTAATTTTTATGGTTTACAAGCACTTTCACATTCTTCTGGTGATTGAAAGCGATTACCATTACCGCCACATCCACCATATACAAATAATTCACATGAATCTGTTGTCTGATAATACGTAAAGCTTGGCAAACCTCCAAAGCAACCACCTGGATCTGCTGGCGCGTCATAACATCTTGGGTTCACCGAGCGTTCTATTTATAAAAATAATTCACAAATTAACAAGCCGCACTTAACTAATGATTAATCCGTCATTATACTTACTAACAACGTGTCCGTAAGAACCGCATAATATAATTGCGGCTAGCAATATACCAAATAGTGCACACTTCATAATGTAACGATTGATCAATGTCTTTGCTGTTTACTAACTGAAATTCTAAACGAAACTGAAAACTATAAGGTTGGCGCCTCAATTTATCTAGTTTTGTGAATGTGGCGTATTTGTTATTCAATTCTTGTTTAAAGGTCGATTTATATTATCCGTTCCGTTCAGTTCCTGCACGTATCGTGTCAGACATCATCAATTTATACTATCCGTTCAGTCATTTTCTTCGTATGATTATCGTATATATTCGTATTTTTTGGTTGCATATAAAGTAAAAGATAACTTATAAAAATTCAAAATGTTTCAGTAGCAATTTAATTTTTGCGTATGCAAGTTTGGGAAATAAAGTTTATCACGAAATATGATTAAGTAAAAAATAGGTTAAACCAAGAGAAAATGTTTTCACATTTGAAATTAGACGATATGTGCATTTTTTTATATTCTATAGTTTATTAGACTAAAACAACTATAATATATATGGGATAATTTAAAAGAGCATCTAAGAAAAATTTAGTGGCGACAAACATTAGCATAAAATCTAGATTGGCATGAAGAGAATATAAAAAAAATTATTAATTAATTTCACACATGCTGCATATATTCAAATCTTTGGTTACGTATATACTAAAAGCACAGAGAAATCACAATCAGAGACCTAAACAAAAGGAAAATTCTGCGATAAATCAATTTCTCGATGTCGTTACAAATGGAAAAATATCTCTAGTGGCTATTTATAGAAATGCTTAGCTAAAACTCAAACCCCATTTTGGTGTATTTGCTCAACATACACATTTCTCGCTCAATATATTATTTCAATACGCGCACGTGCAAACAAATAAAAAATATTATTTTGTTTGTACAGTATAGCACCCAAATTGTGTTCAAAATTTGTTTTTTATTTTTATTCTACTATGAAAGTAGTGTGCGAGTATGGTGTGTTTACTATAAGCAAAAATTAACAAACGAAAAAAATAAACAATGCTTCATTATGGTACTATTCCACTAGGAAACAGACAAATTTTACAAAAATTTTGCAGAAAACATGACAAAGACAAGAACTAAAATTTGCATTAGTGCAACTGAGATAAAACATTTTTATTTTATGGTATAAAAAGTTGGGGAAATTTTGACATCATCGAAAACTAACCTATAAAGTATTTAAAAGATATAAAAAATCTTTATTTTTGATGTTTGACAATAATTTTATATCCCAAAAATTACTAAAAAAAATTATTATTATTTTTTCGATGAAAAAACATATGCATTTTAATTATTTTGAATAATTTACGAAACTATCGAAAAATTGGTTTACTATAAATCATGTGAGGGGAAATTTTTTACAAGTTCATATTAACCTAAAAAAATCATTCAGCAGCCGAAAAAAAATCAAACAAAAATCGAAGTGTCAGATTGTTCAACCCAAAAAATATAGTAAAAGTCAGTTCAGTCTTATATTTGTATCAAAATACTTGTATAAAACTGTGTATCAATTATTGAAACCGGATAATAACAGCAGTGATGTGGAAGTGGATGATTTGGATTGTGAAGAAAAGGATAATACGATTACATTAATCATTTGAGTGCTATCGAACGGACATTGAAATTTTGATAATGTTGAATGATGCCGATCTTATACAATTTGTCTCAGCTAACCGATCAATTTCTATTTGACTGTTTCTGACTACATGTAGAATGGAAAATAACAGAATCATTCCGACTGTGTAAGCAAATGTACCAAATTGGTATTTTATATTTTTACTTTCAGTTCGAGAACAATTAAAAGATTTAACGAAACAGTTCGATAAATTAGAAAATGATTTAAAAGCGTTGCAAAGTGTTGGGCAAATTGTCGGGGAGGTACGCAAACAATTGAATGAGGATAAATGTAAGTACATACCTCCAATATGTCAGTGATTCAGTGAAATGATGTTTTATGTTATCTATATTTTTTTAGTGATTGTGAAGGCAACAAACGGACCACGATATGTTGTTGGATGTCGACGTCAGACAAGACAAAATTGAAGGCTGGAACTAAGGTAGCTGATGCAATTGGAAATCGTTGTTTTTCCGAAGCTACATCAGTCGATCGTAAAATTCAACGTACTCTAATGGAATTGCTTAATCAAATGGATGGTTTCGATTCGTTGGATTAGGTTAAAATGATTATGGCTACAAACCGTCCGGACACGCTAGATCCGGCATTATTACGTCCCGGACGTTTAGATCATAAAATCGAAATTCTGCTTTCTAATGAACAGTCACGTTCGGAAATTTTAAAAATGCATGAAATTTATTATGAAACCATTGTTAAATGGTCGGATAGTTATTTAACAAATGTTTCGAATGGCGGTTTATAAATACAAGTAAGTTTTTCAATAAAAAAAATGGTAAAGTTTTTAACTAACAACAATTTCGTTTTACTTTAGATTACTATATGTTGGCGTTCAAGCCATCTTTCATGAAAACATTGTGTTTAATCTCACTCGTTTTGTCCAAAATTAATTTTCGTCTCCAATCTCGATGCTGTTAATTTCGTTGAGTACAACGCTGAAATAGATTTGTTTGGGTTTTATCTAGCATTTCCAGGGACTCATTCATTTAAGTGGGGTGGTAGCAGTTCACAAGGCAGATGTGGTGGTATGCAACGAGGCCCACGACGATTTCAACCTATTCAAGATTTTACCCGCGAAGATATTGAGGTTGGGCCATCATTATCGATCAAACAAATTTGATCGATTACGATATTTGGATGAATATTGGATACGAACATTTTCTCGTTGAGCTTCCATTGGCCGGATTCATCTAATCGAAATTGGCCGGTAAGCATTCGGATTTCGATAGACATCAACTGACATCACTGGATGCCGTATTGCATAGACATTTACTATCTCAAATCATAAATATGAGGACGATGTATCAGAATTAGGTTTATATTTTACTGTTGTCTGCCGTGTGTCTGTGGTGATTTAGGAATAACGCGAGTTGAAGAGCTGCGACAAAACGCTTCTAATATAATGGTCAACTCATCCAATCGCATTGAATATATCCAATTAATGGTCTACTTTATATTTGATTTTAAATAAACAAATTCAGATAAATTTTAATAAATAAATTTTAATTTTAATGATAAATTTTAATAAAATATTTCTCATCTGAAAATCCTGTGTTTTTAATAGTTTGTGTACGCAATATGATACCTAGGTAGGGTGTTTTTTTATAGTCGAAGGAACTATTTTGGCCTAGTTACCTAGTTCAGCAGTCGATATTATTTTTAAATTTTGAATTAACAATTTTTTAATAGAAAAATAACCTAAAAAAATTAAATGCAAAGAGAAATTTCAAGAAGGCGAAAAAATCTCTCTACTCTAGCCAATGTGTTAGGTGTTTAGCGGCTAATTGTTTTGGGTGGTAACACATCAGGATTTTATAGAAACATCACAAAATTTCTAATATTTTCAATAATCCCTAAACGAACAGAACTTCTTAATATTTTCGCATCAGGTTTGCATTTTTTTAAAACAGACGAGTAATAATTTTCAGATGCAGATAATAACCGGCTCTAGGCCAGATATTTAATTAATTTTGAATGAATAGAACTAAAATTTGTGCAGCGGATTTAACAACGGGAATTTCAGTGTTAACATCTCAGAAGAGGTGATATTCCATTGCGACGCTGATTTATGCGCCGCGGCACTCTAACGTTAGCCGTTTAGGTTGAGCAATTATGGTTTCGCATTTAATTTTTAGACTACAATATACGTAAAAATGATTGTACTTACAGTGGAATTGAGTATTCAAAGCGATTCATAAGTCCAGTCTCAAGTCGCAGGATTAGTGATAATAATTACGTACCATAAACAAGCAATGCAGATCAGTGAAGACCAGGAAACCAAATAAAGGAGTGTAATTAATCAAGGGAAATTGACGGTAAAACTCTCGCCGCTTGGCAAACAAAAAATGGTTGGTCCTTAAATAACATTTTTAAAATGAGTACATGGTTTGCTTTAAAATAAATCGACCGATTTGCGACTTGGCTCCTGAAAAATGATATGCTGTTGTGAGTCCAACCAGACTTAATTCAATTCGCCCTGAAATTTGCTGTTAAAGTTGCTGAAATATTGGTGGATTCGGTAAAGGTGCAGATACTTTCTCAAAAATTTAGTATTTTTGATTTGTTGCTAATATCTTTCCTGTCTACGTCACTACCTTATAACAGCTTAGGTTCTAATTTTTCAAAAGCGGAGTAAAATGAAGTTTTCCATCTTAAAATGGTTCCATAAGCAAAGATATCATAAAATTTGCTGATTGCCAACAAAAACATTTTTTTGAGATTGTCGACCAGAATTCGTGCGCTACATTAAGGATACCTTCGCCTTAGACTGCGTTTTCAACCCACTAACTGAGATTAGAAAGAATATGTTTACTGCCAAAAGGAACGAACATCATTGCCACAGTTTACAGTTGAAATGAGGAATAATTAAGCCTCCAATTCTTTTATCATATTGCTTTTCTCATTCCGGGTTCTTGGTATCACAGAAATAAAAATCTAAATAAACGATTTGGCTACATAGGTTAGTGAATTAGGCCGCATATTGTTAAATAAAAATTTAAATACGAACTTGAAATAACAATCCCACGAAATTATAAAAGTAAATTAGAAATAAATTTCAGATCGTTCGAAACTCACAGCAAAAAAAATTGTTAATTCAACAACTGTATCCTATTTTGTTGTAATAAAATTAAAGAATAAAATTTAGGCGTGGTAGCTGCTACACATTCCACTCCTATAAACATTTGCATTCAGCAATCAAGAGTTTTAGATTAAAATTAGAAAATACTTAAGGAATCCAATCCATCACGTAATTTTTTTTTTACTTTTTTTATAAAAAATCCAATTTCAAAATATCCTTTCTTCCCATATATACGCATATTGGAAAAAAGATGAATGATTAATGACATTTTTGAAATTTAGAAGAAAAAAATTCTAATTTGGTACAGAAAAGTTATGCTCTGCTTACAAACAAGGTTAGAGCTAGATAAATATATGCAAATGTGTGTTTACTGGGAAATGAGCAAATCAAGCTTATTTTGTTTATTAATGCAAATATTTTACCATTCTAGGATTTGCGTATATAAATACACGGATACGAAGATGGGTGCAAAGTGGCATAAAGCATACGCACTCAAAAAAAAAACCAGCCGTAAACCATAAACATATAAAACAAAAGAAAGTATGGAAAACAGGTAGGTAAATGACTTTTATGGATTTCCTCTCGATATATTTTCCTTTTTATGTATATACGGGGAAAGTTTCTTTTAAAGAATATTATTTCTAGGGCAAAATAATTGTATACGGGATCGAATATACTCTACACAGTCGTTCTACATATATACTCGTATAAAAGCACAGTACAAAGCTGGTTGACTTCGGGTCAAATCGTAAAATATTTGAATAAAAAAAATTTTACAATATCAAGTATTTGGTCCCCTTCAACCAGCTGTGTAACTGGGTTTAATAATCAACTTTAAGCTAAACAGCAACAACAACAACAACAACAACCAACAAGAGCAAAATTAAATTTATTTTTGCCTTCCAGGTTAAATTAATAAAAACAAAATGATATTAAATTATAAACAATAGATAAGTTAAATAAATATTTTTTATCATTTTTAACAAATTTAATTTATTTATTTTTTCGTTTTATCTCTCGCTCGCTCTATGCGATATTTTTTTTTTTGTTGTGATTGTGAACGAACCCCAGTTTAAGACCCACTTTTTGGTTATGTAGCTGGGAAAATATAAATATATGGGGAAGGTAGGTAATGCGCAGCTACAGTTTTTCGTTTTTTTCTGTTACGATTTTTCATTTTCCTCAGAAAACATTTTGTGATACTTACATCTACTTGAGGAACAACATTGTGTTGCTGTTATTTTTTATTGCTCCTTTTTGGGTAAGTATTACATAGAGACTGTAGAGAGATACAGAACGCGTCGTTACATACATATTCACCATATATTTATGTAGCTGCTGAATTTCTTTTTATTTTTTGTTCGTCTTCTGGTGAGAAATTAAAATTAAACAGCGATAAATTAAGATGTAGTATTATTATTTACGTGACATTTTATATCAAGGGATATACGAGTACGAGTACGAGTACGAATACGATATATGTATTTATATGGTGGTATATTTTTTTGTTTGTAGCAACAGCAGCAGCAGCAACAGCGGCAGCAGCAACGAACACAAATCATGAAATTGTTGATTAAGAATAATTTATGGATAAATATTACAATATGAAATCGTTGAAAAATAATAAGAAGCTGTAGACTTTTGTATAGAAAATAATTGTATATTTATCGTAGGCGAGGAATATATAAACAAATTGCTCTTGATGTTTCGCATTGAGATGGGAGGATTAATAAATTTTGGGTGGTCTGCATACATATACCTTTGTTTATTGCGTAGATCATAAATAACAATATTTGGTTGGATGCTTCTCTACATGTCATTTTCTATACAATTTTACCTGAGGTTTTTTACGACTCTTACTTGTATAGTAGAAATAATACTTCTGTAATGCCAAGGGTAGTTTTAATTAAATTATTACTAGAACCGGAGTGATTTCGGGCCCATTTTAGTCGTTACAAATAATGTTTAATAGTATATTATTCAGCTAGCAGATAATGATGGCTATTATGTATAAGGATCAAGTTTACGAATCGCCCGAGTGAATAACAGTAATTAAATGCAAGTAATGTTATACTTTGTCCACGAACATTTATATCAAACCTGTAACTGTGTTTCTTGCTTGAAAGAGGAAAAGACTACTTCATCCAGACCAAATATCTAAGAGGTTGTCCTGAATCCTGTATTAAATATTCCATCTTTCTATGTAATCCTGCTGTGGTAGATTCTAAAATAATTAACCGATTGAATATAAAACTTTGCTAGAGCAGACCTATTAGAATGCAAGCCTCCGTGTCCCGACAACAATAATTTTAATGGAAATTTACTAAATTAAGTAATTGTTAAGGCCAAGCTACAGAGCTTTAGCTTTGCGTCTAATTCAAAAGACCAAAATTTGAATGTAAATATCTTTTCAAAATGGCTGGTTAATATTGATGATTTTTGCTGACCCATTTGCGAAGTTAAACAATTCGTCATTTTTGTTGTACTATTTTGGCAAACGTTGCCCCAACCTTTTAGCGGAATGAGATTAAACTAATCGAGACCACTTAAAGATTATTTTAATAACCCTTTTTTACTCGAGTACCATATTTGCCGAGAATTAATAAATTTCAAATTTATTATCTGGATTTTAGACCTATCATTTAAACCATATAAATATGGCTATTGCTGTGTTATATCAAAGAGTTTCGTTAGAAATAGTTGCATTTCGCATAAAGCCTTTACAAGATTTTACACTTGGCTCAAAATATTAAGCTTCGTAAGTAACTTTAAACATAAAACGTATTAAATATCTTAGTTGAACACCTCTGATATGAAACCCAATGGATTACATCGATCGATTTACGAGTGAGATTTCTTAAATTTTCTCTAAAGTACTAAAAATTGAAGTACTTTTCGTACAGTCAAAGTATCGAAAAAGTACTATAGTATCGACAATATCATCCCTGACGAGTATCAGTTATTATGAGCCGTTTTATATAGGTTTCAACCGCTAAGAACTCTTTAAGAGCATGATTGGGGAAAATAGACCATCATTAGTTCATCAATGAAATTGAACAAATAATCAAGTTGTACCGGAACTCCAATTAACGTCTGTTAATTGCAATGTCATTATCCTTCATTTGCGTTACAGGACTAAAATAATATTGAAAGTTTAAAGCCTATTTTGTTTTAAAGGTATTATTTGAGCAAAACGTATTATACTGTCACTCAGTCGCTAAGATTAACCATCGTAACAATGAATTATACGCACGAAACGTTCTAAAATTATCTATTTCTCATTAACACTCGTAATATATCTTTCATTGTCGAGTTTGGTTGATAAGTTTAAATTTCTTAATGTTTTATACGATATCAATTTAAGCGGGAACAGTAAGCTACATAATAGTAGCCTACTTTCAGGCTGAACCTGTTGTATGTTGTAGTTTACGATATTATGTTCTTACCTCATAATTGCATTCTCCTAGCCGTTTTGTTGCTTTGATTATCTAGAAAACTTGAAATGGGTTAGTTTTAAACTCGTATAATATCAGCAAATGTTATCTGTATGTACATTTCCATTTGTTCTACTCGAGGCGTCTAATTTCGAAAACCCTCCGCTAAATTTTTTGAGATTACCGTAATGTACATATGGGAAGTTTATGGATGAGAACAGACAAAAAATAATTGTAGTTCAGAGAAAGCTTTATATGACCTGGGGTCCTCCCTGTTCTTGAAATTGGTCGAAATTTCCACATTCGGAATATAATTTGCTTTAAAATTCTTTTAATCATACAAATTTTTCGCCGACTACTGTAATCATTTTATCAAATTTGTTTGCAAGTTTTCTATTATTTATCTTCCTACTAAGGGAATAATTCAGCATCGATTTACACACTCGGAATTTTTCCCTTAGTAGGGAAATAAATAATAGAAAACTTGCAAACCCATATGAACAAATGATTGAAGTAGCCGGCGCAAATTCGAATAACATAAAGAATTTTAAAGCAAATTATAGTCCGAACGCAGAAATTTCAAGAAGCGATTTCAACCGATTTTTCCAACGATTTGAAGAATATGGCCCCTAGACAGAATAAAGCACAATATATCGGGATTCAGTTTCGATAAATTAATATAATTTTATGATGTGATCGATAATGACACGCAACTTAGTTGGAATGCCCTTAGAATTTAAGAGTTAGATTAAAATTAGCATGTCATTCTTTGTTTACTAAAAATGGAAAATAAGGAGACACTCTTATTTATGCAAAGAACAGCAAAAAAGAATAAAATTTGTTTCTAAAAAAGGATAAATAGTTAACAAAATAAGAATGAAAATCAGTTAATAAGCGAATATAGCGATATTTTATGTTCCAAATTAAATAAAATGTATACAAAATAATTTTATACTTGGGTTAAAACTAATTTTTATTCTTTCATTTTTAACCGTGTAATGACCGTCTAGTAAATATATTTGCTTCATGAGGAGAGCCGGAGTTCCCGGTCATTCCCAGTGACGTTAACCTGATCATTGTGCCGAATAGATCAAACGCGGTTTATTAGTACTATAGACTTTAAATACATTTGTAGGCAGGTATAACTCGATTAAGGGTCGGAATTTAACGATTATGAACAATTTCCTCATCACTGCATGTCAACCTATCAGTTTAGTGCACTGCAAATCAACATGTACACCCTGGGTATTAATTCGTGTGGCATTTTGGATGTAGACGTACTCTGTCCCTTTTCATTGCTGCTAATGAGCTATAGTAATATGCTTTGTCAGGCTTATGCGGAAACGTGCATACATCACTCAATCAAACGACTGCGACCGTGCAATTATGAAAAAACTCGGTTTATAAGCCACGGTACCGAAAGCAAACATACAGAGTAATTGAGATAACAAGCGGACTTAAAAGTTCATTTGTAAGATGGACCTGTAAAAGAATGTAACGTATTGTATTTATTGCTTTAAGTTGAAACAATTATCCGGATTGGTACCGAACTCTGGAGGCATAGGGTAATTCGCACCACGCCACGGACAGATATGACCAGCACTAAAATGGCAGTCATCAATTGATCCGAGGACCAAATTAACTTCTCATTGATTATAAAGGAATGAAATTTAAATACAAATCCCGTCAAACGTCTCATTATAGTGAGTACATGTTCAGCCTGGACAACATTCCCATCCTGCATGTTTGCTTTTAAAAAAATCACCTGGACAACAAAATCGCCTCATCGTGGACGGTTTGTAAATGAATACACTTAAAAATACACTACAATTAAAACCAATCACAGCTTTAAGCGGCGATGAAAATGAATTCATATATTCAGAACCTGGTTCACATTTAATTAGCTCCAATTTAAGTAATTAGCTAATTAGCTCAACATACTTAAAAAAACATCTATTGTTATGGAATGAATTATTATTTATGGAATAAACTGTTAAAATTTATGCATGAGATGCAGTTCAATTCTGTGGTCAAAATTGTATAGTCCAATTCAACTTCATTCTCGTATAGAATGACACATGTTTGCGTGTCTTAATTTCAGACAAACTAAATTGTAGTTAGTTTACTCCAGTGGTTCATAGATGACACTATGAAAATTTAAATAATAATAGCCGTGTTTTATTGGAACATTATCTAGCGCCGAAGGAAAATTTATACTGAAACTGTAGCTATTTATTGACTGATGTCGCTATACAATAAAAATGAAAAATAAATTCATCCATAAAATAAATATTTAACGACCTGAAATATACAAATTAACATTTATTTTGGCATGGCGTTATAAAAAATAAATCATCTTGCTGCGTTTTAAATTTTTATTGTAAGATTAATTTTCTAATGGTTTAAGGGTTGTACAAACAAAGGAAATTTAAAATGTCCCTTTGAAATGGATAGCGCTCCCGATAGCGGCTCCTGATAAATAGGTAGAGTAAGATACTTTTTTATCGATTTTTAACTAAAAAGTTGAATGAAAAATTTTAGTTTAGAGTTAAATAAATTAATTATATGCAAAAATAGCGCGCTAAATATAAGTTTTGATATAGAAAATTGCCTGCTCCGGATACAGCTATCGGGCGCTAATAAAAAAACACGGCTAATAATAATTAAAAATTGCCAAATAATAAGTAAAAATAAATTTCAATGTACTTAATATTTCCAACCAGCGATTGATAAATTTCAATTAACTTTTCAATTTAGATCTAAATGTCAAGCACATTTTGGTATATGGACATTAGAGACATCTATCGATAACTGGTATGAACTAACCGCCAATTTAGCTAGTGGGAAAATTACACCCCAGTTATGCTAGTCGAACCAATCCAAATAGCTATAAAAATCTGCTATTTATACGAACAATTAGTAAGTTACAATGCTAATAAGTTACTTCAGGCGAAAGAAACATTTAAAACCTGCAGTCATTTTGAGTTGTGTGAAAGTATGAGGTGACTACGAAAAACATAAAATACGCCATTTGTCGTTTAAACTGACTACGATAATAAGTAAACGTATTACATATTTTGACAAGACAGCCGACTATAATTTCATAATAAATGAGTCACTTGAAACGACAAACAACACGACTAGCGTAATCGGAGTATTAGAAGAAAATTGGTGTCAAGCAGGCAGTATAAGTCATAAATTAAGGTTTAGTGCCGTGTGCCTCAAGCCGACATATTTGTCTAAACCCTAAGAATAATTGGTATATGAACTAATCATCAATTTAGTTAGTTCGCAATTTAGCCAAAATAATCTACAAATCTACAATACCTTCAGGTACACTGTGTAAAAACTCTAATGCAGTGTGCTTGTTAACAATTTTTTCTGACTAAACTAATTTAAACTTAGTTTTAATCTAATTTGCAAATGTAATTTGAGGTTTATCAATTGTCGAAATGTTTATTAACGATGGTGGTAAATCAACAATTAAGGCTGCGTGCCAAACTTAAGGTAAATCATTCACTACGCCGGTTTTAGGACAGAATTTTCGATCAGTTTGCCATAGAGTTTTTCAAGAATAATTGAATTTACCGAAAAATTTACTTAAAATTGACTTTTACCTTAAGTTTGGCACAGAACCTTAGTACGCAATTTACTCGTAGGATTAAATAATACGTACCGTACGTTTTATTGATACAGTGATAGCTATCAAATCGCTAGTACAAACCAACGGCAGTTTAGTTTAGTCAGTAATTTAGTCGGAAGAATCGGTATGAGGCACACAGTAAAAGTTACTTGGAAATGCACTTTAAAGTAAGAATAACTTCCATTAATTTTAAAATCTCTGGAAATACAAGTTCAAAATATGTTGATCATACAATCACTATGCCGGTGCAGATTACAAGTAGTTTTTGAAATTATCAACGTCAGTTGTCGACACGATCATATAAAAATTAGTAGAAGACGCGTAACTGCCCAACTCTGGTTACACGACCGAGTACTTATGAACCTCGATGATCTCCTTGTGGTTTCGGTCACATTTGATAAGCACCATTCTCTTTGCCTAAGATGGCTAGATTGTTGTCTGCATCCAACTATCAATATGGAAAAAGCAAGTTTATGCTGAAATGTTTCGGTTATGTAATTAGAAATGGGTAACTGAGAGTTGATCCTTCAAAAGTTCAAGCCATAGCCGATTTACCCATTCCTCGCCCACGAAACAAGTTCGAAGATTCCTGGGGATCGCCGGTTGGTATATGCGGTTTTTTCAGAAATTATCCACCATATACACACCAATCAGTGACCAGTTCAAACCAAATCGTAAGTTCCAGGAGAGTGAATGCGCTTAATCGTTTCAGTGAAATGAATGCGCTTAATTCAACTCCTTGAAACAGGCGTTAATCTCTGCACCGGTTCTAATAAATGCAGACTTCTTTATACATAGGATTTGGTTTGTTTCAAAAATATAATGACGTTGAACACCCCATAGCGCTCCCTCCCTTCTATATCGTTTCATCGAGTTAGAGTGTCTTGCAGCGGTGATGCGTATAAAAAATGCAGACCATATATCGAACATTATCCGTTTACCATAATCACTGACCCCTCCAGATTAAAATGGTTGATGGATCAAAAATATCTATCTAGTCAGTTATCTAGATGGTCTTTAAATTTGGAAGCCTATCAAATTAATATTGAATATCGAAAAGCAACTCAAAATATTGTTCCCGACTGTCTCCCGCGTTTGTACATCCTCTTTACATTGATATGATAAAATTTCAAATATGTTTCAAAAAATTTGACGGTTCCACACTTCTGGAATATTCGCGAAAATACCGAAAATAATCACCGGATAATTTCCAAATATTTACTAAACAATTAGACCACTACTGAAATATCCCCACAATAATTGTCCCACTTTTAGTTTACTCACACTAAATCACAACAACAAATAATTTCCACAATTATTTATTCCACCATTTTTTATACATTCACTCAACGCCACCTATCATCCTTCCGCGTATCTCCTGAATGACTGACTAAGATTCACTCATTGTGTTCGTTGCGCTCGTATTTATACATCCATCGAAAAATTAGATTCGCCTAAATTTATGTTTTTTTTTGTTTTTATGCTTTGCAATCTTTTCTGGGGCCGAAGCACTCCTAACTCTTTCGCAGTTCGCTTATTTACCGTCCTTACCTTGCATAGCTCCATGCCAGCCTATACTGGCATGGAAGATGGGTCGACCCATGAGTTCTGCACTCCGACAGGGGGTCATAGATGTGTTCCTTCTCATCACAAACTGTAATTTGATGATTTCCTTTACATCCTGCCAATATCGGGATTCGAACCCGGTACCTCCCGATCCAAACGCCTAAGCTTTAACCACTAATCACTATGCCATTTGGTCGGTGTTTATGTAAATTTATGTTCTAGACTACTATAATCCGCTATACAACACAACAATATAAAACCAAATTTAGTACCACTACTCAACTTCAGATGTCACTAATCTCACAAACAAATTTAATAAAGTTTTAAACCTTAAATGAGCAATTTTGTAGATTAAATGTCACATCTTCACCGAATTAATTGCCCCTCAGCTGTATTCTACAATCATTAAATAATTGGCGGTAAAATTGTTACGAATTTGCCTGTCAAATCCGGTTCGTATTACTGGACTGTGAATATCGTTATAGATTTTGACGGTTACAACAATAATCGTAGTTTACATTGCTTCCGGAATATTTGCGGAAGTACCGGAAATAATCCCTGAATAATTTCCAAATATTTACGAAATACTTACGCCACGCCGAATCTCGCAAATGACTCACCAAGACTGCCTCGTTCGTTGCACTCGTATTTATACATCGATCGAATATTTCGCCTGGATTTATTCTAGACGGTTCTGTTCTAGATTACTATAATCCGCTGTACAACAAAACTGAAATAAAACCACCATTTGTGCCACTAGTTAAGCCCAGATGTCACCAATCGCACAAAAAACGTTAATAATGTCCTAAACCATAAATGAGCAATTTTTGTTGAGTGAATGTCTCGCCAATACCGAATTAATTGTACATCAACAAAATAGGCGAGATTGTATCAATATTTATACTTTTATTATTCAAAACCAACCGAAAAGGTAGACTGAGATGTAGATGTTAGATTGCAAGTAAGCGTAATAGGCAGCCGTTAAAGTTGCAACATTTATAATGGTTTTATTAAGGTATAAGACATTGTGAGTGAAAATGCAATTTTTGACAATCCAAAATTCCATTTTTCTAAAAAATACCAGCAAATAAAACGTAATCTAATTTCGTGGGAAGTTCTGTCAAACGCTTTTCCAAATTCGAGAAACACAATGCCAACCTGCAACCCATCTTCAAAGAATCCTATTGTGAAGTCAACGTGATTTACGAATTCTACTTTAGACATATATAATACTCGGTGATCGAATGGTTAAGGAATACACCACTAGGTGTTACCAATAGGTCACATAGGAACTAACAACCGTCATTAGTCATCAAAATAGGGGAATTGATAACGTGGAATATTCGCGAATACAACTATATGCAAGTGAATTACAATTGCAATAATATGGACATGGACAGATACAATAAATGGAATAATCGAGTACAGTCATGGATAAGTATATAAACGCGAGCAATGTGGATCGCAGACACAGTTTAATTTAACAGGGTACAGTGCAAGAATCGTAAACAACCGAACGTGCAGAAACAAAAAGCTCGACCAAATTTAGCAAACCCAAGAGCTTAAATTAAAGAGCTAAGAGGAGAAATCAAGTCCCTCGAGGAAAAATTAGATAGCCAGTTCAAATAATTTGAGAGACAAATCAGGCAGGAGCTTGAAAACAAAATTAAGCAAATGGAGGCCCGCTTTGAAACACATACCTTGCACACTAGTGAAGATGGGACAGCTAAATAAAACGTGTTCAACAGAATCAATGACCTGAAACTTAAAAGGAATTTTAAAGCTTCCGAAATTTGATGGTGAGATCCCATTTGAAAATGTTAACGTGCACTTCCAAGGGACAATACAGCACAATTGTTGGGTCAAAAGGCCGAAGCTCAACCGAGGGAAAGCTGCAGATGTCTTACAAACTATATCCACAACAAAAGGAGGTATGAGCGGGTCAAGGGTCAATACAAATTCGGAACTAACATTTGGACAGTCAGCCGCATAGAACTATGCCAGATACGTAAGATACGAAAGATAGGTAAATTAATTAACACGTCAAGCTTATGATAATGCACCAGGAATTTCATTTGAGAACCAATATTAGAGGTAAAACCATAATTCAAGTATTAGCGTTGGCTTTGGAATATGTAAAGTTTTGTAGGGCGAAAGCTGGTGAAAAGGAGGAAATTCCCCGGTTAAAACGGTTAAAATTAGCTAACTTGGAAAGGATTACAAAAGTTTAGCTGTTACGGGCCGATTGGGTCAATGCACATTTACACTGAATATTGTTACATCCAGTAACGTTAGGAGCCATGCGATTCAATCGTCGGTTTATCGTAGCTAGAATAACTGACGAACGTATCCTCGAACTAGCTGTTATGAAAATGTGGTGAAATAGACGTGAATGTTAAAAATAAGGGGTGTTTTGAGCGTGAGCTCGCTAAAAAATCTCATCAGGAAACGGATGATCGTTCGGAAAGGTGAGGGAGTCAATTATATTGCGAACTACAAGCCGAAACCATGTCATTGATCACCATTTCATCAACTGAAGAAGATCATTCGCTCGATGACAATGGAACTTTTTGCAATTTTTTGACAGTTACGGCGTATTCTATTTGGAATCTAACATATGCAAAATATAGGGTAAGTAATTGATTGTTTGATTGATTGAACTGTGGGACCAAGTACTGGACAAGTGTTCCGGATAACGCAGGGCCTACTCCTACAGCTTGTTTATATATAACAAGAGGAAAGGAAAGGAAATGTATATTTGTTCAGGACGGAACGACCCGGTTTTAGACACCTAGCGAGCGTGCGGCATAATAACACAGTCTAAATTAACTTTTCGGCTTCCTAAATAATATAAACATTTATTAATGTAATCTCGGACTACTGTTAAAGGTCCCATTCATACAGGACGAGCTTACTAATAAAATGAATGAATAAAATAAATTTCAAAGATGTAGATGGAAGGACCCCAATATCAATGGCTGCGCCTGCAGCTCGAAAACTCATACATAAAATGAATTTCCTTTCCATTATGGTCATTTTAATGTAATTAATTAGTAAATTTTACCATTTTATGCTGCCAGTGAATACAGGTTACTTGTTCCAAATTATATTTTCCACTTTGTATATTTTAGTTTTAGAATGAGAAGCTAAGAGATTACTTGAAACGACGAAGAGATATGCATTATCACATCCCGGTAAGTTGTTCCGAACCTTGGATTCCATTTCTTACATTCATTTGGTTCTTTTTCATTTATTTCCATTGTTCCATCTTGTTGTGTATCACGATTTCATTACACTTCGAGAAACCCTTTTCTCGAAACAAAGTTACAAAAAAATGTCATTTGTCATATGATCAGAAACTAAGTAATGGCAGGAAGCAGACAACCGCTAGAAAAACTAATAAAATTATAACAAAACAGATAATCGAAAAGTTCATAACAAAAGATCAACTGCTCATTGCACCTAAATTAAAAGTGACAAGCCCATATCGAACAACCCATACAATTGCAAATCATGCATGGTATGCCGCCAAAAAACCGACAGAATCGTATGTTGAAAGAATTAAAAGTTACACTACAGCATAACTATGGTTCACATCTAACGATCATCTCTCAGGCAAGTTGGTTCTAACTCCGGTAATTTAACGTAACGCATCACAGGAAAGCTGCCTAAACGTGATTCAATTCACATCCTTGAGTGTTCCAACAAAACTTTGAAGAGCATTAGCGGGCATGAAATTAGTGGAATCATTTATGTTTTACCGTATCACAGATATCGATATATCGATTCAGTAACAGCTATGCGATGTATGCAGCAGTCTTGCGCACTTTCTTAGGTGCCACCAAATGACATGGCAACGATGATTCAACCAAGAAAATCATAGCTGCAGCTGATTCAAGTTACGGATCGAATAGGGTACTTATGCACCAAATTGTTGCAAAAATTCCACGCCAAATGTCACAACTGTTTCGCTATTGAAACTGCTAAAGCGCCACCAGTCAGCTTTGGCGAGCAGCAACCAAAGAAAGTGACATAGTTCGGAAGCAAAGTAACAATTGAGTGATTATTAATGGATTACCACCTTTGGCATTTATAAATAAGGGAACGAGCTGTGTTGATTGTTATTTACTGCATTACAACTTTATCCAAGTAAATAATATAGCAAAGAAAATAATTTGATCAGCATTTACTCGTATATGTATGTAAAAATATTTGCGAATCGTCCCAGTTCATTTGTGAAACTATCATTTCCGATAATAACCTACAATTTGCTTTTACCGTTAATTCCAGTTGATGACCAGCCGAGAAATGCGCACGACGCATGTCGGCACACAATACCAATGCCCCCAACATCGACAAACATAAAACGTCTACATGGAGTGAAGCAATGTAGAGAGAGGTAGTGATTGTGGAGGTATCAAAATGTTTCACACCCTCTTACGCTACATGGGTAACTGCAGCAGGGAAACTTTCGAATTTCAAAATGAAACTTTACGTACCGATTAAGCCCAATTTGTGCTAATTAGTGCTCACGGGGAAAAATTAGTGCTAATCCAGGAGTCGAAAAATACGGGAAAAGAAAATTTCAAATTTCGCCTGAAAGACAGAATAAATAAAACGCGATTTCTAGTAAAAACCAGAAATAATTTAAGCCGATGAACTGATGAAATCTGTGCTTATCATAGAAATATGATTTTCATAAATTTTCATTCATAAATCGAGGAAAACCAAACTAGCCCCTGTAAGATACTATAGTAAACAAAAACAGAGATATCTCGTTCAATAATATTTGTGTTGAATAACAAATTAAACAATAGAAATAAAATATTCTAAAGTCCAAGTTATAAGCAACTCAGATAGTATATTCCTGTCAGGTCATTGCCATCCGAAAAATATAGTGACGGAATTTGTGCTAATCCAGAATTGACCCAATTCCATTGAACAACAACGGCCGTTGAATGAACAATTTTGTGACAAAAAGTGTTCTAGAAACCAATGAAGTTGGCACTTCTGTTTGCATATTCCGATTAGGTACGTATGACGTGCCAACTTCATTGATTTCTAGAACACTTTTTGTCACAAAATTGTTCATTCAACGGTCGTTGTTGTTCAACGGAATTGGGCCAATTCTGGATTAGCACAAATTCAGCCACTATATATTTCGGATGCTAATGAACATTCCTGTCAGGAATATACTATCTGAATTGCTTATGCCTTGGACTTTAGAACATTTTATTTTTATTGTTTAATTTGTTGTTCAACAAAAATATTATTGAACGCTATACCTCTGTATTTTGTTTTTTAATATAGTATCTTTCAGGGGCTATTTTGGTTTTCCTCGATTTATAAATGAAAATTTATGGAAATCATATTTCTATGATAAGCACAAATTTCATCAGTTTGGCAGCCTTTAGAAAGTTAGGCTTTCAATTATTTCTGGTTTTTTCTAGAACTCGGGTTTTATTTATTCCGTCTTTCAGGCGAAATTTGAAATTTTTTTCCCCCGTTTCTTCGGCTCCTGTTTCATTTTGAAATTCGAAAGTTTTCCTGCTGCAGTTACCCACACTCTTACGCCAAATAGAAATATGTATTACGGTAATGGTGACAGTTTGTCGGTAGGCGATTATCTCGTTGCGATAACCCTTCCTTATAATACAGCGATGGTGGCGACGTCAATTCAATTTTTTTTTCGATTCGACGCAAATATCCCGTGGTTATATCGCAAATATTGCTGGTTACAAGACAAGATAAGTTTTAAATCATAGCTAACTCAGTTCTTGTTTGAGACAGGTTGTGTGAAATTTGGACCGGTAAAACATACTAAACAATTTTGGCATCATCAGATGAAATTTAATCAACTCCTGTACTCGTACGCGAATATATTTTTAATAATTACTCCATTCCTTATCTATAGCGCTGGTAGATCAACCTCACTGCTAAATGCTTGTTCGTGGATTTACTGGAGCTTCGAGTTTTATATATAGTTTTAATTCGTAGCTGTATAGCATTGTTGAATATTTACTCGACGCTTGAGGTTTCGCTACAGTTGCTTTTCACAGCTAACTCAATGCAAATTGGCGCTTTTATCACCAACGATAGCCAATGAAGATAAATAATTATATTATTTGCGAAGGTGGATACCATAAAATTTACATCCAAAAAACGTTTCTAAAATTATACAGCATATAAGGGCAAAGGCCCCCTTAATGTACCTAATTACTTATATAACATACTGCACATATGAAACGCCCACTGATTAAGCTTGTATAGTCATTTGGATCAATAGGTGGGTTTCGTCTCTCCTGTTTTAATGTATGAATGACAAAATTATGCAAAAAGCCGACCTTTTTTGTTAATTACAGTATAGACAGATTACCTTGAATATATCAAGAATATTTAATTTGTCCACCCATATCCAAAAATAACCTTAATGATGTTTTTAAAATTTTTATTTCTTATTTCTTAAATGTCTAAAATTCAATTTTTATCTCTCGATTAATAGTAAAAATATAAAATAATTTCTCTAACAAAAAAAAATAATTAATTAATTAAATTTAATCAATACATTTAAAATATATTATCTATAACAATTAATCGCTTATTTGTATATAAATTGAACAAATTTAAATATTTATATTATTTATAAATAATAATAATTATATAATAACTAAATAATTTTGTTGTTTTTTAATTAATTTTTAATTAAAATTTATTTATTTTTTGCTTAACATTATCCAAAAATATTACTGACTATATTATTAAAACCAGATGAAATGGACGATAGTATTCCTTGATCCCGGTCCGATGATGAGGTCGTGTACGGTGGCGGTGTATTTAATGGACGGTAATATGCACCTTCATTCCTCTAGGACGAATAAAAGCGTACTGTAAATCAATTATAATTTTTTTTGATTTTATGTTCTTACCTTTCCAGGCTGCATTGTTATATTCAACAGGGTTGGATGCTGTTCGACCACCACAAAATCAATTTCGCGCGGTAAAAATCCATCGGCCAGCACATCAAGACGATATTGTCCCGGTAGTAAAATACGCCAAAATTCACCGAACCGTGTCGTCTGGAAACCAATGTCACGCCCTTTCACTTTTAGCGATGCCCGTTCAATTGGATTACCGTTTATATCGAGGACAAATCCATGAATTCCGCGATGGGCTTCCGCAAGGAATTTTATTAGGGACTGCAGAAATGTTACACACATTACGGTTATTTTTTAAATTATTTTCAAGTGTACCACTATAAAATACTTACTAGCTGATTATCTTCCCAATATTTTCGTAATTCATGTGCTGGTGGATATTTACAGCATGACACCTCTAACGTAATTTCCATACATCCATTCCAGATGTAATTGAAATCCTGAAACGGGAAAAAAATAAATTTGATTATCATTTTGCATTTTGTAGTAAAAACATAATATGGTTATCATGAATAATTCATGTGGTAGAATATTAGTTTTTAGAACTTTTATTTATTTTATTTTTTTACCAACTTATTCAAAACTATGTGTGTGGTTTGAAACAGGTGGGATTAAAACATGTATAGATGTGCAAAAGTTTTTTTTTTCATAAAATTTAATAATAAAATATAATAAAATAGTTTTTTGTACCTGCATTCCACCGGTCAATGGATACCAAGCTGCACCATTTGTGATCCCATTCTCAAACGATGGTGTGGTCGATTTACACGCCACATTCCTAGACATTTTTGCATGATTATTGGCATAGATTAACGATAAATGTTTGAACACATCGTCGTCAGGTGTTAACGAGGGCGATGAACTAAAGCTGTGAAACACTTTGCAGAAGAAAAAATCAGGACGTTAAACAATACACAAATTAAACAAAACTCGGCTCATTCTTTTCGTACACATTCTCTTGTCGAATAAATTTTGAATCGTTCCCTATGTAGGCCTTGAAATTTATATTCAAAATTAATAAAGTGCCATCTGTGTAAACTAACTAAAAATTAGTATGGGTCTTTTTATCAATGTGACGAAAAGAATGCGCCTGACGTAATCAACTTACTGGAACAAGTAACTGACGATCTACATATCTCTTACAAAATATTATAGATTTTTGTTTTGTTATATACAGGTGTTAGTTTGTGAGAAGCAAGAAAATAAAGGATTAAAACTTATTTATAGAAATCGGAATAGTTTTTAGTATCAAAAAGTCAAATTTATTACCGAAAGCGAGAAGGTACTATTCAAATACTTAACACTTACTAGTATGCGGCGTATTATCATACGGATAACTAGCTACCAATGCACCGCCATGTAACGACCCACTTAATACAAATTGAATTTTTGAAATCCACTCCTTAATCGCATCCGTCTCGGGCTGCCCCCTTTTATTATTTTGTTTGAAATGATCGGGAAAATTACGATTTAAATCATAGCCCCGCGAATTATAACGACCTTTACCACCATCACATGAGCCCTCTTGCGAAATTGCGTATCCATCCGGATTTAACGACGGTAATATATGAATGCGTGTATTATCCAGAAGCCATTTAATATACGGATCCGTTGTGTAACTGGTGATTAAGTATTGTATCAGATGTAACATTAATTCGCGCCCAACCGGTTCATTGCCATGTATATTCGCAATGTATTTAACATCCGGTTTACCAATCATGTGTTCGTAGGGCGAGGCGGACACCACCATTACCCATAAATCACGTCCTTGTACCGATTTACCGATGGAGTACAAGGCTGTTAAATTTGGATATTTGGCACTAGTCGACCTGTAAAAACCGTATATAAATTAATTTAATCCAAAAACTATTTAACAATGAGTAGTTACATTACTACCTACCGTAATAACCTACCGTAGAAATTTTGTTAGCTCTTCGTGATTGTGATAGATAAAATCTAAAAATTGTGTATCCGGTACATAGGCGCGCCCCTTAAACTCAACATCATCATAATTTGTGTAATCGGTGACATTAGCTGCTGGATAACCACCACCGCTGCCGCCGCCGAAATTTACAGCATTCGATACGGTCGATGATATTAATGCCACACACGAAAACCATCCGTATATCCAATAGCGCATCTTGGTTTAAACTAAAATAAAAAATTAAATTAAATTATTATAATTAATTTATGTTGTGTGTATGTATCCAGGCCACAGGGTGAATCACAAAACTATACGGTTTAGTAAACATCCATTATAAGAGGCGCATACATATAGTTTGTTTGCTATCAAATCTGTTCCATTTCCCCATACAATTATTTTCCAACAAAATATTTATTTTAATAAAAGTTAACTACACATAAGAGAATAATTAATTCACTTGTAATCATTTTATAGCAAAACAAATTTTTTTTTTTTTTAATTTGGCAATTAATTTTAACGCGGGAGCTTAACACATTTCAACTATATGTACGTAGCTCCTCTGCACCTTCCCCGAGAATGTCTTCGCCTAGTTTTTTTTTAGTCACTGTGCAATAATTAGCAATGTAATAATTCTTGTAACTTTATATTATCATATTTATATGCAAGTAGTTTTTAGAAATATGAGTCTAGGGAGAACCATATTATATTAAATAGCAGATGAATAATTACTTTTATGTACTACACAAAGTCAATTCTTTACGGTACGTGATTATGTAATTTTTTATAATGTTCTTGGAAAATGTAATTTTGTTGTAGATTGCAGTAGATGCCATTATCGCATCGTATACGAAATTACATTATGGTTTATCATCTCGGGCAATAAAAATGAGTTTTACACAATGTTATAGACTCGCGAATTATTTATGATAACAAAGAACTGAGTGCAGAACACTAATTCACGCGTTAAATATACCTCCCAGTAACATAACGGTTTTTCAATCTCTAAACATAATTATATAGGAATCGGGTGTTTCGCACTTATGCGTCAGCAACTAAGAGTAACTCATTTATAATATTAACGCCGGCCGGTGATGAACCTTATTACTCTTTTATATTGCAAAACATTTGGGTCTATTTTTAAATTCCACCCTGAAAAATACTCGGGAAACACGGATCTCAAACTAAAAAGAGTTGAAAATTTATATCGAATATCGAATTATTGGATAGCAGTATTGTGTGAAATTCGAACAGCCCATACTCGTCACCCATTTCGGTGGTCCCAAAGAAAATGGACGCCTCGAAGATTCGAAAAGTAAGAGTTGTGATAGACTACTGTCTATTTGAGAAAATATATAGGATAGAGAAAATCCTCAAAGTCTAAGTAACTCCGTTTGCTTTTCAACAACTTTAAATCTGGTTTACACCGGATTCCAATGGACGAAAAGTACTAGAATAAAACAGCGTTCTAAACGGACAAGGAGTATTTTGAGTTCACCCATACGCCGCGCGGCCTGAAAAATAGACCGGTCACCTTATAAAGAGCGATTTGCCACGAGTGTTTGAATGTTATCATCATGTAGGACATAATTTACAAAATCACATGGATAGCTTGGACCCAGTGTTCAAAAGATTATCCCAATTCAATCTAAAAATCTAAATTCATTCATGTGAGTTTCTAAAAATAGAAACGGAATTTCTGGGACACACCTTCACCCAAGACGGAGTGAGATCATATTCCGTTAAACTAAACAAAATATTACATTGACCGTTACCAAGAACGTCTAAAGAAATAAAACAGTTCCTTGGACTGTCTGAGTTATTATTGTAGTGTATAAACGAGTTGAGTCGAAACAAAAACTACCCACATAAACGGTGGTAATTATACGAGAACAAGAACACTCTGGTGACGGGAATAAAAAATAGAGTTTAGAGTCTGTGGAGTCTGATATATTTTATAACGAGAACATGTGGTTTAAAAGGAAGTTTTATTGTTAACGAAAATAAGATATTACAAACTGACGACGAGGGTAAAATATAACTAATATAAAAAAATTAATCGATGCGGCAGATAAATAGCAATTAAAAAAATAAAATAAAATAAAAATATAACCACGTTAATTTCGTACGCGTCATATAAAAAAAAAATAAAGAATTTTTGATGGAAAATTGTCCAATACACGTAAGTGTGGAGTAATTCACTCCGAAAGATTCTTGGGAAATTTTTAAAGAAAAATTGGATTTTTTCTTCAGCGCAAATAAAATTGTCGACGCTACAAGAAAAAGGGACGCGTTAATCAATTATATAGATACGAGCGTATATAAATTGGTTAGAGATTTATGTAGTCCAACGTTGCTGAGTGAGAAGAGTTATGATGAAATTTGCAGTCTATTGCAGAAGCATTACGCACCGAATTTCTCAGTGTTCAAGGAGAGACAAAGATTTTTCGATATTATACAAAACCGAGGTGAGACAATAAATGAATTTTGTGCTCGACTTCGCGGTGCAGCAGTAAATTGCAAATTTGGAACTCATTTAGAACATAACTTATTAAATAAAATGGTAACATCAGCGTTGCCTATATATAAAAAAAAATTGTTCGAAGAAGATGAAAGCATAAGTTTCGAAGAGGCACTAAAGAAAGCGAATTCCGTGGAAATCAAACAAGAAGACAGGGAAGAAGTGCATTATGTCAACAGTCGTGATGTAAATAAAAATAAAGGATCATTCAACGGAAAAACGTTCGAGGATCATTATAAAACATCGAATAGAGGTAATGGCGGTAGATACAACAACAATAATATACAAGGTAAAGATTATAGAAATAAAGATACTAGTGGTAGTGTTCCTAATAAATACAATAAATGTAGTAGATGTAGTAAATCGAATCATGAAGAAAAAGATTGTATTTTCAAAATTTTAAAATGTTTTAAATGTCAAAAAGTAGGGCACAGTTCGAAGGCATGTAAAGTATCGCAAAATGGTTTTTTATCAAATAATGAAAATATTAATGAGGGGAATGACGAAGTATATTCGGATATTAATAGCTTATATAATTTGAGTTGTAAAAATGAGAAGCCTATATGGTTAAATATTAAAGTAAATAGTATTAAGTTACAAATGCAGTTAGATACAGGTGCAGCAACGTCTGTAATTTCAAAAAAAATATTTTAATGAAAAGTTTGCGAGTTTGAGTCTCATTCGTGACGATACGATGCTATTCGGGTGAAAAATTAAATGTTCTTGGAGCAATTCAAACGGTGGTAGTATGCGAGCATCGTAAAAGTGAAATGAAATTTATAGTGGTAGAAAAGGGAGGACCACCGATATTAGGTCGTGATTTTATGAGAAAATTTGAGATATCGTTCAATATAAACTTAATTGAAAATAACATTACGGTTTCTTCCATTTTGGAGAAATATTCTAATATTTTTGATCCAGGATTAGGTTTATACAAATTCCTTAAAGTGAAACTGGAAGTAGTTGATCCAAAGCCAATTTTTTTCAAGCCACGAGCTGTTCCGTTCGCATTAAAAGAAAGTGTGGAAAAATAAATAAAGAATTTAGTTAACAAAGGAGTTCTTAAAAAAATTGAAACGTCGGACTATGGTACACCTTTAGTACCTGTGTTAAAAGAAGATGGTTCCATTCGTATTTGCGGTGATTATAAGGTCACGGTGAATAAGTTTTTAAAAAGTTTCAATCACTCGCTTCCACGAATTGAAGATCTAATGTATATGCTAGGGAATGGGCAAAAAAAATACAAAGCTTGATTTATCCTGTGCATATAATCAGCGGGAGATTGACGACGAAAGCAAAAAATATGTGTGTTGAAGCACGCATATGGGAATATACCAAATGAATCGTTTGCCGTATGGTGTGAAACCGGCAAGCGGAATTTTCCAGTTAACTATGGAGAAATTGTTTCAGGGCATACCGAGCGTAGTAGTTTTTATTGATGATATAGTAGTTACGGGTGCAAATGACCAAGAGCATTTAAACAATTTGGATTTAGTTTTCAAAAGAATTCAAGATGCTGGATTGAAACTAAATAAAAGAAAATGTCAATTTTTTAAAAATGAAATTTCGTATTTGGGATTTAAAGTCACAAAGTATGGATTATGCAAAACCAAGGAACGGGTGGAAGCAATAATGAACATCAGACCACCACGTGATAGAACGGAAACTCGATCGTTATGTGGTCTAATCAATTATTACGGAAAATTCATAAAGAATTCGTCAATGATTATGAATCCCATTTATCAATTATTAAAGAATGATTTCGAATTCAAATGGAATGATAGATGTCAAGAAGCATTGAATAAAATAAAAAAGGAAATGACATCAGAGATAGTTTTGGCTCATTTTGATCCAAATATTCCAATAATTTTAACGTGTGATGCTTCACAGTATGAAATCGGAGCTGTGCTAGCACACAAGTATCCAAATGGTGATGAACGTCCAATAGCGTTCGAATCCCGCACGCTGTCGGATGCTGAGAAAAATTATTCTAAGAATCACAAGGAAGCATTAGCCATTATATATGCTTTGAATAAATTGTACCAATACCTAATAGGAAATAAATTTTTAATTCGTACTGACCACAAGTCACTAATATCATCGTTGGGAGAACTGAAAGGGTTACCACAAATTGCAGCTGCAGAAACAAAAAAAGACCCAATATTATCAAAAGTGCTGGATTTGGTAAAGAAAGGCTATATATACAGTGATGTAAACCCAGAATACAAAGCATTTGTAAAAATAAAGAATGAGTTAGCTGTCGAACAGGAAATAATATTGAGAGGCTATAAGGTAGTTATTCCTCAAAGTCTAAGAACGGCTGTACTTCAAGAGTTGCATAAGCCCCATTTTGAAATTGTGAAGACGAAGTCAATGGGTAGATCATATGTATGGTGGCCAAAGAGTGATGAAGAGATAGAGAGGATGATACAAAATTGTCGGTCATGTTTACAAGTGCAACTAAACCCACCAAAAGCAGAATTGATTCCATGGGAAATTCCAGATAAACCATGGTCAAGAATACATATGGATTACGCTGGTCCATTATATAATACAAATTTTTTAATAATAATTGACGCATATACAAAATGGGTGGAGATTTTCAAACTAAATACAACAACTGCAGAAATTACACAAAGAATTCTGAATCATGTGTTTTCACGTTTCGGATTACCAGATATTATCGTAACAGTAATTTATCGTAATGGCAGTCAATTTTGTTCAGAAGTGATGGAAGATTACATCACCAAAATTGTAGCACGCCATATATTAACCGCTCCGGGACATCCAGCTCTGGTGACGGGAATAAAAAATAGAGTTTAGAGTCTGTGGAGTCTGATATATTTTATAACGAGAACATGTAAAACGTAATGAAAGGTGAAATAAATAATAAAATATGGTTTAAAAGGAAGTTTTATTATTAACGAAAATAAGATATTACAATTATATAAGTGGTTCGACAAAGATTTTACTCGAGAATAGCCAAAAATATGACGAAATATTTTAAGAAAGATACCCCCATGAACATAACAGATCTGGAGTACTACTGTCTTGTCGCAGATTTACGATGGTGTCGAAAGACCCATCTTGTTTGCACTGACAACTGGAGTTACAAAATTTCGACTATGATGTCGTTTACAAGAAGGGAAAGGTAAACGTCGTATCGGACGCACTGAGTCGAATACACATGATACCAATGAAGGCATAGAAAACACTTTATATGAATCCGAAAGAACTGAGCAAGCCCCGCCAAGCAATGCGATGTTCCTATTTCTTCCCAAATATCGTAAAAAAGACCAGAAGCCATATTAACGCCTGCAATATATTCCATATACATAAGTATGACCGGAAACCCTACAAAATAAAAATATGATATAGACCGGTTGTATCTGTTGCTTCGGTGGCACAGTGTACGTCATGGTGTTGCACCTGGAATGCCTGCTTTATACAACGGTCGTACCGGTTGAATTGTGATTGCGCCTGCGAGGTTGGCATGTTTTTCGGTTGTGTCTTACCGTATTGGTGTATGCACCATACACAGGCCGCAAACAAATCGTACGATAAGTTTTTGTAATTTGATTGGCTGATTTTATCTGTTTTACATAAATACAGAGATAACTTTTTTTGGGCATTCGATTGTTTACGGTGATAGTGAAAAGTTAGCAAGTGGGTGTTAAGTGGTCGATCGTGAATTATAATTCAAGAAATAAAGAATGAAATTTTAAGAACCAAAAAAATATTACAAATTTTTGTATGTGGAATGAACGACGATCAAATCAAAATTGATAAACGTAAACGAGTTAGAAACACACAGAAGATATTGTGGTCGGGGTGTATTACCTTTTTACCCGATCTATAGTTTCGGAAGTGAATGCGTGCCAAATTAAGACTAGTAAATCGAGTGTGGCAACGTAAAATTTTGTGAAAATTAGAAACAAAATACGTGAACTACCGTGAAGTATTCGATATTCATGCCTACAGTATTGTGTACCGTTGGCGATTATGTTGAGATACGAACCAAATTGTGTTCAACGGTACGGGACTAACGGTTGCAAGCACGGATGAGGTTACAAGAAAAAAAAATCCGGGACTGTGGCATCAACGCACGAATTGGGGTGAATAGGGGTGGCGGTCATCCAACGGAGTTTGGCGCGACGGGTTCTAGCCGCTTGGTGTAGGTGCGAATTTGGTTGCGGTAGTTCGGCGGTCTTTGGCGTCGAGAGTACCGGTGTAAACCGGCTGATCAAGGACACCGTTAATTCTAATATACGGTAGTCGGTGAAGGCGGGGCAGCAGCACATGGAGCAAGGGCAGTGGACTACAGCCGTTAACCACAGGATTATTTTGGTTAAGTTTTTTTTTCTTTCAATCTTCTTTCATTTAAATTTATTATCTTTAATTTACTTTAGTTTGAATTTTTCTGTTCAGTTTTCTTAATATACCTTCTTAATCTTTTTGAGTATTCTTATTATAGCATATGGTCGGATTCTTAAATTTTCAGTTGATTAAACATGTTCTTGTTTCGTTCATAGGAATATTTTCCATAGGAAACCAGGGCGGCACCAAGGTCGCTTCATCGTCTGCGGATACTCCCTTAAGTTAACATGGCGTGCACTGGGGTAACACATTTTCTCTCCCAAAATACATTATTGTTTTTTTTTGTTAACGGCAGTCAACCAAAAGGCTGTCGTTACACGGTCAAAGGAACCCCTAGAAAGAATACACATAGACATCTTTAGTATCATCCACAGATGATTCAAATTAACATAAAAAACTAGGTAATTTTTCACACAACTAAGTAAGCCTGCCAAGCGAAAAAATCCTAACAATAAACGGAATCAATATGATAATATACTACAGGAATCAATATCTAATTGCCGAATGTTGTTAATGGCTAAACATTGCTCTACATACTTCAAATGCCGAAACTAGGAAAGAAGAATTCTGAAATAATGATGATCGTACCATTAACCATTAATAGCACAGTCGTAAAGACCACCCTTAATACCCCTTAAGAATAAACAAAAACTAAAGTTTCAGGACGATAGCTTCAGGCCACTAATAATGGTGACGAAAAGCAACTGCAACGTAATATCATAGATGGAAACGAAACTACACTTCGTTTCAGAAAATAAACTTATTATAGGCAACGAGAAGAATGAAAAATTGATTTCGAATGGCAAACCCAACAATCGGACATATATCCGGGAACTTCTTAGTAACATTTTGGAACTGTACTTAGCAATTAAAAATAGAGAGTTTCAATAATACGGCATAAGAAGCGAAGTACAGGAAATGCAGGGGTACTCATTAACCTACAAGCAACCCGACAATTATCGAAAACACTCGATATCGATACAATTAACCACACACAAAGAAAACGTATACCTGGACCAAATCAGCCATAAAAACTGGATATGGACATTATCAGAAGACGTTTCACTATCAAATCACAATAATATTCTTAATCAGTTACATTGCTCTCCGTAATTATCAAAGTGCTACAATAAAATTTACAGAACCAAACATCTAAGAGTCACGAGAACTTGCTTTCTTTAAGCCTGAAGGAGTCATATTCCAACAAAGTACAAAGTGATTATCCCCAGTTACGTTATTACCCCGGCGATAAGTCCAGTGGTTTGGTTCTTTGCAGTCTTCTTGTTGGTGTGGTAGTCAACATACAGCGTATGTCCAGATTTTCATGCTGGTGAAGAAGCTCGATCTTTAGATCTCGATGGAGGTTGTCGTTTCGAATGTACCACGGTGCATTATCAATGCATCGCAGGATTTTATTTTGAACTGTTGGTATGATTTTGATATTTGTCCTCTTCAGGATTTGTTTGTATAGCAAACAGCATTTTGCTATAGACCGCTAGTTCAGATCGTCTCCCTAAGAGCCATTGCATTTTTCTAAATTTTATGTTTAGTTCTTCTTTCTTTTTTTTATGTGTTCCTTCCATCTAAGTTTAGCATCTATCATGGCGAAATGTTTAGCAGTGTTTGCATGCGGTACTACTATCAAATTTATTTTTATTGGTATATGATTAACTTTTAGATTTGTAAAGTTCACTTGGATTGATTTTGCTTCATTTAATTTAAATCGCCATCTTTTGTCCAATTACATATCAGGTTACTAGTCTCCTGTAATTTACTAGTTGCAAGTATTGCCGCGTCATCGGCAAAAGTCGCCATAGTTGCTAAAGGATTGGCCCAAGAACACTCCTGCTGTTATCATTTTTAGTTGAGAGTATTCATTCTCATACTTTACTCGGAAGTGCCTCTCTGATATGTATGATTTTAGAATTTGAAAAAATTGCTCCGGAAAATCTCGATGTAGTTTGAATTCTAACCCCTGGTGCCATACTTTGTCGAATGCTTGCGCTACATCAAGGAATATAATTGAGCAAATTTGATTGCTTTCTAGTGATTTCTCGATTACATCAGTAATTCGATGTACTTGTTTTATCGTACAACGTTTTTCCCTAAATCCAAAGTGATGTGGGGGGATAAGATTCCTTTCTTCGATAATTGGTTTTAGTCTTTTAAGAAGAACCTTTTCAAATAGTTTCGATAATGTTGGTAGCAGAGAAATTGGCTTATATGAAGCTTTATCATTCGGAGGTTTGTTCGGCTTAAGTATCATAATTACTTCTGCAACTTTCCATTGTCTTGGTACATATCTTAGTCTTAGTCTTTCTCCGGTAACACTTTTATTATCTGACCCGTTATAAGGTCATATCCTGGGGCCTTATACGCATTCAGAATATTCTTGATTTCCCATTTTAGTTCTTTCAATTTTACAGCTGTAATTTTCATTTCATCCTGTTTATTTATCGGGGCGATATTTTCTTCTTCCGTTTGTTTGGGGTAAGATTGGAATGTTTCTTCAAGGTGATTTGCAATCAAATCCGCTTTTTGTTTAGCATTTCGAGTTCAATTTTTTTTCTTTTTAATTGGAGGAAGTTTGTGTCTTTTAAGATTCTTAGTTGTTTTCCATAATGAATAATCAATCACTTTTTGCCCAGTTAGAGTGCTGCGGTATTTATTAACTGACTGATTTTTGATGTCTTTTATTAGGTATTTTAATTTGTTGCACAAATGGTTAAATACCCTCTTATTTTCCGGGTTTCGATGTTTTTGCCATTTCTTCCGTGATTTTCTTTTATTTCGCTTCATTTCCTTACTATTATTAGGAGTGCTTTCCCACGCAGCACTTTGGATATTATGGATGAGCTTATCGAGTTCCTCTTCTATTTGGGCTGATCCCTGAATTGGGTTCTGCAGACTAATTCTTTATGTTAAATGTGTTTGGAAGAGATCCCAATTGGTTTTGGAGCTCGTTAATTTTGGGTTGGTCTCTTAAGTATCATAACAACTGGTGAATGATCTGGCGATAGACTTTCACTGTTCTCTATACATGGATATAATTATCTGAAATCACTCTTGTAATAAAGAAGTCTATAAGATCTGAGTCTTACTGAAATCCGTAGGCCAATAGGTTGGTTTACCGCCTGAGTGAAACTTTAGCATTTTAGTTTTTTGCCTACTGCGAATAGTTATTTTCCTTTAGCAGTCGTTAACCGTGATCCCCAATAGATATTTTTTGCATTATAGTCACCTCCAATTAAAAAGACACTTCCTAGTGTTTTGAGAAGATTAGTATAATCCACTTGTTTGAGATTGTATCTTCGAGGGCAGTATATTGCTGAGAAACTACAAGTTTTAATATTGTTTAATTGTATTTTGATTGTTGTGACTTGCATGGAGAGCTTCTCGACTTTAAGTTCTTCGTTATGTTTTATATGATCTTTTATGAGGATAGCTGATCTAGAGGTGGATTGGTGCTTTGTTCTCTGGATGTATTGCATGGTAGCAATTATATCCTTTTATTTTACGGAATGAAGTTTTGGTGAAATGGGTTTCTGTCTAAATGGCAGTACTTTTGTTTATGATTATAATTTTGGCAGTTTTTACGTTGAGGTATTAGTCGAGTGGCCTTTCTCGGTGTCCCTATTTTAACTCTGAGGTTGAGGATAGCCTTAATATTATAAATATTTTTGATTTTTTCTTGATTGTCGAAGGTTAGCATGAAAAGTGGGAGTCCTCTTCTCATGATTTCAACACCTCCTCCCTATTTTCTCGTCTCTCTTTTCTGATGATGTTGATTCTCAATAATTTAATCTTTTGAACAAGTTGGATGGACACCTCTTGCCATTACTTTAATTGATCGATTATTTTTATCCTCGTAGGTATACCACTAGTGACCAACAGATAATTTTCTAGCTAGAGCTTTATAATCTTCAGGCTCTGTTGTGTTTATTTTCCAAATATTATTACTGAGCGATATTACTTTGTAGTCATTTCGTACTACTTCTTTCATCAGTTTCTGAATTGTACCGTGATTTGTTCTTCCTAGAATACTGATGAAACCTGTTTCTTCTTTTCTGACTCATGCACTTTTGGTGCAGTAATTGCATTGACAGTTTTAATGTGGGTTTGAATTGGCTCAACTTCTGGTGAAGATTCAGCTTTCCTCTTGCTTGGGTTCTTATTTGCTCTCTCAGATTTCTGTGGTCTCCAATTGGTTTCCCTTTCCGTGTGATATTCGTTTAGATCCGAAATTCCTCATCCGTGTGATATCCGTCTAGATCTGTGAGTACTTGAAATTGGTTGTTCAATAATGCTGAGATTACTGCGTTGTTATTTTTATTTAGTGTTTCCTTTAGCACAAGGTTTTCTTTCTTTAGCACGGCAACTTCATTGTTCAGCTGCGCGATTAATTTCTCCATTTATTCAAATTTAATTATTAACTCCGCGCTGCTTATTATAATTGTTTGTGCACTGGACTTGGCTTCAGAAGTTGGCTCAAAATTTGTATGCTTGATAGAAGAGGTATTTTCCTTCTCATTGTGACACAGTGCTGTGCTTTCTGGCGATGGAGTTGATGGTGGTGTTCTCATTCATTTATCGCTTGTTCCGTGCTTCCAGTAGTACTAGGAACAGGATCAGCCTGGTTAGCCAGTAACGAGAAAAAATTAAATAAAATCAATTATTTTACGGCCCACAAAAATTATTGCAAGTCAGACCTTGTTAGCTACAAGTCAATTGCCAAACAGCCTTGCAATCCTTAACCCTTTAAACTGTAATTTAAACTTCCACTATTCCGTTTGTTTCGCGTATTATGAACGCTATTGAAAATGAAAGCGAGATATGTAATTATTAAAGGTGTTACCAGACTTGCTATAGAATATCACACAAGATCATTTTATTTAAATCATAAACTCCTGGTTTCCAAACAAACTTCGGATTATGGATTTATTCTTATTTAAAGGGTACAAAACAGCAAGTCCTCTTTATATCAGCAAAATAGGCCTCATTCAAAATTCACGATGTAGATTCTACAATCAACAATTCTTCAGCATATCTGACGGTTTGAAGATTTTCAAAGAAATTTTAACCATAATTGATGTTCAACCTTCTTGAAATATTTAAACAATCTGGCAATGTGGTGTACAAAAAACAATCTATAATTAAACATCATAAATATCAATCGATTACATTCTCTCGTAAACCTCGTGGTTTAGGTGTCATGTGAGACAGTGAATTGAATGTTCAACTTCATTTTATAAATATCCCAAGCCCAATGTCGGCGCCTTAATATTGATGATCCTTTGGATTTAGTTAGTTGGGTATAAATATTAAAAAACCAACCAGATGGTATTATTAAGAAATAAAATAGGTTAAGTTTCCCAAGATGGGTAAGATTCAAAAATTAAGCCAAAGACAATTTAAAACATATTCTTGCTTTAATCTATGCCAGTGCATCGGGACCTCAAATGTTCTCACTGTAACTAAGAAGCTTGGATATTGGCCTGCTAAGCACTGTGTTTTTCGGTAGTTTTAGTCCTTGTCACAAGACCACAATGATCCAACAACAACTCTGTATATGTTACTCATTCCTCTACGTAACTGAAAAGTTTGTGGAATAGCCCATAATGCCATTATGCTATTTTCTAGGTTCAAGTAGCCATAATAGCCCAGATCCAGTTCCGTAATTACTCCTCACTACTATTATTACATTGTGTGTATTACACTAAAGCTACTAAATACTATTTATGTGCACTAGACACCACAAAAATATAATTACCTCTCGACTAATTACCTAATTATAATCAGTCACCTAATAAAATAATTAATAATGAAAACATGGTATGACACAACACCAGTAGACCGAATAATTTTATTTTCTAATTAATATTTCCATATAAAAGTAAATTTAACCCAAATAACGGGTGTTTTTTTAGGAGGTTTGTTTTTCCGATAGATGTCGTTTTATTTTATGACAGTTGTTTTGACAGCTCAAAGTGGCATTTCTACTCAGTATTGTTTGGCAAATCATTATGAATAGGTTAACTCCAGAACAACGTTTTCAAATCGTGGAAATTTATTTTCAAAATCAGTGTTCAATTAAAAATGTTTATAGAGCACTTCGTGAATTTTATGGTGCACATAATCGTCCGTCAGAGACCACCATAAAGAACGTAATTACCAAATTTCGGTCTACATTCACTCTTTTGGATGCCAAGCCACCGACAAGAATGAGAAGAGTTCGTACAGAAGAAAATATTGCTGTCGTTGAGGCCAGTGTCGAAGAAAACGACAATTTATCGATTCGTCGTCGTGCTCAGCAAATTGGACTTTGTCCATCGACTTTATGGAAAATTTTACGTAAAGATTTGGGTTTGGTGCCATACAAAATTCAATTGGTGCAAGAATTAAAGCCACACGACCATCGTTTGCGCCGTGAATTCAGTGATTGGTCGTTAAATCAATTGAACGAAGATCCATTTTTTTACCGTAAAATTCTCTTCAGTGATGAGGCGCATTTTTGGTTAAATGGATACGTCAACAAACAAAATTGTCGCATTTGGAGCAAAGATAATCCACACGCCGTTCTAGAATTACCAATGCATCCTGATAAATGTACTGTTTGGTGCGGTCTATGGGCTGGTGGGATCATCGGTCCATATTTCTTTAAAAATGAGGAAGGACGACGCGTTACCGTGAATGGAAATCGATACAGAACCATGTTAAATGAGTTTTTGTTGTCAAATCTTGAAGATATGGATATGAATGAAATGTGGTTTCAACAAGATGGTGCCACTTGCCATACAGCACGTGAAACAATCGACTTATTGAAAGAAACTTTCAACGACAACATTATTTCGAGAAATGGTCCGGTGAATTGGCCTCCGCGTTCGTGCGATTTGACGCCACTCGATTACTTTTTGTGGGGATACGTGAAGTCATTGGTTTATGTGGATAAACCTCAATCGATTGACGCTTTGGAAACCAATATTCAACGTGTCATTGCTGACATACGCCCTCAAATGCTTGAAAAAGTGCTGGAAAATTGGACCTCCAGAATGACATTTGTGAAAAATAGTCGTGGTAGCCTTATGCCAGAAATTGTGTTTAAATGTTAAATGCCAAAAAATTATCTACCAAATAAAAAAAAATTTTGGTCATTTCATAATTTTATATGTGTTTTATTCAAAAAAAAAATCGGCAACCTCTTAAAAAAACACCCTTTAGTTAGAAAACACAAAATCCAATTTGATTAAACATAAATGAAATATTATGATGATCTCGAGATGCGGATGACCAACAAAACATTCATACTTACATACGAGTTAAATATGTTGCACTAATCTAACCAAACTATCATATACCGAATACATAAATGTGTCAAGTTATATCTCTCCCAAAAAAAAAAATACAAAATTTATATTTCAACTTTAATTTATTTCATGACTGGATATAATTAGAGTAGTGGTTTAGTCCACATAGATTTAATATGCTACTGTATGTATGTAATGTGGTTCGTTCTTTTCTAATTTCAAAAACGAATGATTTGTTATGCTCCAGTTTGGATAAAATATAAAATGCTGACGAGGATCAATTTTTAAACAGCCGTAAAGTAGATTTTGCCATACAACTCTAGGTACGTAAATAAAATTACCGTGCATGATTACTTTAAATTTTTATGTAAAATTAACAATCTAAAGGTTAATGTTGTTTATGTTGCATTATAGCGAATTTTATGGTGTTAAACATACAAATTGTTTGTGATTTATGTTCCGTACTATGGTTGCGTACGTAGCATATCGAGACCGCGCTTAATAAAACTAAGATAAATTTCGTTCGCTCCGTTTTTTTGTAAGTGATTCAGACGGAATAATTAACTATTTGATCTTTAATCGCGTCAAGGTGTGTCAGCCTGGTTTTCAGTGGTGTGGAAAATTATTAAGTAAAGTTGAATTTCATCTTTAAGCTTTACGTAGTTACTCGAATCTATTAGAGCGACATAGTGTAAAGTAAACAATGTGTAGCCGAAAGATATAAAAATGAAGGGGTGAATTCATTTCACGTTTCTAAAGTGAAAAATTAAACTTACCGGACTTTTGGTATAACTGTCTTGTACCTAATAATGATTCTTTACATGCGAAGAAATAATTCTACTTCGTGTGCCAAACTATTGCTTTTGTGAGCATTGGCGAAATATCTCCAGGAAAGCTCCAAATTAGGAAACAATCTACAGTGAAAAGAAATGGCCCTGCTAAATAGAGTTCGATTTTATTTAAAGTAACTCCAGTTAAATAAGACCTGAAATAAAGACCCTTAAATGAAGAAGACATTCGTTTCTAAAAAATACTCAACTAAAACGAATGCAAAACAAGCATAAGGCCCGTTGCACACTTGAGCTATGTTTTTCTAGCGAAGTGAGCCTATGTTTTGAGATCACAGCTTCTCTGGTTGTTTTACAAACCTGAAATAAGTGAAACCGAACTCCTGCAGCTCAGCTCAAGCTACTCGTACGTCCTAATTTGTTTAAATGCTATATTGAAAATTATCGGACAGAAACATAGCTCACATTGCTCATTTTTGGAGCGATGTCAGATAATTATTTATCTCCAAGACAAAAATAAAATATCTAAATATATTGCTTTACAGATTGGGTAGATCCTGAGATTTATCTACAATGTTTCGCTAATTTGAGTTTTGAAAACCAAAACGGGAAGCTGTAAAATGAAAACATAGCTCACATCAGTCAAAAAACATAGCTCAAGTGTGCAACGGGTCTAAAACAAAGAATAATAAAAGATCAATTCGGCGACAATTTAATTGTTCATCCTCTGATTCCGAGAGTGACGTCGATGAATCCGTTTTACGTGACGATTATGACCTGGATGATATTAATCCTTTAAACACTAATGAGATATGTCTAGTCTGTTCAGTTGTTTCTGAAAGGACAATGAAATGTGGTATAGATGTGTGTGGTGTGGTGCATGGTTCCAAGTCAGTTGCTCGGACGTGGATGTTACAATAAACGACAATTGCAATTTTTATAAAGATTGTACATAACTCCTTCGTTTAGAAACTGAAGTTTCTTGTTATGGGTTGGGGGAAAAGAAATTCTTTATTTTATCGCTAGATGGCTTCAGTGACATATATCTCTTGTTCTATTTGACACAGTAGACCATACTTATACTCGTTGGAAAAAGGGATTCATGTACTCAAAAAATTATTTTATTTATTTAATTTAATTATTTTATAGCGTTATAGCGAAAAGGCAAGTCAAGCAGCTGAAATTGTGGTCCCCTCACGTTCACAGCCAATTACGAACAATTTCGGTTTAGTCGATTCAGTCCCGGTAATTTCTATATCAACGACACACCACGAACTGGAACGCCTGTCATCGAAAATGTCGTTAAAATCCTGGAAATTATTGAAGTAGACCGGCATGCGAGCTGTCGTAGCATCGCCCAGGGGCTGGAGATCGACGACAAAATAGTTTTAAACCATTTGCATAAGCCTGGCTTCAAAAAGAACCTCGATGTTTGCGTGTCGCGGACCGTGTTTCCATCTTCAAATTCTTGACCAAACGGAACGAAATTGGGCCATTTCTGAAGCGGATGGTAACTGATGACGAGAAATGGGTCACATACGACAATTTCAAACAGAAACGATCATGGTCGAAGGCCGGCGAAGCGGTCGAAACGGTGGCCAAATCAAGGTTGACGGCCGGGAAGGTTTTGCTGTGTGTTTGGTGGAATTGGACCAGTAATTGGACCAACTGAAGACAGCAAAGGCGTCGTAATGATGATAACCCGCCAGACGCTCCGGGAACCACCTTATAGCCCGGACCTAGCACAAGCGATTAGCATCTCTTTTTGTGCATGGCAAACGCTCTTGGTGATGTAAAAATCACGTCAAGAGAGGCTTGCGAAAACTGGCTATCACAGATTTTTGCTAATAGAGACAAGGTGTTTTGGAAAAGCGGCATAATGAAATTGCCTTCTAAATGGCAATGAGTTATCCAAAAAACGGCATATATTTGAGCCAAAACGAATGATTGTAGCCGTGTTAAATGAAACCCCAAAACAAAAGTAAAAGTAATGGATTTTTGTCACCAACCTTATATAGTTTTAGCTAATATTTTATTTTATTATATTTTGGAATTTTTAAAAAATGTAATTAAAACAATTCTGATTTTTACTTAGACGGAATTACCACAGTACATGCACAAAATTACCCGCTTAGTCGGATAATGCCGCTTTACAGGGTCTTTGAGAAAAATTGCCACAATTACAAAGGGTGATTATGTACCCTTAACCCTTATAATGCAATCTATAGTAGGAAGCTAATCAGCCTTTCAGAATCCACTGACCACTTGTTAAAAAAATAATTAAAGAAAGGGGTTTCACCCGTTTCAACTTAAGCACACGCCATTACCCCACTCTCCACGGAGATCATGTGGGTAACTTCATGCATCTATTTATCGATGTTTCTAATGGTCTTGTTCGGCGTGAGTGGATGTCAAAAACGGAATTTTGTCAACATTTTAATAACTTTTTATTAAAATAAAACGTATAAATGATATTTCCAGTTACATTTAGTGAGTGTAATGCACGTGTTTTTAGATCGAATAAAATTTTGATATCGAATTTTTCTTAAGTTTTAATAATTTCACAAATGTGAGGAAATTCCAATTTTGAGGGGAGAATTACCCAATACGGAAGTATATATTTTTATTTAACTTATTGAAAATGTGTAGCCCCGATTATAATCAGATAAACCGCCAAACGAAGTTGGTCGCAAAACTAAATAAAAGCTGCTTTGCTTGAACCGAATGAAAGACAAATGGTTCGAGCATGGTAAAATATAGGAATACCTGCGTCAACAATCCGAGATTATAGAAATGGAGTTTCCTCATTTAGCAATAATATTGGAGTAAGGAACAACATTTACCGTTGAGTAAGAAAAACAAATTCAAATGATCAATCACAAATGCTCATCAAAAAAATTCTCCATACGATTTAACTGCACTATTTTATATCGTCCATTCGTGTCGCTACATTAGAAAAGGGAGTTTCATTATAATCAAAAATCATTGCTCCTGCTTAAATTTCAGAAAACCAAAAAGCTCAATCCTTCTTGTTTGAAAATTCATTTAAATCTTTTAATTCTTTCCTGTTTTTTTGTAAATGCTGAACTTTTTAACGTCCTTTAAAGGCCTCTCAATTAATGGAAAAAATTTAAGTATAAAGTTTTATTGCGAATAGTCAATCCTCTTGGTCTGTAGATATGTCGAATTTTGGTCAAGTAAAGTTTTTTTTACTAAATTAATAATACTTTACTTTACTAAATTAATAATAATTTCCGGTAAAATTTATAAAATAATCTGAACTAATTTTGTTTAAAATTTAATTTATAATCTTTTTGTTTTAATGGTTTTTCGTAACTGCTATACCGGGTGATTTTTTTAAGCTGAAAGCACTCTACAAAAAAAATGTCCATTTTCAGAATTTAATCATTCCGGGGAGGACATACATTAATGCTAAAACTAGTACCCCTCCTCATCTTCTTGTAAGTTGCGCCGGAGTAACTTTGAAATTAAAATAGGGACCCCTATTTTTTATTGCAGATTCGGATTCTACGGCTTAAAGTACATAGGATTTCCTTGAAACATTTTTTCGATTCATGATAGATGGCGCTGTTAAATTAAATCATGGCATTGGCTTCCCCAACTTGAACATCGGCGCCCTTGGACTGTCAACGTGTGGTGTGGAATAATTAGCAACAAACTCATCGGCCCCCACATTATTGAAGGCAACTTGAATGATCAAATGTATCGAGACATTTTGGAAAATGAACTGCCAACATTATTTGAAGACTTGAGCTTCGTGAAGCACGTGAAGTACTTGATCGTGATTTCAATGGCCGCGCGATTGGTAGAGCCGGTCCGGTAAATTGGCCAGCCAGATCACCAGATCTTACTTCGCCAGATTTCTTTTTGTGGAGCTATCTGAAAGACAAAGTTTATCAACAAACACCAACAAGACGTAAGAATATGACCGAGCGAATCAGAAATGCTTGTGACGAAATTCAAGCAGACACGCTTTTCAGTTGTGTACATTCATTTGAAACGCGGATTAATAAGTGCATTGAAGTCGAAGGCCATCATTTCTAGCACTTAATTTAATCAACAGTCGATGAGACGAGGGGACCCATGTAAATCAAGCACCATGGTACGTGAGAAGCAAGGGGACTCACGTTAATCAAGCACCCCAGAGGGAACATAAAACTACTACGCCCACGTCGTTTTTCCTAGACGCTGAAAGTAGTTTATTCACCAGCCAATTACATTTATACAGATAACAATTTCACAGTTATTCAGATACTTTTAAAACAAAATACAAAAAATTCATTTATTTGAAAAATTTAATATCGTCATAGCGCCTAAATCCTACGTACTTTAAGCCGTAGAATCCGAATCTGAAATAACAAATAGGGGTTCCTATTTTAATTTCAAAGTTACCCCCGCCTCACTTACAAGAACAGGAGGAGGGGTACTAATTTTAGCATTAATGTATGTCCCCCCGGAATGATTAAATTTTGAAAATGGACATTTTTTTTGTAGAATGGTTATTTTCCGAGATATTTGTTTCAGCTTAAAAAAATCACCCGGTATGTATTTTTTAAAATACTTGCAAAAATCAAAAAGCTCGTATGGAAGCAGTCAGTTCCGATGGATCAATGTCGGCCAAACAACAACTCGGACCTTCCAATTTCTGGTAAAAGCTTAAGTATGGATTTTCATCCCGATCAATCAATCCCTTTAGGCTGTACACGGGCCGAAATTTTGTTATAAACAGTTTTTTGTTAAAAACCGTCATTTCCGCCAGAAAAATACCCTTTATTTCATAAAAAGATTGAATTTTATGTAAATTAATTAAGAAGTAACAATACAGTAATCAAACAACATATTAGTACAGTTGGCGACATTTGTTCGTATACCTTAAAACAATATTTTTTCTGTGTATATCACATACAAACTATTTGTTTCGACTGTATGTATATTACCATTATCATTACCAACATTTAGGCGTATATAAGAAACGCAAAAATCTAAACCAATACATTTTATCTAAAAGCTCAAAAACTACGATTGGCATTAGCTTAAACTTTTGTTGGTACAGAGATGCTATTGGCCTCAACATATAATATTAGGTGTGCAAGTAAACACTTGGCGCTGAAGTTGGTTGCATTAAAATATACTTGATCGCATCCAAATCCATTCTGAATATATGTAGCTTGGCCATTGCTGGTTTTATGACATAAGTTTCAGTCGAAACCAGTCTGTTGTTCCGTGTGCATCAATTTTAAGAGATGGATGTCGATAAGCGACATTTGCGTTATTGGATTATATCCTGTTTTCAAATGAAAAAATGCTGCTTAAGCTATGCAATTGATTAATTCGACTTTGAGTGAACATTCTGTGAGTCATTCAACAGTAAAAAAGTGGTTTGAAAATTTCGTGGTGGCAATTTTAGTCATGAGGACGATCCACGTCCAAAGGTGCAAGTAAAGCAATAAGACGAAGAACTTAAAATTTCAGTGGATCAAAATTCGTGTCAAACTGGAGCCAAAGGAGCTTGCAGAACAGTTAGGAGTTACTCACCAAGCAATATCACTTCGATTACATGCAATGGGAAAAATACAGAAGGAAGGAAAATCCTCATAAACTGACCAAAGAATTGACATCTACATGGATTTGCTTTTTCAGTACAAAAGAATGAATTTTTTACACAACATCATTACGGGTGATGAAAAGTGTGTTGTACGATAATCTTAACGCCAGAAAACCATGGCTTGATCCAGGCCAACCATCAACATCACTTAAAAAAATGAATATTCATGCTAAGAAAGTATTACTGTGTGTTTGGTGGGATTGGAAGGGAGTCATTTACTACGGGCATCTGGAACCTAGTCAAACTGCTACAGCTGAACATTAGCAGGTCCAATTGATCAAATTAAGTGATGCTCTGGAGGAAAAAGGCCCATTTACGGGCCAAGGCTTGCCTCCCTCTAATTACCACTTATTCAGGTCGATGTTATTTTATTTGAAAGCGGTTCACGAAAACTGAAGATTTGCAAAAATGGCTCGATGACTATTTTTCTCCGAAACCACCAAGTTTCTATCGCAAAGGCATTCATCCTGTACCTGACAAATCGCAAAAGACCATAGATAGTAGTAGCGAATATTTCGATAATTAGTCTTTGTAACAATTATGTTTTCAATAATGTTGAATTTTACCAAATAAAGCCGAGTTTTTACTTGCACACCTAATAAATATATTGTAAATAACGTGCAAATAAATTTTATTACGATACACTCGTCTGCGATACCTAAATGGTCTAATTGATTATAAACAAAATTGTCTAGATCACGGTTAACTCAAGAAATGCCCTTTCAAATAAAATTGGACATTTAAAAAAAAATACGATAAATTCTTTCTGGTTATTGAGGTTCAAACACAAACTCGTTATGCAATTTTCGGTTCTGGTGGTTTACTGTATTAAAAATTGGCCAGACGAGAGATTTTCCCAGGTCGTCACATATAGTATATCAAAAGCAAGCTTAAGAAGTGCCTTTCCAAAGAAAATTGGGCTTTATAAACAAATACGATAAATTCCCTTTTGTTATTGAGGTTCAATCACAAACTTATTATGCAATTTTTCGATTAGTCAGATATATGCGAGGACCTGGAAAAAATTCTGATATCTGGCCAATTTTTAATACAGTAAACCACCAAAATCGAAAAACTGCATAACGAATTTGTGTTTGAAACCCTCCTTTGTAGGTGTAAAAACGCATTGTTTTGCCGCATCGTATGAACCGGCACATTGTGTCGCTCCAGTGCGGCAACACGATGCGATTTTCTTGGTCTCTTACCTCTTCGCCTATAAACAAAATTTTAAAGTGTTGCATACCCACTCACACAAACGAAAGAACAAAAAAAAATTAGGATCAGATTTGTTTTCTGTTTCAACGTGATAAGCGTAAAATTTGTGTTTTACATCCGTTTCGCTCAAGCATCCAATTCAAAATGAAAAGAATTTTACACATATATAGACACGTGCCGCACTTGAATTATGCGTGGAGAGGCGCTACTCAAACAAATTGTAGGTTTGGGAAAACACACATGATAAAAGAATTAAATTTTGATAGGATTTTTCACTAAAACAAAACGTGAAGATTATAATTTACCACAAAACACATGGGCGTTTCAATCAACTCCAAGCCTTTTATACAAATCGTGAAAATGGGAGTTATATGAAGTTTGCCCAGAATTTTATCCAAAAACTTTATTTCTAGATTGGTAGAATCGGATGTCCCGGTACACTGGTATAGGTTAGGACCCGAACTAATCGAAAAATGGTATCGCAGGCCAATACCAAACCGAAGAAGGTACGCTGTTGTTATACGCTAACTGTTTATGAGTATAATTGATAAACATAACGCCATCGAGGGCAAATACCAAAATCAAGAGGTTACAGAGAAAAAACTAATGAGTATTTACTGAGCTATAACTGAGCCATAAATGGTCATGAGAGCTTTGTATAGCTTAGGACCAGAACTAATCGGAAAAACAAAATAGAATCTTCGACTAATACCAAAAAAATTGATTTGTATGGCCACGACAGCCTTGTTAGAATTGCTTGCCCTGGTGCACTGGTTAAATTAAATTAAAACCAGATCTACTCGATAAACATAATGGCATCGCGGTCCAATACCCAAACTAAGGAGTTACAGAGAAAAACTTCATGAGTATTTATTACAGTAAAACTAGGCCATATATAGCCAAAAGGCCATATTAGAAGGAGATGCACTGGAGCACCTGTATTTCAGGCAATTCTTAAACTTTCACGTTACAGAAACTTTCAAGTTACAGATTTTTTTCATGTCAGTCATTTCAGTTTTTTATTGCTCTGTACGAGTATGAGTTTGTCTTTAATTTTAATTTGATTTTGGTTTTTTAATTTGGATTATTATTAAACAGTTCATAATGAATTTTTGGGCTGAGGGAATTAGATATAACTGGCACTGGGACAGCTTTACCTTTTGTAAAAGTATAATTTTTAGGCTGACTTTGAGAGACTATCACGATAGTAATTTTCTTATAAAATCTCGTGATATACAGTTTTTTGGGCTGATGTCAGTGCATATGTTTTGCAAACATTAGTTTTTTGGGACTGCAGAAACCTAAATCGTCGAGGAATGTAAGAACATGATTAAATACGAGTTTGTAAAAGTACTGGACTTAACGAATAGTAAAAATTGAGCTTCTATTAATAAAAAGTTTATGAATTTCATCGAGGTGAGGTCACCAAGACGCTATTGTAAATATTTAAGACATACATGCAATGTCTATATAAAATTTTTGGGTTATTCTGGTTGATAGCCAGATATTGACCCTATCACCCAGAATAACCCAAAAATTTTGTTTATCAATTTAATTACTTTAATTATAACGTTTACACTTCAGACGTCAATTTTAACAAACTTATTTGAATTTTTATATAACTCGAGTAATAGTACACATCTTCCTATTTCACTATCAATAACTTATAGATGAAGTGTTTTGTCGGAGCAATTTGTTTCAATGTCTCTAGGCAATATGCTAATTTAACCTGATTTTGGACCTGTAATGTGAAGCTGAAGTACAGTATGTTAATATTAACCTAATAAGAAGAAGAAAAGCTTGTTGTTGTCGAAGCTATCAAAATCAAAAGCCTCAAGTCTGCGGTGTACATGAAAAATGATAACTTTCTAGTAGTAACATCAAACATATTCTTGGAATTTCAAAAGAAACTTAATTAGAACAGCTATTTCATATATGTTTAAACAACCGTGCAAGCATAAACATCACATAACAATAAATTTGTCATAACAACTACAAGTTATTAATATGCACAACCGGCATAATAAAGTCTACAATAAAGAAATGAATAAACAAGATAATACACTCCACTAAAACAGCCAATGAACCGAATGAAAGCGTCAACACACAAGGTGAATATCACATATAAAACGAACAACAAAATCAATAAATTATCGATTAAAAATATTCACAGTATAAAATTACAAAGTTAATTAAACATTTATTCTGTTGACTCATATCCAATTCAACGAAGTGTTTTACCATTCCACAGTTTACACAAAATTCCTTAAATCCATAAACAAATTTATTCAATCCAAAATACATGTTGGGCTTTCGCAGCACGACACTCTCCATAGTCCATAATAATAAAAAATTGGTCAACAAACACATTTTCTAATGACCATATACTAATAAAAAAAAATTATTGTATTAATTACCACCAACAATTTTTCTTTAGTCCTTCCTTTTGATCATCACACGTAATGTAGGTCAAGACTATGTACAGTGGAATCGTTATCAAAGAAACCCGTTTTTATAAAAATATAAATTGTAAAAGTATTTCGTCAACGTTAAGGTGTAAATTATGATTTGGCTTATATATGGGTCACACACCATAAAGTTTAACAACAATAAAAAAACACTTTCAAACACGATAATTAACTATAATAATATTATGTATTACCGTTAGTAAATACACCTACAAAATACCAATAAAATTCCACAAAGACACAAAAATAAAACCAATTCACCACCACAGCAAAATAAATTTATGTACGAGTAAATATAATATTCACCACTAAATTTCAGTTAAACTCACTTAAATTATTTTTGATAATATTTTCTACTTTCCTACACATGTGACCAGTACAAGAACCAAAAACTAACTAAAAATTTGTTTTATTAATCATAATAATCACATATGAAACTTGTTGATACCGTTAATCCATGGTAAAAGAAACACAAACAATATAAACGTATGTGTGCCTTGGATGATGTCTTGCCATGCATATCTCTTTGTACTGTAATACGATTATTTAAGTTATTGTGGTGATTAAATAACAAAATATATGTACACGATCACAGTGATGGATGTCTCTGATCCCCTCCACGGCCGTTTAGTTTTTTTTATTAAAACGCACAGATTACGCTACTGGCAATCTATCAATTTGATCGTTCCATCGGTGAAGACACACAAAAACCCAGAGTGGTGGTGAAATTACTAAAGCAAATAAACAGTTAATGTGACATCAAAAATTTAATGTCAACTGTGAAAATGTGTAATTTATAAATTCTTTTCGTTTCAATTAACGTTTAACATTCATACATTGTATTAAAGGAGTGTGAAACTACGAGTTTTTCCATATCAAACATGAAAATGTTGTCGATCCATAAAAATATAAAAACTCTCATTTCCATTTATAAACGAGTGCGTAATTATGTGTAACACTTGCCCTTCACTTAGCAATTTTAAAAGATTTACTTCTTTTCCTACTAAAACCGAGTCATCAATTAAAAAGTATTGATCGAATATTGATTACTTTGATTAAAAATTGATAAAGTGTCTTTCAAACTTCGATTGGTTATAATCAAAAAGTCCTTAGAACTAATCATTATATTGCGATGACCTTCCGGCTTTATTACTCGCCTATCAAAATTGACCAGTCAGCCGGTCCTTCAGTATCACGTACCATCTTGACTAAATCACTAAAATTTGAAATCGCCCACATGTTCAAATTTGATGCTTCCTATTGCATACTCATTGTTTTAATTGGATAGGTAACAAAGTCGATTTTGATTGGCCGCCATTTTGTCAGTTCGCATTTGACAATCGTAGAGAGTGGTCGATAACAATTAATTATTGTACATCTGACGCTGAAACAACGTGTTGAAACTACTAAAATATTTTATATGAATACGCGGAGAAAATTACGTAACTTTTTTGGTGTAAATCATGTGCCGAGCAAATCAACCATTCAGCTGGAAATTAATAATTTTAAAAATTTGCATACTCCGGGAGATAAAGTGAAGACTGGGCGGCAATTAAGCCAACGTACACCAGAAAAGATTGATGAAGTGAGGCAGAGTATTGCTGAATGTCCAGGTACCTCTTATCGACGTCGTGCACAAGAATTAGGAATGTCTCCATCATGTTTGAATGAGAATTTTTATCTAAAATAAAATTTGTATTTTTACCCGTATAAATTGTTAAAATTCAATTCAATAAAATTCCCCCGTAAATTAAATTGATACAAGAGCTGCAGGGAAATGACCATGAACGGCGGCAAGATTAGAGTACTCGAGTTTTACAGCAACAGAATAGCCACTATTGGGGCAAAAAAAACCTCAAATAATACACCAAAGACCGCACATGCTCGTAGAGTAACTGAATGGTACGTGATTTGGGCCGGCGGCATCATTGGGCAATATTTCTTTGAGGACGCTAAAGGCAAAGTTGTAACAGTTCCTGGTGACCGCTATCGGGACATATTGGAAAATTTTCTTGTGCCCGAATTGGACTGATTAGGCCTACAGAACATGTTGTTCCAAACAAATGGGGTCCCATCACACAAAGACCGTCCTACGGTGCAAATCTTTTCGAGAAATTTTTCCCGACCAAATAATGCAAAAAAGTGGTGATATCGACTGGCCCCACGATCCCCTGATTGCACTCCTCCCGATGTTTTCCTATGGGATTACTTGAAGGCAAAAGTGTACACCAATAAACTAACCACAACCTCGATGTTAAAAAACAATGGTGGAAGATAAGAAGCAAACTGTACATTATGCCCCAAAAGTTAGCAAAACCAATCCAGCATAACAATGCAAGCTACTAAGGAAATATAGATGTCACCCAACGTCAATTGGGCAAAACACAAGCTCAAATTAACATTGGTTAGTAAGCAATCAACAATCTAGAGGCAATTAATGACAACCATTACACTGAAGCTTACTCCATTGATGACCCAGGCTCCCAGGGTTTGGTTCCACATTGCCGAATCGCAATTTTTCCTCCATACTGATCTTAAATATGTTATTCTAGAGAGGTTGTGTGATTCCAAACAAATGCAGATAATGTGGCAGGGTCTTTCGCTAGGTAGTATGAATCCATCACAGTTACCCTACCCAATGGATCCCCATCATGTAGAGGATGAATTCATCAAACTTATTTGGTTAAAACGATTACCAATGTGTTCTGAAGAGATATTAGCTCCAACTATGGATTCATTAAGCAACACAACTAAACTCGCGGAATTAGCAGATCGTTTACTAGAGCCGGTCTCAAATGGTTGCAAATTAATGAAACAAATTGTCGTATTGACGAGACAACACGTGGTAGATCACAAAATGTTCCTGATCACAAGTTTCGGCACAAAATAAATTAATTGGCATCGGCATGCTCTTCCCATCGGCGGTTTAATAATGGAATGAATTTGAAGCAAAAAAACTAAGCAAACCTTTACTAAAGGCAACTTGTGAAGGAATAATATCGAATTGCCACCTCAAAGTTGTTGATCCTACACGAGAAACTAATTTTACTTTCTGTTAGGTAGTAAAACTACGTACAGTAATTATGAAAAATTTTGACCTCGAGATGTTTGCAGATTTACCATTTGCTATATCGCGTGCATGCGTGTGTCCGTGTATGGTCCCATACCGACTTAATGTCTGATCTGGTCATCATTGTTTAAGGTAAACACATAACAATCCTATCTGGCTTAATGTTTTCTAAAAGCTGTATGAATGTGGTGCCTTGAGAAGGGTTTGCGCATTTATCAATCTAAGGCCAGCATACTGGTCTTTACTACTACTCTCTGCCCCTTCCTCTTTTGAAGAAACGCACACCAGATCAGATACCGTCAGACATCTTGGCGGTACCTTAGCCAGTAAACTTTCTAGGAAAATTCACCTTGAAGGTGAACTTCAAAAAGCGACCGCCGTTTTTTAGTAATGTAAAAGAGCGTTTGGGAAGTCCTGGGGTTTCACTCTCCAGCTGATGTTTATTTATAAATCGTTCGTTTTACCAATGCTATGGAGGCTTGCTACAGGGTATGGCAGGCACCCCGACTCTGAACCTCGCTTTCCAGAGCATTTTGTTCCTACCCCCGCTGAACTCTTTCATTGTGCATATGGCGCTCAGACTAAGGTTCGTTGGGGCGCAGAACAAACTAGGTTTGAATACAGCTGTTACCAGAATTCAACTTTGATTATTCCTTCTCAGGAAGCATTGATGCGTCTGATCTCGCTGTTTAAGATGATAAAATTAAATGGTTTACGAATAGTAAAGTTGTGCTACATGCATTGTTCAATCCTGTGACCACTTCCAACCTAGTTAAGGTCTGTTAACATTTGATTAGCCGCCTGTGTTGCAGCAATAGTGTCAAAAGATCATCTGTGTGCTGGCTCATTGTGGTATTGAAAGAAATGTGGTGACTGATTCTTTGGCTAGGATGAGTTTTCGTGTGGATTTCATCGGATCCGAGCCAGTATCTCAGACCAACTACGAGTTTTGGTTAACCTGGTTAAGGTCTGTTAACGTTTTATTAGCCGCCTGTGTTGCCGCCTGACCAACTACGAGTTTTGGTCACTATTCGTATGGATTATGGCGGTTTTAAGCTCCATTTACATAGAATGGGGCTTGCTCATGGATTCTTTTGTGCTCACTGTCTTGAAGATGTTGATGACAGTATTCAGTTTGTTTGCTGTTATTCAGCTTTCGAGTTAGTTAGGTTCCGGTTTCTTGGTCACAGATCTTTAAATGTTGATGTTTGTCAAAGCAGCGGAACGCAGTTACGATTTGGGATAGAATCCACTGTTTCCACCATGAATTAGAATTTACGAAAAACGATTAAAAACAAAACATTGTAAATTCAGTTTCAAACAAAATTAGTTCAGATCATTTTTTAAATTTTATTCGAAATAACGAGTTTTGATAAAAAAAAAACTTTATTTCACCAAAATTCGGCATCTGACCTCTCGGAATTGAGTCTATTATAGTCGAAATATACAAACTACTTTTTCAACTATACACTCTGGCGAGAAATTCCGGCATTGTAATTAATGCGGACAAATCAAAAAGTTCATTTACGCAATCACTTATTGCTAAATTACAGACAGACGCTGTGTTATGTAGGAACATGAAACACATACCTCAAATTAAATTTAATGTGTATGCACAAAACCCTCGTAAGATTTATATAAATGACACCAATGACATATACCGCTAATTGTCTCTTAATTGTGCTAAAAAAAACTCTGCGAACCTCATTTTCATATCGTAACACACCCACATGCCCTTTATGGAGAAAGTATCGACCAAGGAATCAGATGGGTTAAAATATTATTTTCCTCTTATTGAGATCACTGTATCAAACAGAAAATTATGTATGTATCTATATCGAGATATATACTTAACAGTAAAATTGGATTTCAATCTCGTTGTACTGCGATGATGCTCTGTGCAAATTCAACTCAGTTTGGAAAAATATAAGTTGATTTTCAAGTTTAATTTTTTTCTTTTTGATTCTTGTTTTCAGTTAAATAAAGAATCACAAACATCTTAAATTCCATCAATTTCTTTATGTGTCATCAACATCTTATTATTGGTATCTCTACACAAAAAGCTCATGAAGACAATAAAGTTTTTGTTTTTTATCTACGACTCTTCATTTAAAAAAAAATATTTTAAATTAAAAACGAAACAAAATAAAAATAATCAAAGATTGATATTCTTGGAGACAAAATTTAAAATGAATCGTCTTGTCCAATCTTCGGATAATAATAATAATACGTACTTGGAAAATAAATTTGTGTAGTTTGATTGCAATTGCTGTTACACAAAAGGGAATTAAATTTGTTGTTGTGCACAAAATTAACTTATCAAAAGCTTCCAAAGTTTTACTACCTGCAGTGTATTGTACTGGAACTCAATTTTGGAACTGATTTTTGCTTTTGGGTAAAATACTGAAACGTAATAGCGATTTCCCCAAGAACACCACACATTAAGCAGATTGTTCAACACTCAATACGATATCCATCAAATACGTGGGGACATCAACAGTTCGATAGCAGTATGAAATAATTACGAGTCGGATTGGTTTCATATAAAAATAAAGTTACAATGTCTAACAAAAATGGTGCCCAACTTTATTTTACCGCAAATGTAAATACAAAGATCTGGAACTACCACACTTGCTTTCCAGAGGGAAAAATTAAACTTACCGAACTTTGGTTAAAACTGTCTTGTATCAATCCGGCTAGACTGTACAGATGACGACTATACAGATGGTGAAATAAATTTTTTTTATCAAAACTCGTCATTTCCGGTAACATTTAAAAAATGATTTGAACTGATTTTGTTTGAAATTTAATTTTAAATCTTTTAGTGTTTTAAAAGCTTTTCTTAACAAAATTCATTCTCATTGGATTCCCAATTTATGAGAAAAGCTTAAGTATATGAAGTTTCATCCCGATCAATCAATCCATCTGGGCTGTAGCGAAGCTACAGACATTTAGTGTGTCGGCAATTAAATTTTCATGAAATTTTGCAAACCTTAGCCGACGATCAATTAAAGTAATTTGGATTAAAATTAAAAAGAACATCACGTCGTAAATATTTAGCATATTTTGCAATAAATCCAACGGGTCTTCCTTCTCAGGAGGAGATACATTTCATTCTTGAGATTTCTTAATAAAAACGATTATTAACGAATTTTCACTTCGATGGTTTACATCTTCAAATTTCCTTGTGTGGTTTGTTGAGAACTGGGCCTGTAACCTAACTATTTAGTCTATTAATACCTTAAAATTTTATTGACATACTGTAAAACGAAAAAAGATACGAATCATCTTACTAAATCTTACTGCCATCTATAACTTTGTTATGTTGGTGATATTGAATTATGTATTGTGTCGGAGAGTAGTAATAAAAAGAGCGGAGTATAAAAAATGTACACTGACATGAACGGTGGTTCGGCGCTGAACTCCACACACGAACAGAGGGCTATATACTCGTATATTTATTAATATCACTGATCGAACCCAGTATCTCGTGAACCTAATGTCGAAGGTTCAACCACTACACCACTTATGCGGTAAAGCGACCTTGAGGTTAATTGTTCAAACAAAATGTGTGTCGAGTTGAATGTTTAGAAAATACGAGTGTGATCATGAAAACTTTTATTGGCCTCTCGGCAGTGATGGAGTCAAAATATGTTAGAGTTCTTATTGTCCCAATCGCTCAACGTTACATTCACGTTACACAATGATAGGTCACAGTGCATAGGGTAATGAGAATATTATTGTTCAATTACCTACGAGAACGGAAAGGAAGTTCATATTTTAAAAAAAACAAGATGAAAAGTTCGATATTAAAGTATTAGCTAATAAAATTAGATATAGTCAGTCGGTCTTAGGTTCAAACTAGATAAGACGGATGATCCCTTTTAACGAATACAAAGATCGTGACAATACGTTATCTATGGTGATAATAATTAGGTTGACGATGAATAGTTTGAGGATAATTTAGGATTAACAACTAGTTTTCAAAACGAATCTTCTGTTTCGAAAGATAGAAATAGCACTCCAGTGGAGTTACGGGAATAGGAAAATTTTCAGAGGCTTCAGACGATATTTTCAATGATTGCATTGGCAAAAATATTGAAGTGTCGTAAACGAACATTCAGGTATTAATCAATAAATACCGTGATTGTTTATTGTGTGTGCAATGATTTTAATGGATTTAATTATCGTTCCTATAGATCATCCCCTGTACAATTACAAGAGGTTAGAAGCCAAATAAAAGAATCATTAGATTTAGGGAAAATAAAACCTTCAAATTCCAAATAATCATCCCCTATCGTGTCATCGTGAATTTCCATAAACTTCCGTCGTTTAAAATGTTTTAATCGAAGATTCCATATCAAAGACTGTTAGAGAAAAATTATTTACCATTACGAATTTAGCTTCTGGCTATTGTCAAGTTCCCGTTAGTGAACATTCAAAAAAATATCCTTCGTGACGCCAGACAATCAATATGAATTTGATCGTATACCTTTTGGGTTAATAAGTGCACTCGCTGTGTTCCAAGGGCTAACGGTTTGCACAGGAATTCGATAATGGAATCGTTGTATATCTTGACGATATTATTTTATCAAGTTTGACGGTAACTGAATGTGCACCAGGTTAGTTTCGGCAGAATTTTATTATTCTTGCAGAACTCCTTACGAGGCGCGCTAGAAGTGAAAGTAAATTTGAATGATTACCGTCGCAAGAAAACTCGTTTCAAACTATTAAATAAATTTTGTGTCGTTGAAAAGGTTTAGTTTTGTTTAATCATACGAAGAAGACGACAATAAATGGCATTTAGCGTCATATTTTAGTAGGCAAACTAGTGACTTAGAAAGAAAATTGCACAGTTGTGAATTAGAAGCATTAGCTGTAGTACGACAGCTACGAGGGATATTTTTAGAATAAAAGATCTCGATGACGGTTGGTTAAAAGTTTTACAACAAAACGATCCTGATATGTAAAATGTCCAAACAGATGGACTGTTGGTTTTTTAAAATCAAAAAAATATTTATTGTGCGGTGGCAAACCGAAAATTTGTTGGCAAATGAAAAGTTAAAACTATGCCTTCGTTAGTCATGCGTTCGTTTACAACACAACAACGTATTTTGGTTATCCAAAGTTATTACGAAACTTGTTGAACGTTTTGAAAAAGTGAATCAATTGCATGTCGTAGAGCATATAAGTCAAAAACATGTTCGTGAAGAGCGAAGCATCTCTTTGGGGCGTCGTTCACAACAATTAAACGTGTCGTTAATCAATTTTTGTCTCCAAAATTGGATGAACTTAATTTATATGCTCTTTGGTTTCAACAAGCCAGTGCCACATGTCACGCAAATCGCGAAACGCTCGCTTATCGGCAACCAAGTAATTCGATGATCGCATAATTTCAAGAAATTCTGATGTGAATTTGTCACCAAGATCATGCGATTTGTCACCGTTGTTAGGTCATCATCTTTGAATTTTTTTTTTCAAAAGAAAATTGTATAGAAATGATCCACAAACATTTGAAGTTCTTAAGAACAACATCCGAGCTGAAATTGAAGCCACTTTTATTGGAAAAAGTCATCAAAAATGTTGATGTTCCTGTAACAAGAGCCATAGTGGTCACGTGAACGATGTTTTATTATACATAAATGGCATAGAACCAACTTTTATTTTCAATGAAAATGTTGAGTTTCCAACATACATTATGTGTTTTTTTAATATAAAAAATTTAACAGATGGAGAGAACCCTTTATTATCAAAAAAATATATTCAAAATCAAAATACCTCGATTATAAAATTGAAAACGATCGATTATTTAGCCGATAAAATGGTAAATTGATTTTTGTGGTTCCCAATTCCATAGATAAGGTACCCATTCCATGCCATACATGGCATATAGATCAACTGGGCTGTTTCGTAAAAAGCAAGACAAATAACCGTTACATATTGGTCATCATTGACGTATACACGAAATATGTTTTTTAAAGCCAGTCGGAGATACAAGTTATTACGGATCGCAGTTCAGCATTTACCGCAAATTATTTCTCCGAGTTTTGCAAACAATATAACATTGCACATGGCTTTAACGCAACGTCAACCCCTCGAGCCAACGGTCAAGTTAAGAGCACCAATAGAACCGTATCACATGCTATAAGAACTTTGGCTGATAGTGAGATTACATTACATTTTAAAGAAATTGACGTCGTCAATGTAGAGAATTACAGAAATATTAAATTATGTCGATAATGTCGAAACTTATCATTTCTGTTAGTAATCAGCAAAATGTCCAGGATTTATTTGTTAAATAGGAGCATTTGAGGATGGAAAGCTACATTCTTATCAACATTTGAAACGTTTGAACCTAATTCTTTAAATAGTTCTGTACTGACATACATCTCGGCATTAACGGCATTCTCGCGTAAATTAACGATATTTGTTTGAAAAAATTTACACTGGAACCCGAGAAACAAACCATATAATCAACATGGGTAGCACTATTACGGCTTTCCATGGAAGTAGGAAATTGGAAAAAATATTTTCATAGTATTTTTATCTGATTTGTTTTTTTGGCCTACTAAGGAAATAAGTTTGGTGTAAATATTTTCGAAACAAAGGTTCATGGGGAACTATTTTTGCAAATAAATATTTTTCGGAACAAAAGTTTCCCATTTAACCTTATTACCGAAATATTTACACCAAACGTATTTCCTTAGTAGCCCAGAAAAAAAACAAATCAGATAAAAAATACTATGAAAATATGTTTTTCCCTATTCCCTATTCCCAGGGAAAGCCAGAATAGTGCCGCAGCTGTCGATTATATGGTTTGTTTCTAGGGTTTAAGTGTCAATTTTTCGGCAGATGAAACTAAATATTTCGTTTTTTGCTTTACCAATATTTCAATCTATTCTCAATTGTTTCACAGAAAACAAATATAGTCGAACGTAAATTGTGCTTAAAGTTAATTTTTCAAGCATAACATGCCCATAATGCGCATATGCGCTGAACTAAAAATTAACTGAAAATTTGAGATTAACGATGAACTTTAAAATAAAATGAAATAAAAAAAAATTTTGTTAAGTCAAAAAACAGTTCAGCAAGAGTGATACCTCGCAGTCACAAGAAGGGTAAGAGTTATCATTTGGGTCTACGTGCAAGCAGATTGGAAAATGGGAAACGTCAACGTTGAAAACTGAAACAAAAATAATAAATAAGTAAAACAATGGAAACAAATATTTAAAAGAAAAGAAGAAGAAAGAAATGAATTAAGAATGACAAAGGTCACTGCTTAAGATGTGTAAATAAGTATTTTCAGAGACAATTTACTAATATTAAAATCAAAAAACCAGAAATTTTGTTTAGTTTCGCGGAGTCCGTTCTGTGTTGTGTCATTCTGAAGGAAGGTACTGTTTTTAGTGCACGAGAATTGATGATTAGATTGGTCTTACCAAGCAGAACAGACGAATCGATACCGCCAGATAACAACTGATAAACAAACACGACAGCAACCATTCGGCGCTTACCGAATGTTTGTTAATTGATTACATTAGCCGCTACAGGTATGGGGATTAGTTGAAGTCATCCACCCAGGGTAGGTCACGTAAAGATTTTTTATCTTAGTTGCATTGACGCTATTCTTTTTATTTGTATTTCATGATGAGGGGACCACACCTGACGGGCGAAACCGATGAAATTCTTTAGTCCAACGCGTACCGAAACCAAACGCAGAGTTTGTTCGGTTGATAATAGCTGTGTTTCTTGATGCTTGATCTGATCCGGTTCAGTTCATGTTTCATGAAACTATACATAATGGCGTTTACTAGATTTTAAATCAAAATTTTTGATTTAAAACAAAATTTGGTTCACCCACACAAAATTTGAAATGATCCGGATCAATAAATAAGTTTCATGAAACCCGACAAATATTAACAATGTAATCACTAAAATTCAGTTCATTATCACAAATAACACTCAAACCTCGAACTAAAGTAACCACAGCTACGGCATTGTGGTTATAATAGTTTCGTAATTGGGAGCGTACACGTTTACGGGAGTGTGTAATAGATTGGCATTTATTTACGTTCAACTCCAAGCTGTTTTTACACCATATGTAATATAACATATGTAAACTATAAATCTTGATATCATCGGGGTATACGGTACAGATGAGAGTCCATCCACTGGTGAAGTTGCAATGACAACCCAAGGACTCTGAGCTTAAATATAATAATGTTGTGAAAAACCCTGTCGAATGCCTTACTAAAATTTCTGGTAACTGCATCTAGATGTTTGGCTGCTTCCATCAATATACTTATAGTAAACTCAGTGAGGTTAGTGATTGTGTAACGACCTCCTTATGAATAGAGACAATACAAGAGTCTTTCCAGATGGACCGAAAAACTCCTACCGAGAGCGATATTTTGAATCAAGTGTGGTGTATTCGAGATCTATGTATACATTCGTGGTAAAAGAACTGGTGATAGCCGCAACATATTCACCCACCCATTTTTGTTTTGTTAAAATAACCAATATTTATATAAAGCTGAATTTATCGCGGGATAAACATCGTCGTATGACCGCATATGTATGCCACCGTAGTTGCACAAAACACCGACCATTAACTTCTACAGAGCAAACATGGATGTAGAAATTATTTAATTTAAATTCTACCGGCGTACGCTAATTTCCAGAGTGAATGTGAGAAATAATTTGTGCAGCCGTTCCACCCAGTGTGCAAAATTTGATGTTGTCTGGAATATTGCTAAAACAATAACACTAAGTTAATGAACTTGGAATTGTAACCAAAACAATTTCAATTCACAAACAATGATAGATTGGCTATGGCTGCATCGATAACGAAAGCATCCTCTAACCAAAGAGCCGGCATACAGGACCTCACAAATATTTTATGATCTATATGCTACTGCATTTGATTATAAACATGAATTAGAGAACATTACACTTCGGGAAATTCAACGGACAAATTTGGGCAATGCACTCACTTTAAAATCTTAATATTGATTCTGACTATTGATTATTTCAGTTTGTTGCAGCTTCCAGGTGCTAAATCAATGGACAGAAACAAATTTTAGTACACTACGGTGTTATTATAATTGCATACAGTATTGCGTACAGGTGCTCGATATCGCATGTAAATGATTGTTGGAAGCATTAGCGCCACACTATTTAAACCAAAACAATTGGAGAGGGAGTCATGTAAAAAATGCCTAAATTCTAAGCAATTTAATCCAACAGAGTAATTTAAATCCTATATCTGGTATATTAATTTAAATTTTATTTAATAAACTAAAATATTAGAGTTTTAATTTTAATAATTGACGGAAGTTGGGACTGATGGTTCTGAATAAAAATCTAAAAATCTCTTATCCGGTATTTCTCGTTTTTGCAGATGGCAGTTGACACGGACAATTTAAAATAAACTTTAAATAAAATTTTCTAACTAAACTAAACTTCACGTTTCTATTATACGTGCGCAGAGGAATGATCAAATAGTGACATCTGTGGAAAAAATTTAATTTCCCTGTTAAGAAAAATAAATTACCCATTTGTCCAATTGTTAATGACAAAAACAGATTACACTGCTAATAAAAAATTTCAAAGTGAGTTTGGATATCTTGAATTGTTATAAATGTACTAATCTCACCGGTTTGGTTTGCAAAAATTTAATTTACTGGAAACCCCCAATTTGAACTGAAAAACTGTAAAATAGCGTCCGCGTACTAAAACAACCAAGTGGAACCGACCAAATGGCATAGTGGTTAAAGCTTTGGCGTTTGGATCGGGAGGTACCGGGTTCAAATCCCGATAGGGGCAGGATGCAAAGGGAATTTTCATCAACAAATTACGATTTGGGATGAGAAGGAACAAATCTATGACCCCCTGTCGGAGTGCGGGGCTCACGGGCCGACTCCGCCATCGGGCGGAACTATGCAATGTGCAGATGGTAATAAAATCGGACCTATATCCGTACGTCCTCGAAGTGGTCAATACAGGCGTAAAGGTAAGGACGTAAATAAGCGAACCGCGAAAGAGTTGGGAGAGCCTCGTCCCCAGAACAGATCAGGGAAAATTAAAAAAAATACATATGTATACATATCAATAAATAAAAATTTAACTTATGTGTAATTATCTCAATTCAAGATCTTATCTCAAGTGAAAATAACATTGCACTATTAAAATGTTCACCAAAACAAAAATGTTATCGTTCTAGCCGGTTTTCTCATGGTGAGAATGGCCCATATATATAGCCACTTTGAAAAACACTTTATATCTTAATGGAAGTTTCGATTTTGGGTATTGGTCATTGGTCCCATTATGATTTTCGAGTAGTTCTGCTCCTAATCTTTGCCAGTGCAAGGTTTAAGACGATGTAATTGGTACTACACGGCGAGAATGGCCCGAAAATCATAGTGAGGCCAATGTCCAATGCCCAAAATCTCAACTTCCATTAAGAAATAAAGTGTGTTCTCATAGTGGCTATATGTGGGCCATTCTCGTCATGAAGTACCAATTATATCGTCGTCAACCCTTGTACTGGCAAAGATTAGAAGCAGAACTCCTCGAAAATCATAATGGGACCGATGACCAATACCCAAAATCTCAACTTCCATTAAGATATAAAGTGTGTTCTCAAAGTGGCTATGTGAAGGCCATTCTCGCCATGAGATACCGATTACATCGTCCTAAAACTTAGCACTGGCAAAGGTTAGGACCAGAACTACTCGAAAATCATAGAGAGACCGATGACCCATACCCAAAATCGCAACTTCCATTAAGATATAAAATGTGTTCTCAAAGTGGCTATATGTGGGCCGTTCTCGCCATGAGGTACCGATTACATCATCGTAAAACCTTGCACTGGCAAAGGCTAGGACCAGAACTACTCGAAAATCACAGTCGGATCGACGACAAATACCCAAAATCTCAATTTCCATTAAAATATAAAGTGTGTTCTCAAAGTGGCTGTATGTGGGCCATTCTCGTCATGAAGTACCAATTACATCATTGTAAAAAATTGCACTGCCAAAGATTAGGACCAGAACTACTCGAAAATCACAGTCGGATCGACGACAAATACCCAAAATCTCAACTTCCATTAAAATATAAAGAGTGTTCTCTAAGTGGCTGTATGTGGGCCATTCTCGTCATAAAGTAGCAATTATATCGTCGTAAAACCTTGCACTGGCAAAGGATAGGACCAGAACTCGTAAGTCACAGTGAGATCGATGACCAATGTCCAAAATCTCAACTTCCATTAAGAAATAAAGTGTGTTCTCAAAGTGGCTGTATGTGGGTCATTCTCGCCATGAAGTACCAATTACATTGTCCTAAAACTTAGCACTGGCAAAGGTTAGGACCAGAACTACTCGAAAATCACAGTCGGATCGACGACAAATACCCAAAATCTCAACTTCCATTAAGATATAAAGTGTGTTCTCAAAGTGGCTATATGTGGGCCATTCTCATTATGAGGTGAGTTATTTAGCTTCATTTTGAAGCTTTATACTCGTAAGAAACCGTGCCAGATACTTTAAATGTAACTTTTTAAATTATACGTCTGATTGGGCTGAAAGTATACGATATTAAAATCTAGACATATTTTACTATCGTGATAGTAGATTTTGTTTGGGCTGAACCTAAAAAAACTGTCACGGCAACTATTTTTCGGGCTGATATCAATAAAATGTCATGACATAAATTTTTTTTTGGGCTGACATAAAAAATATTATAGAAAATCTAATTTTAGTGTTGCCATAGCATTTTTTTATGATGAATTTTGTACCAAGTTCACATACATTTCTAACGGGATTAGATTATACGTGAATATGCAAAAGTGTTGTACTATAGTATGTACTCATTATGTTGATGTTAAAATATACTTTTACCTCTAATCGAAACAGATATTATACTACTTCTAACTTTTACTTTGATCGACATGAATAAATTATGTTGTCTAGCTCGCGCTTCAACAAAAACACGCTAATTTGCGGCGATTTAATATATTCAACCGCAGCCGTTTAACCTACTTCAGGTTTAAAAAATTAGTCATCCGTAAATTTACATCAACGTTGACTTTGTTTTTTTTTGTTATATTTCCGGATAATTACTTTCACTTTGCAAAATGTGCTTAGTACAAAAAATTCAGTAATTTTGTAACAATGAATGTCTTTATAATGGCTACATATCGATCGGAATCCCGATTAACATGGAGCAATATTTTTATTTCTGTATAGCCAATATTCAAGGTCGACCGTAATAAGACGGGTGGGAATCGCAATGGGATAGTTCCACAAATTAAAGTGAAATTTATTTACCACATACAAGACAAGAACGAGTAAAATCGATTTAGTTTTAGATTAACGTATCACTTACAAAGGCTAGCAGCACACAAACAACTTTCAAATGTACACATCATTTTTTTTTTAAATGTGATAATTGCCATAATAACGAAACAATTGAACTACATTTTATAAAAACGGTATCAAATTTTGCGGATTTCCAGTGAAAATTCGAAAGGAAAGTATTTTCATCCAATACTTTCCGACTACACCACTTTTGCGTATACGACGAGTTGAGCATTATAAAAGTAGAGAGGAAATTTTGTTTTTCTTTTATTTTATGCACATCTCATAACAGTGTCAAGGTCATTGTCAACAACAATTTTCCTTTGTTTGTCGGAAAAATTTATCTGCATTAGTATTTTACGTTTATTATATAGATTTTGGAATATTACAACTTTTTTTATATAAATTTGGAACACAAAATGATTTTTATCTCTAATTTAATTAACACTCTTGGTGTTGGACGTAAATATTTAGAAAATTTTCACTTTTCATACAACAGAAAAAAAATTGTACATACCCGATTTTCCTTTTTATTTCACGTGAATATTTTTAGTTGATTAAACCAACATATTTTAAGAACTAGGTAAAGCTATTTAATTTAATTTAAGAAGTAATTCACTTTAAGAGTTTGACTTCTTGTATCCAACTCTTAGAAGAAGGTAAACAAAACCTATTTAATTGTGTACACACCACACAACTCGGATATACTCGTACACATACAAAACCATAAACTTATATATACAAATAAGCTCTGTGTTACTGGTTCTGTGGATGATAAAAGAGCGAAATGTATTTTAAAAGAACACCGTAAAAAATTCGTAATACATAAACTTGCGCATGTCATAGTTATGACGTCAATCTTCGACTGTAAACAGTCTAAAGTATGTATGTAAATCCAATGCTATATCAAAAAATTGATCTGTTCTCCTTGGGAGTGTGGTACATATACTGAACTGACCAAATACCAAACAAAACGAGGAGCACAATTCTACGGCTGCTACACTGCTGCTGCCGCTAATTTATCTAAAATAAATTACATCTGCGAATGATTATTATGATAATGATGATGATGATGTTGTTGTTACTTCTTGTTTATATTACAGGTCATGTATCTGGTTTTTACAATCGCGGATTATGTTTGATATATTATCATTTGAGATTCAGAGCACGGTAATGATATCCGTTATTATGCCAGTTGGAAAAATCTAAAAATTACAATTTGAATAAAAAATTGCTAATTTTTATTTTATCATAATTGGGAAGAGATTTTGGTATAATGGCAAAAACAAATTGTAACCAAATTGGATGATCTTTGCGTAAATTTGGATAATCCAACATTTGAATATTTTTTGAAGGGGCATACAGATGTTTAGGTAGTTCAAGGTAAAGATTTTTAATAGAGAATAGGATAATAATCTAGGGTTCAAATCCGTAATTTGTTTAACACATCTCGTCTTAGCAAAACTAAATTTCCTTCGATCTTACTTTAACTGGAAAATTTCTTATCCGATTTTATAAACAATGATATTACGAGCCTCGAAAAAACCAGATTTGTGCGTGGTCCAATTGTAACGAAGTCCTAATAAGCGAAACACAATCCTATAAGGCAAAGATTGCACATATTCGGGAATCCTCTGAATGACTTAGGGAAATAATTTTTAGCGACAGACGTCGTTTTGATGAATTGGGTAAAGATCCACAATAAGTCACGTTTACCTTGCCTTTCTTACAGTGCCGAATGCTCGAGATTCAAGCAGTTACATTACGGCCATGTCCCACATATGTGTCTCACATTTAAGAGGTTTACTTCTTTCCATCTCCAGTACTAGCGCTTTTCTTGTTGTCTATACAACAAGGTCCAGCTGCGTACCTGTTTTTGTTTTGACCCTATTAATCAAGCGTTTCAGGCGTATGCAACGTTGGTATATGGTTTGATATTACTTTAGATGACCATTATTTCTCTAGGGCCATTTTTGCCTTAGACCACCTGTTTTAAGCATTGGTACGTATGCTTGTCTTACCAGTTATGGCGTTTAAACTGTTTTCAGGAGTTTCTGCATACCGCATGCTTGACTGGTTTGCTGCTGCACCAATGTGGTGTTAATAACTTAGTTGGCTTGCCTAAACGTTTGGTAAGTGTCTGACAGGAGTAGGATGTGCCTAGGGTTGCCTCAAACAGTGAACAGACGAATCACTGCTCTGGTTATGACTATAACAAGTGATGTTGGAAGGTATAATGACGCATACGGTAATCAAAAGCACACGCAATCTCGCTCTTATGAGTTATTATTATTTCGATTTCCAGTGTACATAGAGATCGCCTCTATTATAATTCATTCAAGTTACCTCAAATTTTTACATGGATAAAAATGTCGCGTTGCTGTTGGTTTATATCTTCCTTTTTAGACAGATTTCGTTACACTTTCGCAGTTCATTTTTGCTTCGTTTTTCCTTATAATATGTAGCACGACCTTGGCTAGATATACTGCGGCTGCGGGTACTGAGATCTTCAGATCATTTTGGCAATATTCTATTTGGTACTTATTTATGGTGTTTTTTTGGTTCTCATCTCCTTTTTAGTCAACTTAATATGGTGTGAATGCGCTGCTTCATTCTTAGTATGGTGTTGTCCTAGTGGGTTACGCAACAGAATTCATGCTCTCTCTATTTGCTCGACACCTGTATTTTTTCAAAGATGCAGAGCCATTTGCAGAATGCTGCCTCTGCTAAAGGGACTTTCCTTCCTTTCGGTATTTCCGCTTCCCAATGGGTACATTTCTAGTATTATTTAAGAGCCCACTTTGTAGCCTAGCTAATTATTACAAGCTTCTTCCGACATTTCAAGTTGTTATCTCCCTAGAATCGTATTTTCTTACCCACCTTCTATAATTGTTCGTTGAAGGTTGATATTTCATCATCGCAAAGCTAGTTTTTGATCGGGGTATTTGATTTTCCGGTAATTGCCATATCTGAAGGTTATTCCTAGATGCACAAACTAGGCAAGCACAATAATAAGAAAGATAAAAATGATAAGAATGAAGAGAATGATCAGGATGATAAGAAATATTAGAACGATAAGAACGATTAGAATAAAAATGATAAGAATAATAAGAATGATAAGAATTATTATAATGAATAGAATGATTAGAATGATAAGAATGACAAAATTGATAAGAATGATAAGAATGATAAGAATGATAAGAATGATAAGAATGATAGAAATGATACGAATGTTGAGAATGATAAGAATGATAAGAATGGTAAGAATGATAAGAATGATGAGAATGATCAGAATGATGAGAATGATAAGCATGATAAGAATAATAAGAATGATATGAATGATGAAAATGATCAGGATGATAAAAATGATGAGAATGATTAGAGTTGTCAGAACGATAAGAATGATTAGAATTTTAAGAATGATAAGAATGATAAGAGTTATTAGAATGATTAGAATGATAAGAATGATAAGAATGATAAGAACGATAAGAATGATAAGAATGTTAAAAATAATAAGAATGATAAGAATGATCAAAATGTTGAGAATGATTTGAATGATAAAAATGATAAGAATTATAAGAATGATAAGAATGATAAGAGAGAATGAGTAGAATGATAAGAATGATCAGGATGATAAGAATGATTAGAATGATAAGAGTTGTTAGAACGATAAGTATGATTAGAATTTTAAGAATGATAAGAAAGATAAGAGTTATTAGAATGATTAGAATGATCAGAATGATAAAAATGATAAGAACGATAATAATGATCAAAATGTTGAGAATGATGATAAGAACGATAAGAATGATCAAAATTTTGAGAATGATAAGAATGATAAGAATTATTAGAATGATTAGAATGATTAGAATGATAAGAATGATAAGAATGATAAGAATGATAAGAATGATAAGAATGATAAGAATGATAAGAATGATAAAAATGATAAGAATTATAAGAATGATAAGAATGATAAGATCGATAAGAATGATAAGAATGATAAGAATGATAAGAATTATTAGAATGATAAGAATGATAAGAATGATGAGAATGATAATAATGATAAAAATGATTAGAATGATACGAATGATAAGAATGATAAGAATTATAAGAATGATTAGAATGATAAGAATGATCAGGATGATAAGAATGATTAGAATGATAAGAGTTGTTAGAACGATAAGTATGATTAGAATTTTAAGAATGATAAGAAAGATAAGAGTTCTTATGATAATAATTATTAGAATGATTAGAATGATTAGAATGATAAGAATGATCAAAATGTTGAGAATGATGATAAGAACGATAAGAATGATCAAAATTTTGAGAATGATAAGAATGATAAGAATGATAAGAATTATTAGAATGATTAGAATGATTAGAATGATAAGAATGATAAGAATGATAAGATTGATAAGAATGATAAGAATGATAAGAATGATAAGAATGATAAAAATGATAAGAATTATAAGAATGATAAGATCGATAAGAATGATAAGAATGATAAGAATTATTAGAATGATAAGAATGATAAGAATGATGAGAATGATAATAATGATAAAAATGATTAGAATGATACGAATGATAAGAATGATAAGAATTATAAGAATGATTAGAATGATAAGAATGATCAGGATGATAAGAATGATTAGAATGATAAGAGTTGTTAGAACGATAAGTATGATTAGAATTTTAAGAATGATAAGAAAGATAAGAGTTATTAGAATGATTAGAATGATAAGAATGATAAGAATGATAAAAATGATAAGAACGATAATAATGATCAAAATGTTGAGAATGATAAGAATGATAAGAATGATAAGATTTATTAGAATGATTAGAATGATTAGAATGATAAAAATGATTAGAATGATAAGAATTATAAGAATGATAAGAATGATAAGATTGATAAGAATGATAAGAATGATAAGAACGATCAGAATGTTTATTTATTGCTGTTTCAGTCTGTCGCACGTTTCTAGCAGTTAACTATATCTACTTTGGTGTCACAATATATCACCGGAAAGCGAATTTCGTTCGGAAGCCTCGACTTGAGAGTTGAGAATTTTGCTGTTGTTTCACAAACCTACTAGATGTAGAAATTTATTTATTTTACTGATTGTTGTATAATTGTAAGAATTAATATTTACATCTAGTGTATTTATGAAACAAAGTGAAATTTCCCTATTCTCAAGTCGTGGTTTTCGAACAAAAAACGCATACGGAAATCTAGTAAATGAAAACCACAATTCATCGAATTGTGGTGATATTCATGTATATTCGTGTACTATGATATTATATCACCGAAAAGCAATTAAATGAAAACAACAAATTCAGCAAAAATAGTGTACTGACAAACACAATTCATTGAAAATGGCAATTCATCGAATATGATAATTAATCGAAAATTATAATTTATAGTGAACAATAAGGCCCCTTGCACACTTGAGCTATGTTTTTTTTCGCAGGGTGAACTAGTTTTTGAGATCAAAGCTTTTAGGTTTACTTTGCAAAGCCTAAATAAGTGAAACTGATTTTGTGAAGCTTAGCTCAAGCCACTCGTACGCCCCGATTTATTTAATTTCTTTATTTAAACCTGTGGGTTAGAAACATAGCTCACATCGCACATGTTCTGGGCTATGTGAGCTAATAAATTATCTCCAAGGCGAAAATAAAACATTTAAATATATTGCTTTACAAATTGGGGTAACTGTGAAATTTATCTCCAATGTTTCTCTTATTTGAGTTTTGGAAACCAAAACGGGGAGTTGTAAAATAAAAACATATCTTACATCAGTCGTAAAACATATCTCAAGTGTGCAACGGGCCTAATTCATTGACACATGTCAGAATGAATTGCTTCTCAGTGTAGTAACATATTTTTGTTTTAAAAAACTGGGAGAGGGGTTGTACGAGGCCCGAAAGAATTCCGCTCAAACCGTTTTAACCCAAAATTGATAAAGAGAGTTTTCGTTGTGCCAAGAAGCGGAATTAGTCCTAATTTCGATGAAATTCATTTAGAAGGTCCACCGCTGTGAGCAGATTTTGTATAGAGAAAATACATAAATGGGCAAAATTCAGTGATTCAGAGAATTTGTTTATAGTTTAGGATTAAATATTGTCTTATGTTTGTGTGTACCTGTACCAGCGATTGTGGATGGAGTTAGAGATTGTATACTATTGTAGCGGTATGTAATCGTTTTGACAATAAACAAATTTAAATCAAATTTTTAACAAAATTAAATTTAATTATTTAATTTATTTCAGAATTTAGAATTTGTTTTGGTGTCCACCAGCGATTGTGATGGAATTATACAGATATTTTATAGCGATGTTTTTGCGCCGTACTATTTGTGGAAGCTGCATAGACTTGCGCACCGGAATGCCTAGGTATTCCCGAACCTCCCGTGTAACCAACATATTTCTGCCAATGGTAGTGTAGGTAGAGGGGTTGATGGTTACCCCTCTTCATGGGTTGCTTTGGTTGAATATACCTGCGTGTTACGAGTGAACGTAGTGGTAGTTGCGGCTGTATTTTATAGTGGGTCAACAGGTCCTTTTGAATATCTACCAGCGTATGCGTGGTTTCAGTCTATCCATGATGACAGATTGTTGCTTGTCTTTTATTTGTAAAACAAAGTGCTTATGAGGACGCCATATCACTTTGTATGGGCCATCATACGGTGGCGTGAGACCAGTGCCTACTTTGTCTACTCACACGAGATTGTCAAGTGACTTCGGTACGAATATATTTTTTTTGATCGTTTGGGATGAGTTTGTTCATCGATGAGTGTAAGTGGGTTTTCTACAAATAATTCCGAAGGAAGTTTGATTTTTGAACCGTATACCAGTTCAGCTGCTTCAGCAATAGTTCAGCACCACCTTTGACTGGTGCTCAGATTCCCAATAAAACGATTGAGATCTCAAAGCAACAGTTAACTGTATTTGCTTGAGCTTTGGAAACTGTCTTAAGTTGGCGATGGTAACGCTCAACCATGCCGTTTGCTTACGGATGACAGGCTGTAGTCCAAATTCGACGTAAGCCTTTGAATTCATTCTGTGTGCCTTGATCGATCGTAATGTTGATCAGTACCTCGAATCTAGAAATGTAGTTTTCGGCAATTACTTTTCTGATTGTTGCTGCAGAAAAGTTTTTTTGCAGTACGGCGTGAAACGATCGACGCATTCTAAAAGATATGTGTAACTACCAGATGGTGGAAGTGGTTCAACAATATCTAAATGTATATGCTTAAATCTACCTGTAGCCCTATTCTGGCAATTCCCCAGGAATAGGGAACTGGGTTAAAAAATTACATATAATTTCTGATTAAATTATTTTTTTCTGATATGCACCAAGGTTGATTCGTAATCGACGCGTAACTGGTTCATTCATAATCGACGCGTATAATTAATAAAAACATTATGTTTTACATGAATATCGTAATTTTGTATGCTAAAGCACTAAAAGAAGACATTTATATCCTAAGAAAAGCAAAAAATACAAAATACTATGAAACAATTTTCCGTTAAAACCCGATAAGCGATTGCGATTGGAGTGACATCTTTAAATTTCCCATTAAAATTATGTTTTATAAAAGGAACAAAAAGTGGCGAATTCTTATGTAAGAACGAACGGAAAGTATGAGCAATCGTCCTTATAAATAGTTATTGCTGTAGTTATATTCTCGCGTCTCAACATGAATCGTGTTAAAGTTGCAGTTAAACTAACTATGGGACGATATCGACAGATAGCAGCACAGACATTTTCAACATATATATAAATATGTACATATAATTTTATTAAAATATTAAAATTATCGTTAAAACTATGGGCTGCCACTTATCATCGTCTTCCGTGACTAGGTAGTATGAAAGGTTCGAGTTTTTTAGCAATCACATTTATATATAATTTGTTTATAAAATAAGCATAATGTGCATATCTCAAATTAATTTTATGGTGAACCTCACACATGTTAATATTAACGAAAGAACGCCGCATATATTCAAAATTTAACGAAGCTTTTATTGGCGCACACTTCACTATGTTAAAATATCATTACCATACCACCCCTGTTTGATACCGAAACGTCATAATATGTCAACTCAAAATATTGGAAATTAGGCAATATTGTTTATAAAAAATTTATACAATTTATGTCGACTGAAATAATTTAATATTTAGTTAATTTAATATTACATATTAAATTACTTTTATAGTTTAAGTAATTTATTTGATACGAAAAAGTATATTTTTGCGATGCTTCCATATATACGGCTAGCCACTTCCAGAAGAGCTCTGTGCCACTTTAATAATGGTAAGTAAATTTAATTGTCGGTCATTAAATATAATGGTTTATTTAATTGTTGTGCAATTACAAAAATTTGTCCTAATGTCCATGTTTTTTAAATTTGCATAACAACAAATATTGTAGTTTATGTAAACTATCGAAAAGCACAAGTCATTCATTTGTCATTGGCTTCTGATAAGTTCCATATCTTGATAACATTCTTATCAAGGAATCAATATTTTTGAAAGTCATTGTTCATTGTGGTAGTTCTAAATAATCCTTTGAATATTGCCGGCTTCTCTTCATGAATAATTTGTTTATTCCTGTTTTAGTTGAGTCAAGAGCCGCGACCGGTGTTTCAAACTGCAGTGTGAAGTACGTGTGCGCTTTAGTGTTCCTTATGTTCATAAGTAGAGTTTAATTCCCTGGAGATTGAACAAATTTTCAACAAAGTAATACAAATGTGGAAATGTCACTCGTTTCTCAGATATCTGTTGGTGACGGTGGATTTTATCCTATAATGAGTTGGTTGGAAAGCGCATCGCCTCTTTCTCAATTAACTTGTGAGCTGTAAGTGCATATTTTTTTGTTAGAAAACACGATGTCAGCAATGAATAGTCTTGAAACTTCTTGTTATGGGTCATTCGTTTTTCCTTTCGTTTTGTTCCAAATCTTGATCGATTGGCTACCTAAATTCAAAAATGATAGAAGACATTGGTACGTCACACGAAGCCATTTTAACGCATTGCTTCGGAACTAGCGTGTATGCCAGTGTCAAAAGGAAATAATACCCTCATAACACTGATAATGATAATGCAATCAAAATATGGACGTGTATACTTCATTTGCATTACCAATGGCAATAGGTACGTCAAACGATCCAGAATAACTTGATAAAACTACATTTCAAACCTTTGGTTCCTACAAATAGCGGAATTGTGGAACTATTTGCATAACAGGATGTTGTTAAGCTGGGATCGACTTCAGACTGCAAATTTTATTTCCGGAGCAACTCAAATATTTTGTAGATTGCGATGATGTTTAATAAGGCACAAACCACTGGCATTACTTGTAGCACACAAATTAAAAATAAACCGTAGTGCTTCACAACACAAATTAAATATGTATTCCGCAATGTTTGGTTGCACTACTACTAAACGGTGTGAGATAACAGGAAGTTATATTTGGAATTCAGGATATCTAACCTCTTGAAAGTTATTTGAACAGAACCGAAACCCATAAGTGACGCAAGTCAACTTGATCAAGTATTCACCGTCGCTCCCAGGTAAAAATTTGGTTAGTAGGTTGTAGGCAAAAGGCTTGATTCATTTTGTTGGAAAAACATTTAAATTTGGCTAATGAAAAATCCCAAAAAGGATGAATAACATGCATTTATTATTTATTAAATATTGCCAGTTTCATAGAACCTATTTAGCAACAAAATATGAGATGCTTATTTTTGACCGTATTATAGTTTCAGAAGCGTAATTTTCTGGCAAACATAGGCCTCTCTTCTCATTTCATTCTCGACTATTTCGGTTTCGACAACAAAAAAAATCGGCATATTAGATAGGAAAAGTATAAACAAATAACTATAAAAAATCCCCCATGACCGAAAACCCCGATTTCGGATTTGTTTCGTAATAGCTCCTCAGTAAACAAATTCAATAAAATCAATGACTACGTGTGCTGCCGGGAGGGAATACATATGTTGAAACTGATACCAATTGAGTTCAAAAAATATCATTAAAAATCAGTTTTATACAAGTTAGTATCCATATCTAAGAGAGCCAAGATTCTCCTCATCCTAAAAAATTTGTCTTAAAATGTTCAAATGGTGTTGACGCCGCCATTCCAGAACGATTTTTCGTTGTGAAGTTAGCTCAATGTGTAGATGATGATGTTAAGACCAAATTACAGATCACTTCAATCCAATGCTTGCAAATTTTCATGGGCGCTATAATACCTCCTGGAAATAAACACTTTTGTCTTAATTAATGAGAATTGGCGAATATAAAATTTCAAATCGACTCAAATGAATATTATTACCAACAAAAACGGCAAAACTAAACCAATAATGTGTTGTGTAAGCATCAGACTTACTTGGGTAGTCAAATCGTATCACTGCCCAAGCTAAATTTGCACCAATTGTTGGCGGCAAGCATTGCGAGAATAGTCCCGGCAATCTTATGTTTTATGAACGAACGAAGAGCCAGACAAAAAATTATAATCGATACGGGGGCATCATTTAAACGTTTATACCGTGGATAGACATATTTGATCATAGGTTCGATTTTCTTTAAACAAACCGGGCTTATAATCGACGTACAAAGACAGGCCGTCAGAGGATCTATTATCTTAAAGTTAAAATTTGTCACTAAATTTGGCAAATTACAAAAGACAATTTATCTAGTAAGGTTATCAAAGTGTGTTTTTCCGGGCCTGCTAGGCTAGGGATGGCAAAATGGAAATTTGAGACCAGAGAAATATATAATTTGTCGAGCCAGTAAACATTTTTGGGGTCCACTCCGTTTGTAGGAAAACTGTAAGTACTAGATTTGATAACTAATACCGGAAAGTCAATGTTGGTTATTCTCAATCGTAGTTGAAAAATCTACTCGTAAGTGTCAATCCGATAAACCGATGAATAAGCGACCTTTTCTCGAAATCGGTGATTATAGGCTGATTAATGTTTATGACTATGACACCTTAAAACTGTATCATTAATTGTAATGGAAATTTGGCAACTTAGTTGTTCACGTACCGCTTATAGTAAAAAATCAATTTTATTTTAGTTAGTTATAACTTAAGTCTTTACAAGTTAGACTTGCAATCCGAATTAATATTAATATTTTGTAACAGTTTTGGCCACTTTGGTAGGTCATCTTCGCTTACCTTAGCACGCCTCTGATTCTTCCACATGTACCTTTGTATTAAATTCCGTACCTAGAAATATGCTCAATATCTTTAAAGTTATCGAATATTATAGATTTATTTATTTATTTATTCATTTCAGGTTCTTTTATTCTGTTCAACAGCTACTTATCTAAAAATGAATTCCACATAAGCCCCAAGTCAATCTCCGCCATACCACAAACAACCAGCAAGGAATTAGTTACGTTATCAAAAACTGCCTTATTAAATACAAACATATTGAATTTAAATTCTAAACGTGTGTATTCCCAAGAGGCTAAAAAATTACCCGTACTAGACGAATCGGTTAAAAAGGACGCAACGATTCTGGTAGAAAAATCAAAGCTATCCTCAAAAGATAAACTAAAAAAGGCTGTTAAAGAATACGGATCGACCGTTATAATATTTCATGTATGCATATCGCTGATTTCGCTCGGTTGCTGCTATCTCTTGGTTTCCAAGTAAATTACAAATTTTATGATCCAAACTTGATCGGTTATTTACTCCCATAATAATAAAGAATTTTATGTTTTGTCTCCTTATTTTAGTGAACTAGACGTTAAACCAATTCTAGAGTATTTCGGATGGACAGACAATAAATTCATATCGAATACAGCCGCAACGGGTACAAGCACGTTCGTTGTTGCATATGCGCTTCATAAAATATTTGCACCGGCCCGGATCAGTATAACAATTGGTTGTACACCATTCATTGTACGATACTTGCGAACCAGGGGAATTTTAAAGAAATAGACCGTACCACCTTTCCACAGATGACTAGGTAATATTCTGGTTTTTATACATATCTAGGATAAAATTTAAACAAATAAATTTATATATCTTAAAATTAACATTGTTTTATTAACTTTTGATCAAATCATCACGTATGTGCCTAAATAATATTAATATAAATAAAATTAATAGAAAATGATATATTAAAAATATATAATGCAAATTAAATATTAAAATAAATGAAATGCTGTCGACTAGAGGCTACTATTATCCTTTGCGCTCTCCTCATGGAATCTAGTTGCGGCTTGCAGTACTTTGGCTGTATCTTGATTAAATTTGATTAGGAATTGAAGGTCTAATAAAGTTTGTTCCGTCTAAATTTGAGAGAGTACAAACAGAAGAAATTTGTTGGTTTATAATTTATGTTTGCGTTTTTTTTTTCTGTTGGCGTATAACAATCAAACAAGCATATATTTGTAGGTATGATGAATGAGGTACATATTTTGATTTTAGTATATAACGTATTTAGGAGGAAGACTGAATTTTACTACATATTCTATATAAAATTTGAAATCGAAGCAAATTTACAACATGCTTGAGATTTCAGATTTTTTTGTAACATTTATTATAAACAACACACATAAAATACCATCTAATAAATGGAAATTGGGTTAAAACATTTTTTTTACAAAACACAAAGGATTTCTGTTATTCACTAGCCAAATTTATTTGTTGTTTGTGTCCAATAAAAAAAGCAATTTGCACAAAATGTTATAGAAACATGAAGCAATTATTTATATAGTGTTATACACAATTAGTCATTAATATCATAAAATTCTTGTTTAAAATAAAACCAAAACTAATTTTGCTACCAGTTTTTCTTCTGTATTGCCATTTCATTTTAATAGTAGGTAAATATATATATTCGACAACAAACCCCAAAGTAAAAATAAATTTTATAAATAATAAAAAAACATAAAACACATACATCATAAAATAAAAATTAGAGACGAGAACAAAAGACAGAAATAAATTAATTAAAATAAATTATAATATAAATTTTAATTAATTATTTTATAATTAATAAATTTAGAAATATTATTATGAGATTTTTTGCTTATAATTCATCTTTTATGTTACTATGCATAGACAAATCATTTATATGAGATGATGAGACAACAGGAGGCTGATCAGGTGCAACATTTTCACATATATGGCTCACCTTTCTAAGTAAATCGATTGCCGTTCTTAATACATTTTGCCATTTAACCATTTCGGTGGTGTGCAGTTCTTCCTGCTTTTGTAGTATATGGATCCATTCGTCGTGTGTTTTCGGCGGATCTCTAAAAATAAATTAATTAAATTGTTATGAAATTATAAAGATTTCGCAAAACACTCTCTAATTAAGAAGCGTTCAGCATTTAAAATTTAATTTTGACAAGTAGAGTTTAGGGTTCTGTTTAAACATAAGAAATATAACGGCAATTTCCTGTAACGAAGTAAATTTAATAATCTGCTAATTTCGCTAAAATTTATCAAAAAAAAAATTGAAATTTTAAAATTTTAGACGAAATCAGTTAAAAAGTAGTAAGCTATTTGCTATGCTTGAAGGAAAAACCGAAAATTCAATTTCGAAACAAGCGAAGTACTGAAGTTCACTGCATGCAGTGCTGCCAACTAACTTAGCCCTTTCGAAGCTAAATTTAGCACTCTTAAATTTTTTAGCCCATAAAAAGTAGGTTTTCCCCGAAGGACAATTTAGCACTATTTCAATATTTTCAGCACTAATTTTAGCATTTTCTAGAAACAAAATCTAATGATTATTATACTCCAATTTGTTTAGTTTCATTTTTCATTTTGTACAAGTCAAATTTAAGAAAAAAATCACTATTTATAAATAGAATACTTTGTTGACAGACAATGTGAGACGTCCTTAAACAAAGATATCCACAGTTCCCAATTCAAGGTGGCGTATAAATGTGATCGTTCGCTTTTAACGAGCAGAAAAAAATCAAAAAGAGGTCAAAACTCTTAGCGATTGACCAAATAAATGGATTAATCTGATCTAATCTTTCACCATCATAGCTACAATTGACGAAATTCTACCTACAAATGTATTTCGGAAACTGATTGTCTGTTCATAGATGCAATGGTAATTTCTAATTTGAATCAAATGTCAGATTAAATAGCCATAATAGAATTAAGCCATGCTTATTTAATTGTAAACGTATCGTTATCACCATTCGTAACAATATCCGATATCGATTAACGATATCCATCACAAGTCTACCGAAATAATTTTTAAGAGCGAGTTCATGCTTCATCTTGCATCTACATTTTAAAACATCTACATTTTATCAACGGCGTTTATGTAAATGTAAACAAACACACATTGTTCTGTGGTGGAAACGATTTATTTGTTCCCACTAAACCAAACTGATATTCTCTGTGGAACGATGACAAACTAATCAACATACAAAATAAAAAAGCTAATGCTTAAAAAGAGAAAAAAAATGTTATTCCGAGGCTAGTGAACAAAAATTTACAATTTGCAACCAACATTTCTAATTTTACTATTCCAGAAAAAGCTCAAAAGTTATATCTCTTATAATGGACAAAACCTTGTGATCCGCAAATTAAATGAAATATGTTCAGTTAATTTTTTTAATCAGTATGTACACAAGAACGTAGGCATTGCTAATTACATAACCAATCACGTATCCATGCAAACTGAGCAAAATGCCGTGGAAGATGTCAATTACCCTCTAAAATCGTTTGGAGATGGATGCAGTTCGGAAGCTACACCAACACCAGTATTAAGGGACTGGATTTGGTAATTTTTATGTGCTCTCTTTTCACTCAATTGAGTGATTCATTCAGTAGAACAAAAAAATTGATTCTCTCAATTGAAAAAAAACATTCCCAAAAGTGGAAAATAACAAGAATGACGCCAATATGTTGTTCTCGTCGGTTTAGTAGGTGAAATGCTGGCTCCGTTATTTGGGGGTCCCGGGTTCAATTTCCGATGGTAACAAAAAGTAGCGACTGGCAATTTTTAACGTATATGTGTTAAATGCTCGTTCCATAAGATGAAATTTGGTTCCGGCGATATTTTTGTGAGTACTAGATTCCTATTTCAATTTTAAATAAGAATTGTACGAATCTGATTAAATTCAAATATGAATCTAGTACTGTCGTTTTCGTTTCGTATCCTGGTTTAAATCGTACTTTAGCAAACGCTTTCAATATACTGAAATAGGAAACGAAAGGTCTGAGCTCTGAATTAATTGTAGACACCCCCAGGTAAATCTCAAAGCTCCCATATTAAACCCGTTATCGATGATAACGATAAATATGATGTATGGGTTGTGGCATGGACAACCATGTAAATGAGCTTGATGTTTGACTTTGCGTTGTTCTATTTTTTGCTTTCTGAATTTTAAAATGTTAATTTCGCTTTAGAAGCTTGGACCAAAAATTTCATGTTACATTTTTGTTACTCAACGGTCAAAATAATTTTTGTAAATATAATTATAATTTCGTGACATGTTTTAGCTCTATTTACTGTCAATCTGGCACTACTTTGACTAAAATCTAGCACTCACGAAAATAGTTGGTAATACTGACCCCATATTTTCATTGGGAGTGCAGGAGCGATCAAGCTTACAAGGCAAAACCTTTCGGGTTCCACCGCGCACACGTTTTACATTTAATAAAACCCAAGTCTGTGAAGGAGAATTAGTTACTTACACGTAATAAAGCCAATAGTTAGTATTTATTTAAACAAAAATCAGCTAATCTTCAACTAATAATGATGATTAATGGGAATAAGAAAATAATTTAAACTTTATTCGATAATTAGAATTCATCAAGAACCTTCAGCTACCCCTTTCTTCTCAACGGTCTGCAAATTTTTTTATTTTTGACAACTATAACCACCATTAACTCGAAGTCCCAACCAATAAACTTCAATTTGGTTTCGATGGAAATCTGGTTACTTTTTGTGAAGAAACAAATACCTGACAACGCAAAGAAATGTTTTCTGTTCGTCGGGTACTGAAATCGTGTTAGATCAATCGTTTAGATTGTTCCGTTACTAATTAATGCCAAGGATGAGAAAACCTTATTTTAAAGCTGCAATTGCCAACATCTAGTAAAGTTATGACAAGGCCTAACTATGGCGATTAAACTGTTTGATAGCACGCCTTATGCTATAGTAACAATATCGAGACACATCCAATCATTTATTTATTTCAACAGTAGAGAATGATTGACTTTATTCACTAGTGATGAAAGCTCGGTCACAAAAATACACGACTTCTCTAGGTGACATCACAAATACAGAGAGATCTCTACTCATTCATTTATATCGAAATTGTTTGAGTTAATTGTCTGCAATTCGTTCAAAGCTAGATTGGCGCGTATGATCCCAAATGAGTTCTGTTCTGTGTTAAAAGGTGAAATATAAAAACAAGATTCAGTATTTGAACTCAGATGTATATCAATTAAAATAGTTTGTTCGTTATCGTTAAAGGTTTTGAGAGTTACGTGGAAACAAACGAAATTGATGATACTCTTCCGGCCGATAAGTTACATTCCAAATCAATCACAAACATTTTAAATCGAAACCAGGTACCACAAACAATGTTTTAAATCGAAATGGAATCAGGAAAGTTAAAATTCATGGTATATCTTATAATCCATTCAGTCCCATTGCGTCATTTGCGCTGTTTTAAACAACCGCAAGAAGTGCCATAAAAACAAAAATGTTACGTCAGTTGACAGATGCGTAACTGTAATGTAAATCATAAGGCCATTATAGAGGACGTCCTGTTTACATTGATCTGAATTGTAAAATCACTCCAAGACAGCGGGCGAAGTATTGGATGTTTAAATTGCATTCCTCCGCTACACCCGTAAAACCTGTAGAACAGTTTTACATCAACTCGGAAAATTTACATTTTGGAGTTTATTTATTTATTTTGCTGGCACTATATCTCATTGGGGAATTTGGTTACATAATCAGATTTAATTCCAGATTAATGAATGTTTGACGCTTTGAGCCAAAACTTTGCGAGTGATGCAAACCTTTGTGGTAACGATGGAGAGACCTGTGGATCTCTTCATGTCGCAAAACATGAACATATTGAACCAGGTAATCGTTTAAAATCAAAAATGGATAAACTCGGGTTTATACATATAAGGAAATTCTGGAAAGTATTATTGCTGTGGGCCAAAATCTTCGTGGACTGTGGGGGAACTAGATTACATGGTAGAATCGGGCAGAATTACCATAAACATCTGCAACCTCCATCTATAGCAACCTCTAACAATAAAACACTAGGATTCAAGAAAAAAAGATAAAGCATTAGGATTGAAGGAAAACCAAACATGTACCAAATAAGTTTTAAAATCAATTAAAATTATTGTTGGAGTACGAGTTCAATCTCAATACCAAACGAACTTGTTCGGTTACCAAATGATTGAGTTCCATTCAGCTCAGGCTAGTTCCAGGACTTCATCCAAGATTTATGTTAGAATACCAATCACATCCTAATAACTAAATTCGAACATAATCGACGTTTAAAAAATGGCCAAGATCAGTCAGCAAAGTCATTTGCAAAATTCCGTACATAATTCATTTAAGGTCTCAAATCCATCTTAAATAACATCCTGAAAGCCAAATTTAACCAAAATAGATTAAGAAACTGTCAAGTTCTATTTACAAGCATATTTAAGAAACCCATTAAAAATTCATGTTGTAATCCCAATTATAGCACTACACACAGATTATTTGACTACAGTCGTTTAAAAATAATCGAGTTCAACTATGCAACTTCAACTTCCAGAATTTCGTAGGAAATTTATATAAAAATCCCAATCGTCCCAATTTTTATATAAAAATCCCAAACATCGCGATATTGATCCGAAATTTGTTTTACGGGAATTTGAGATACTAGATTTTGAGATTACTCCGTTCTGGCTGTTAGAGGAAATCCCAGACGAATTAAAAACAGCCCTATTCTATCCACCCAAATAGACAGGTTAGGGGTTTAAATACCACTCCAATTGCGATCGATCAATTTAAGGGGTATGCTGAAGCAGATTTTTTAAAATAAATTTAAAAAAAAATTAGAAACAACAAAAAGTTAAACAAAGGAACAGATAGATGTGATATATTATAGCTCACAAGCCTCATCGTTTAACTAGCTGCCGAACAGACATGAATACAAGAACCGTCATTCAACGTATAATAGTAAAGTAAATATTTATTGAACACATATTGGTAGAAAATATTTGTGTCCTGTTCCGACCTCGATCGGTTTCAGTCAATGGAATCGACATTTTTTTAATGGCAGGAGCTACATCCAAATATTTCTTTATATTAAAACCAAGTAACACGATGTTGCTACAAAAGTAGTAATAATATGGTACAAACATATTTTTAAAATTTGAACCTAAAGTCTTAATTCAATATATAAACAAAAAATACCAAAAAGCTTCAAATAGGAATTTATTTATTCAAGAAAAAGCTGAACATGATTGGGAAGACTACTTCGGGTCAGAATTACAACCTTTAAATCCAATACTTTGGTCATTGCCAAGATGATTAGAATTATGTTCGCCAAAAATTTATTATAATAAATACAGTAAATATAAAAGGTAAATTCTTAATACTAATGCTTAAAATAAACGTAAACAAAATATTCTAAAAATATTTAACTTAGACGCCAACGATTTATACTTACTTCAATGTATACATAAGCAACGCCTTCTCTCGCTGAACTGTTTGCTCTTCCAGCGTTGTTAATTTCAAATACAATATCACATTCACAATGACAAGGCCAAGCAGCAGAGTAACCACGAACCATGCAATCGACTCGTACTTAGATTTCAATGCGGTCGCAGGAACATTAGGTTTCTTTATCTCTGTGTGTGGAATGGTCAGTGCTTTCTTCGCAATCGGAACAACTTCGACCGGCTTTAATTGTGAACTTACGCCACGTCTTGGACGACGTGCTTTTGATTTAGCCGGTGGTATGCAATATTCACTTTGTAGCGCCCTCACTAGTGCCGTATAAAAATCTTCTAGTCCAGACCATGTATTTTTTTCGATAAAACCTTTTACCACGCCCCATACCGATTTTTTATATTTAACCTGGGCATGCACGGAGAAAACGGTATGATCATCAACCGTGCGCGACATACAATAGTGTTGCGTCACATAAAAACTATCTGCATACGGTATACCACCGTTTTCAGCGATCACATCAATTGAATATAATTCACCGGGTTTACTGCAATCTCGTAGTTTCATTGTTTCCGTCACCTGGGCACATTTTGGCCCAACAGGTTGCGTTAGCGTTATCGTGATGTTTACTGTTCTAATTTTTTTACCATCCTCATCAGTCTGCCAGTCGGGAAAATTCATATCATATGATTTGCGTTGAGTATGAAAATCTATTAGAAATTTTGATTTTTGAAATAGCAGCGAAAATAATTTGTCCACGGTGATTGGAAGAATTGTATGCACTAATTGTCGGCCCTCATGCATCGGGCTGCATACTGCTTGATTTATAAAACTAATACGATTTTGCTCCGAATCACTTGAATCTGACATATCGGTGGGTAATTGATCACACTGAGATAGTATAGAATCGTCACGTGATATATATTTATTATTTAGTTTGGTGGTTGAGGGATTGCCGTCACCGGAAGATGAGTTTGATTGATGACGCGATTCTTGTAGATTGTCTAAATTTTCTTTAACTAAATTTTTATCCGTTGTACTACTTACTATTTTCTCACATTCAGATTTATTTTCTATGGCATTTTTCTCCTGCAAATAAACAAAACAAAAAATACAAATCATGTTAATTAAATCAAATATATTTTATTCTAAAGGTCGACTTAATAAAATCATATTGAATAAATTGAAAATTATTAGTATTCAATTTATCTGCACCGGTTAAAAAATTAGCAAAAATCAAACAGACCAAATTAATATTAATAAGTTGTGGTGTTTTATGAAAACTAAATAATTACAGAGATATAACATCTTCTTTATATCAAGAAAAGTTACTAGCAAAACGATATATCGTTACAAAATTAAGCGTAACGTTGAACATAATGTAAAAGCAAAATGACTAATTATTTAAAAATTCGCAACCTTTATTTGATTTCATTGAACCAGTTAAAATTAATTAGCGTGCACTTACACCACAGACGTTATCGAACCCTATTTTAATGTGCTAACAAAAATCATTTAGCTGTCTTCAACTAATAAAATATTTTATACCAAAATAAAGAAAAATGAGAAAGATTAACTAAGCACACCTATAGGCCGACACCATATCAAGAATTCTGACGAAGCAATGGATTATCACAATATGATTTATCTGATTGTTGCGTAAAAACGCTGCACAAAACGTACCATAATATAAAAGCATAGCGACATAAAATACGAAATTAAAATAATGACATGACAAAACACTAACTTAAAAATAATTATCACAGAATCACGACACTAAAGTAACAACGTACACATTTAGTGAATCAGACATTTTTTGATAACCACATTTCTATTTTTATTTAACAAAAAAACAATTTCAACAACACAAAGCAATAAAATGTGTGAACGTTGATTTTAGAACGAATTTTCGCGGCAAACTAAATATTTTTGTGGAATCACACACATCACAATCACTATATTAATATAAACTAGTACTTCTCGCTCGACATCATATGACGACCGAGCTATCAAATCAATAACCATTTACGTACGTACAAAACGATTAGCAGTTCACTTTTATTTTTCATTCATTTATAGTTTTTATTTATTACTATTATGGTGATAACGATATTTTAAATGTATGTTATAACCAACAACAAACACAAAACTTTATTTTAAATCGAAATAGCTACGGACAAGGTGTTGAATATCCAAATATTGATTGATATTACTGTTGGTATATTAGTTTTCTACTTTTACTTAATTGCAACGATATGTTTTTATTTTAATAATTTTAGTGAGATAAACTGTATTGTTCAACAATAATTGATGGTTCGCACACTATATATAATTCGTTTCTTCTGAAATGAGAACCTGAACCTAGATAGAATATTACTCAAATGGCTTGTTAAAGACGAAAACTAAAGTATATTTTATGTGCATGTGTATTATTTGCTTATTGATAACCAATATTGAAACCGATATAATCGTGCTAAAGTTAGAATGAATAATACAAAATATTCATACACGAATGATAGCTTGATCTACTACGGGCTTATCTTTGCTTGCGTAAAATTAATAACGCACCAATATGACTCAATTTTATTTAAGGCCCACTTATGTTGATACAATTATTCAAACGAACGAATGTAAAAACACAGTATTATCACAATTCGTTTGCATATGATACAATGGTACTCAGGTGGAAGTTATGTCAGTAAGAATATTAAAGACTCACTTATTGTGCCCATATCTATTAACAACCTAAGCAAATGCTTACACTTCCTCTTCTCGTGTAAGTACTTTAGAAAATGTGTAACGCGGGAAGTCAAATACATGTTTTATTTCATGTGAATAGTATTACTACTTACTCTGCTGGCACTACATACTCTGAGAGGAAAGTGAAATATTAATTGATAAGTTTTTGTGTTTTCTATTGTCTCGAATAGCAGTGTGAACACTGTCTTAAGGAAAACAGCAGGTTTGATATGGTTCAGCAAGCGACTCAATAAAAACAGATTGTTCTGAACTCTGAAAAAGAAGCCTCGGATTTTTTTCAAGAATTAACAAAAAAAAACTGTATGTTTTCGCGCAAGACAAAGTAGAAACGACTAAACTTCTTAATCAATACAAATTTAAGAGATTTCTTGTAAAATAAACTATCAGCAGAAAAAACTAATCACAAAAAATCCTGGGGCATTGTAAATTAAATGGGTTATAAAAACACTTTCACAACAATTTGCATAGTTTTCTAAATTGCAAAACTCACGAATTTTTTATGGAATGTTTTCTTCGGTTTCGCTACTCCATCTAACCAAATTGACCAAATATAAAAATAACTAAATTGATGGGTGAATATGTTATGGTCAACATCCGACTTGGTTTTACCACGAATGTATGTACATACAACTCGAATACACCAAACTTCATTTCTAAAGTGAAAAATTAAACTTTCCGGCAAAACTGTCTTATATAATGAAAAAAACATTATTCCTACTTAAATTTCAGAAAACCAATAACCCTTGCTGGTTGAAAATTTTATCTTTAAATTTATTTCAATGTTTAAATTCTTTGTCGTTTTTTGTGAAAGATGAAGAATTGAAAAAGATCGCATGGAAGCTGTTGTATTTTCTGTAAATGCTATATTATTTTCAAAATATATGCAAACCCGAAAATGCTCCTTTGGAAGCTCCCATTTCTAGTGGACCGATGTTGCCCAAATTACTGGTATCTCCGAATTAATGAAAAAAGTATGAAGTTTCCAATGAATCAATTCGTCTGGGCTGCAATTTCCGCTTAAATTTTGGAAAATTGTTCTGTAACGATATTGTTGCAAAATTAATTTAGAATCGTTTAGTTCTTAGTCCTTCTCCAAAAATGGAACTAAATCGTGAACATTTTCGTGCGATTATTGTTTACAACTTTCAATGTGGACTCAACAATAATTCATTGATGAACTTGATTCTATTTTGATTTCGTGTTTATCGATGGCTTACAGAATTCACTCATGACCGCAGTTCGCTCAACGACAAATTTTGAAAGGATCGTCTAAAATCGGTTGTTGTTCCGAAAACCATTGATGCTCTGCATGAACTGATACTGCAGTCAATTATCATGTGATCGTGAGATTGAGGTATTCTTGCGCATTAATGGGGCCAGCATACATTCAATATTGTACGAATATTTGGCCGCCAAAAAGATTTGTCCGCGTCCGATCCCACATAATTTGACAAACGCCTAAAAAAGGGACTGTCAATTGGTCGAAAGAAATGCTCAAAAAATATGATCGCGGTGCTTCAAAACATGTCTATAACATCATGACAGGTGATGAATCTTGGATCTATGCATATGAGCTCGAAACCAAACAGCAGTCGACGGTATGGGTGTTCCAGTATGAGCCAAACCCAACAAAAGTTGTTCGCGCACTAAACACTTCGAAGTAAATGGTCGCCTGTTTTTTTGAAAAAACAGGACATGTCGCAATCGTACCATTGGTGCAACGTAGAACGGTCAATTCTGAATGGTACACAACCATTTTTTTTCCAGAAGTCTTCGGCGAATTAAGGAAAACCAACCGCCGACGCCGGATCATTATCCACCACAACGGGTCATTCTCCGTATAGCTCTGATTTGGCACTCAATCACTTGTTTTTATTCCAACAAATCAAAATGATGCGTTCAAAATGCATGTTTTAGAGGTTTCTCAATCGGAGTGTAAAAAGTGCTTCGAAAATTGGTTCAAAGACATGCAAAAGTGTATTGACCATGGAGAATATTCTGAAAAACAATAAAGTTTGTTTTTGTTCGCTAATCCCGAAATATAAAAGGCAAGCCTCGTATATAATACTGTGGGCAAAAAATAGTAAGACTTTGTTCATAATTTTAAAATTCTTTATTTATTTCTCCAAATCTATTTCGTCCCCCCCAAAGTAATCCCCCTGGCTTTAATACACTTGTGCCAACGTTTGTTCCAATCCTCGAAACAGTTGTTAAAGTCAATTTCCGGAATAGCCTCGAATGCGCGTAGCGATTCACGTTTAATGTTTTCAATTGACTCAAAACAGTTTCCCCGGAGCGGTCGTTTGAGTTTGCTGAACAGCCAGAAGTCACACGAAGCTAAATCAGGCGAATACGGTGGTTGCGGATCGATATGGGTGGAATTTTTGGCGAAAAATCACGTAAAACCAATGCAGTATGAGAAGGTGCATTATCGTGTTGCAAAAACCAAGAGTTGTCGACCCATAATTCCGGCCTCTTTTTACGAATAGCTTCGCGCAAACGACGCATAACACTCAAATAGTATTCCTTGTTGACAGTTTGGCCGGTCGAAAGGAATTCGGAAGGGACCACACCTCGATAATCGAAGAAAACTGTCAACATCACCTTGATTTTTGACTTGCTTTGACGTGGTTTTTTCGGCTTCGGCTCACCTTTGGCACGATATTCGGCCGATTGATCGTCTGTTTCCGGGTCGTAAGCATAGATCCAAGACTCATCACCAGTTATAATAGGTTTCATGACATCCTGGTAGTCGGAAAGCATTGTTTCACAGACGTCAACGCGACGCTGTTTTCCAAAAAATTGAGTGATTTTTGAACCAATCGTGCTTTTACTTTTCTTAGGCCCAAATGATCTTTCAAAATGGTTTTCACTGATCGTTCCGATATTTCAACAATGCCAGTAAGGTCTCTGACTGTTAATCGTCGATTCTTGAGCACTAATTCCTTGATTTTATTAACGTGTTGATCATCAGTTGATGTTGATGGCCGTCCTAGACGTGGTTCGTCGTCAACACGTTCTCGACCTCTTTGAACAATTTGTACCAATCAAAAACACTTGCTCGCGACATACAATTATCACCGAAGGCCTTTTGCAACATTCTGAATGTTTCGGCACCACAAAATTGATTCCGCACACAAAACTTAATGGAACTTCTTTGTTGAATAATTTCACTCATTGTAAAAATCGCCGAATGCACTTTTTGTACTTCAGAAAGACAAGCGTATAGTAAACACTAATGATTATTTTGATGTGACATTTGGCACAGATGTCACTGACAGTCATACGAACATAGAAAAAAAAATATTTCGACGAATGGTTTTCCGCGCGAATTTTAAATTAAAATGTCTTATTACTTTTGCCCACAGTAGTATACTTTATCAAATATTTGCAAAAACGAAAGAGTTCCTATGGAAGCTGCCACTTCCGGTGGTCCGATTTCAGATACTAGGATCTTCCAAATTTAAGAGAAAAGTAGTATGAAGTTTCATCTCGATCAACCAATGCGCCTAGAGAGGATGCAGACATTTAGTCTGCATGGAACCGCACACACACACAGATTTTTTAAAAACTACTTTTTTCGACTTGGACGATATAGCGAATGGTAAATCTGCAAAAGATGTCGAATTTTTCGAACGAGTTGAGTTTGCCAAAAAATATAGAGAATGCGATACATATTTAAACCCAAGCCGTAATGTTCCCAATCATTCATATCACCGATCAAAAATAAAAACGTCTAATAAATTTAAAATAATTGATCCTAGTAGATCCTCCTTTAAGTCCTTAGAGGAAAATTATCAGAATTTCTTTATCTTTTTACTAACTTCAACTGTATAACCTTCGACGTAAAACCGTACAAAGACGGTTATGGTCATCATGATCGTTCAACTATCTTTCCAAAACACAAAAAAGGGTCTTTCGATATTAAAGAATTAAACATTTAAATTCGGCAAAATATTTATAAACAAATAATTCTAAGGATTTAAATAATTTTGATGATCTTAGTTATCTTCTAAGCTAAAATTCCCCCTTCACAAGCCTCGAACACAACATTGTCTATTCCAACAGCCCCTTAAATATAATAATTAAGGATTGGGAAAATAATGCATTGAAGTAGATTATGGGAATTATCACGACGATAACTAAAGACACAGCTGCTCGTACCTATCCGATATGCAAAATCGCCAACCGACAAATCCGGTAACCACCTGCAAATAAGGACTTACAGTTAATCTATCTATGCCTACTTCAGACAACGGGTGAACACTAAATCCTGGCGTGTCCGTCAACCAATTAATTGATACATTTCCGAAACAATTTAAGAGCAACCCGTACCCGAGATCTGGTACTAAAGGCTTCTTTACAATTAGTGAAAGCGTATCGTCGTATCGACCGGTTAACACTCGTTGTGCTCGAATGACACTACTCGACGACTATCAAGATAATTCTCGCTCCAACCAGCATATATGACAAAAACAACCGCGGGAACTGCTGGCTCAGTTCTTGGAATACCATGGAAATACTCCCCTCTTATATAACATGGGAATATCTTTGTAGAGTTGTCACTGAAGCAGCCATCTCTGATCCCTTCTTCGAAATAGCATGCCTTTACTGTTTAATCTGGCACTTAAAAATGTAATAAAAAAGGTGGGGCGAAATTCTTGAGCAGCCGAATCTTACCGCCGAAGACCAACCTTGTGGATGCTGAAAATAACTCCAGTTACGTGAAAAAAACACTGCAGATTTTCCCATTGCCAAAGCAACAACACAGAGAAACATGATTTGGGAATAGTTTTTGATTAGCAAACGGGACTGATTTCAAGTCTGCCAATAATCGGATTTGTGTTAGGTTCTTAAAGCAGAATGAAGACAAACGTAAACTTTAAACCGATGCCAAAATCGTTTTTGGATACTAGCATGCTTTCGGCAGTGTAAACATTATCGTGACACCACGCCAACAACAAAGTAGCACACACATACACAGTGCATACTTCCCATACAAACAAATTCACAACAGCACCTGGAAATCAAATGATGGACAAATCGTCAATCGAATTCGACAATTTCAGTCGCCTCAATTTTGAAACAAAACAACAGATGATTTTTATGGTTTTCTTTATCCCCCGACAAAAAAAAAATCGTGAAACCGACAAAAAAAATCATGAATTTTGATTTGACGACAATTTTATAAAAATCTAACGAATAAAGGAATTGACTACGAGTTGATTTTACAAAAATGTTGATAAACATCTGCCAAATATGTTGCCAAAATATCTTTTATTTTTTTTACAAAATGTCATTCAAATGAAGCTGCTCAGAAATGGTTCGTAGAATTTTGAAATTCTACGCAAAAATAACTGACCAAATCCTTCTTGGCCCTCAATCATGATTCTATCTTTGCCCTCCCAACAGATTTATACGAAAACACCTGGTACGTTGCAAATTTGGTGACCACTTTTCATTAGAAATAACGTCGCTTTTCCAAACTAAGCGGCCTCCCGTATTTTCTAAGCTACACAAATAAAATTCAATGTACGTTTGTAGCGAGCAATTAATTGATGACCACTGCCTAAGTATTTACTTGCAAACCGATAAAACCTTACGCCATTGACCAGCCGACGACGTCCTGTAGAAATTAAAACGTGGTCAATTTCGATTTCCCAGTCCATAAGATTTATTTATTTATTTATATTGAAATAAGTCTACAAATTTGACTTGAAAAATATTAATGTAAAAATACAAAATAAAATAAAAATATAAAAGTAAAATTACTCTTGTAACAAAGTAGTTCTTGACACTCTACACATCATCTTCACTGGTTCATAGTTGGTTCTGTGTCTATCTAAGTGGAGTAAGTCATGGTCTCTTAGTTGTCTACAAGGAACCTTCATTTTAATTCAATTTAGTACATTCGGTGCTTAGATTAGGCCTAGTAGGAGATTACCAATAAATGTACTTTTTAGCAATTCACGCCTAATCTTCTAGCGTTGTCAAGTTGTATGTCTCTTACATCCAGTTAAATATGGGAGTTGTTGGTGTATATTTACGTGGTATGGTAGACCATGATCATAAACCCATCCATCTATCCAAGTCAAGTAGCGTATAAACCTCTTTTGAATTTTCTCAGTACATTGGATATGTTCTTCGTAGAATTAATTCAATTTAGTACATTCGGTGCGTAGATTAGGCCTAGTAGGAGATTACCAATAAATGTACTTTTTAGCAATTCACGCCTATTTTCTAGCGTTGTCAAGTTGTATGTCTCTTACATCCAGTTAAATATGGGAGTTGTTGCTGTATATTTACGTGGTATGGTAGACCATGATCATAAACCCATCCATCTATCCAAGTCAAGTAGCGTATAAACCTCTTTTGAATTTTCTCAGTACATTGGATATGTTCTTCGTAGAATTAATTCAATTTAGTACATTCGGTGCGTAGATTAGGCCTAGTAGGAGATTACCAATAAATGTACTTTTTAGCAATTCACGCCTATTTTCTAGCGTTGTCAAGTTGTATGTCTCTTACATCCAGTTAAATATGGGAGTTGTTGCTGTATATTTACGTGGTATGGTAGACCATGATCATAAACCCATCCATCTATCCAAGTCAAGTAGCGTATAAACCTCTTTTGAATTTTCTCAGTACATTGGATATGTTCTTCGTAGAATTAATTCAATTTAGTACATTCGGTGCGTAGATTAGGCCTAGTAGGAGACTACAAATAAATGTACTTTTTAGCAATTCACGCCTATTTTCTAGCGTTGTCAAGTTGTATGTCTCTTACATCCAGTTAAATATGGGAGTTGTTGCTGTATATTTACGTGGTATGGTAGACCATGATCATAAACCCATCCATCTATCCAAGTCAAGTAGCGTATAAAACTCTTTTGAATTTTCTCAGTACATTGGATATGTTCTTCGTAGAATGGACACCACATTTACAGCATATTCCAGCTGCGATCGAACGTAAACACGCACAGCTAAATGTGCTTAATAAACCTCATGTTTTCAAGGAAAGTAACCCCTAGGTCTTTAGTTTCAAATACTACCTGAAGAAGTACAATATTTATCTAATAGCCTTGTGTAACTGGGTTCGATTTTCGGTGAAATGATAGATTTGCACCTTTCAACGTTGAGACTCTTCCTGTAGTTTGTTGGCATCGTCGACTGACTCGATGGCTTTGTAGATTTGAGGTCATCTGCGAACATCAGTATTTTGGAATGCTTTATCACATCAGTAATACCATTAATGATGATTGTGGTACTCCAGAGTTTGCTTGTAGTATAATCGACCTTTTATCTCCTATTTCAATACATTGGATACGATTGCACAAATAAGATTTGAACCAGGCTACGAACTGGCTGGAAAACCCGAACTTGAAAATGTCACTTAAGAATTTAAGTTATAATTTAGTTGGATTATTTACGTAAGAATTCCTGTCTAGAGAAACAGTGTAACCTAATCTCCTTCGAACTAATAGGTTAGCCACACATTAGAATATTTTACATACCCTTTATTGGACTATTTTCGAATTTATTAATTTATAGAAAATATAGAACAAAGTTCAGCTGCGGAAAAACACTAAACAAAGGAATTGTAGTTCATTATCCCCTCGTCGCGAGTCGAGCGGGGGTGTTTATACAGTCATGTGATTTTTCTGGCCGAATCTGGTTAGAATAATCATCAAGTCGATGGCGGTAACTCTAAAAGATTTGGCGCCCATTTCGATGTACGAGTTTGTGAGAGACCAATGAGGCGAATATTTTTCAAATTAAGAACTAATTATATTTCCATAATTAGACGTGAAATATTTTGTGTTTTAAATTTACTCGAAAATGGTAAAAAGAGAACGGTATATCAATGTTAAGACTACCGTTGCGATATATATGAAAGGGAGGAAATTTCAAAATATTTTAATCCGCAGCGACCCTCATTACTTAGTGAGCAAGCTCAGAAAACTAGTCTTGCCAATTTAAAATTGGTATCTTAAAAATGTGATTTCAGGGTGAGATTTTAAATTTTGTTTACGGTGAGAACCATGGAAAACGATGTTAGTAAATCTAGGAATTTCCAATCCATTTTATCGGGCTAAGCTAACTTCTTAAACTCACAAAGAGATAGACAACTAACGTAAGGGACTTCAGTCCAGCCTCCAATTGGTATTCCTCCCATTGCACAGTTACCACAAAGTAGCCAACTACAATAAGCCCAAAAACGTTCAGTTAAAAATCTATAAAGCAACCAAGTTGTGCAAACAAAAAAATCTAGAATTTTCATTTTGACAAAAACCGTTTTGAGCCAATTACCCCAAAAAAATACAAAATGAAATCCAGTCGTAAAATGATGACCCGAAATTCAAAGCGAAAAGCAATCAGTCGAGCAAAACAAAACCACATTATGGGCCCGATAACCTTAGCTCACCAGGTCGAATTATCTAATGTGAGACGATCGAAACGAATCGCAGATCGTAAATATCCACATGAATCCGATTCGGTTATATTTGTAGGAACAGTGCCTCCGATTAGTTCAACATTTTCGTTATCACCGTCCGAATCATCTGTGGCCGGATTAAGCGAATATACACGCGAGTTGCGAGGCGATCATGATGAAGAAGAACTGGAAGAAAATTATGTTATATTTAATGCGGATGAAAATATTCAGGAGCAATTGATGCAACTCGAAATTGTTTTCGAAATGCAAAACAATGAAGCGTCGCATTTGTCGCATAGGGAGAATGCCGTTGCTGGTGCTGGTGATAATTCGATGAATACTGTAACGCCGGTTAGACAGGATGTTGAAGATGAAACCGAACATAATGAGCCCGAAGGTACATTATTCCAAGATTTGGCAGCTTATATTTTTAGTGTGTTTGGCGATGATAACACAAGCACACCAAATGCCGATCGATGATGATAAATTTTAAATCACATCAATATTAATCATATTTTTAAGATTTTATTTTTGAAATAAATTATGTATTTACAATTTATTCCGAATATTTATTTTTATCGAAGCCACCAAAACACAAAAAAATGATATAAAGATTTAGATAAACGATAAAAAAAAAGATAAAGTTTGCTTGTACTTACATCTGAATACGTTTCGGCTGATTTTGTGCTTAACTGTGCTTTAGGAATGTTGTACAGGACTTCAACTTTTTCAGGTTTTCCTTCGTATGGGTCTATATAATCTTCATCATCACTGGTTAAACCCAATTCATCACCATAACAATTGTGAACCTGAAACCGAGAAAAATTTTGTGTAAGTCTAAAAATTAAAAGTTACATATATCTAAAAACTAAGCGGTATAAAAATATAATCGTTATGTACCCATTGCCACATTTCTTGCGGTTGCATTTGTTTTCCCATAAGAGCATTTTGCCATACACGGAATAACATCAGATATGCTTTATCACGTGTCGTAAATGATGTTAAAAAATATTTTTCATTTTGCGTACACACCAAAATCGCATTCGGAATAACCCGGGCGGTTTTCTCCTTTGTCACCGATGTCACATCACGCCACTTTACACACAAGCAGGTCTCCCACCGGAATATATTTGCATAGAAACATAAATAATTCTGGGAAACATATAACCGACCATGTACCAAAATATCACGTTGTATAGCACAAGAGTAATCTATAAAAGAGATAGAAAGGAATATATATTTTACATAACTACCTTAAAAATATTTTATGTGTATTTTATGGAATACGGTTGTGGCACAAACAAATATAAACTTATAACTGATTACAGAAGGAAATTTGATAATTTCGCAGAAAAAATGACAGTTAACTAGACAGAAAATATAACATTCGAATTGATAAAAATGTGTCATCATTCAGAAATCGTAAGTCAATATTAATCCAATTTAGCATCGAGCTGCAAGGTTCGGCCCCCTTGAATTGATAAAATTGAACATGTTTTAGTATGTGGTGGGGTTATTATCGCCTTAAGTTTTTTTTTCTAATCTCTTGATATTTAATCAATGAAACAAAAATTCGTGTAATTTAATCCACAACGATCGATACGGTTGGTTAGTTTAGTTAGAGTTAGTCTTTAGTGAAAGGAAAGTCGATATGGTGAGTAGGTAATATTATTACTAGTAATACGTACCGACTATAAGCCTCTCATCATCCGGTACGTCTTTAAAAAGTTTTTTAAAATCTTCAGAACGTGATTTGTACGATGGATACAGAACATTATACCATGCCTTCTTTTTGGCCCGTTCCGATATTTTCGAAACGCTTTTAGGCCGTTCTACATCGGATGACTGTTGATCTTGTTGCTGTAGCTGGTTTTGGTGTTGTTGTGATTGCTGTTCTTTCTGTTGTTTGGATGTAGGATTTTGTGTTGGTGGTTTAATCTCAACCGAAACCGATTTAGATTTTGCGCTATCCGTTATTTTACTAGATTTTATGTCCTGTGTGTGATTCGATAAGAGTTAGGGATCAAATTTTATTGCATAATTTTATAATGTGTACTTACATCAAGACTATCAATTTTATCCAAATTATATGGAACATTTAGAAGGGTATCACTTTTTGACTGTTCACGTCGATCGCAAGATGAATTTTTTGCCTTGTGCGGGCTAGCACTAGGACTAGGACATCGTCGAAATGGTTGTGCTAATTTATTGCTAGAGTTTGCCTTACTCAGTTCGTGACCAGTACCATTAGTGGTGCTGTTATTATTGTTCGCTTCATTCGCTGATGCTGTTGTAGTAGTTGTGGATTCACCCGACCCCGATAACAAATCTTCTGCCGAATTCCGCCTACAAAATAAAAACACGTCCTCGTTAGGCACATTGTCCATTTTTCATATTAGTTATCACTTGTGTTGCACAAACTATACATTTTATCAATTTTCTGGTCCATTAGCGCAACAAAATAAAGTATAAATAAACTTAAAAATTCACAATATTCACGGTCGAATTTCCACTTACATTTAGAGGTGGTCTCAATATAGGGAAAATGAAATGAAAATTTTACTACCTTTTGTGCCTTTTTTAAAATTTAATTAAACATATCGTGTTATTATGTTTGTGTATGTATAATTTAAAACTAAAGATTTATTTAATTAATTTGTTAAACGAAGAAATTGGTTTAGTCATTAATAATAAATTATATTTTCCAACTCAATAATTTTTCTTTTCTTTTCTTTTTATAATTTATTTTGACAGTAAGGTGATTTTGGAATTTTTTGTTTTGTTTTTTAGCGTTTACATGATGTTTACACTAAACTGGCCAGGATACTCTCATGATATCTTCTAATTAATTGAAAATACGGATCTAGGCACATAATTAATTTTAATTTATTTTCAATTAATATGATTAAGTTTGATTATAAATAGAAAATCGAATCAAAAATTAAAATTAAATGAAAATGTTTAGTTTTAAAATCAAATTATGTTGTGACACAGAATACAGAATGGGTGTCAAACGTCAAAATGTGGATTAATAAATAATATCCACCAATTAAAATATATGTGCACCAACATCCGCACCAACTCTACATATGTATGTATTGTAAATTAAAAAATACATTATTTTTCTTCACAAATATTTAAATTGCTAAAATTTGCTTGCTGTGAATGCCAAATGATGATTAGATTTCAGTTATTCCCGTACAGATTAAAATCAAAAACTACGTCAATTAAATAAGAACGAACTTTATAATCTCAATGTAAATATCGACTTGAAGGTGATGCTAAATAATAATAATAATAATAAATAATAACCGAAAATTACATATACATTTATGTTAACTGTATAGTAGTTTTATGTAGAATAATAAAACAAGTAAGTTATTAAATATTTATAAGTAAATATAACTTACAGTAGGCAATACCCCAATTTTTCAAAGTTGTTGTTGCTATATACTATGTGAATTTTTTGGTTTACTTTTTACTTTTATATTTTAAGTCACTATATTCTACCCCAAATTTTAGATCAAGGCCAAATAAAGGAGACGAAGTTTTCTCATACAAAAATGAAGTTGTATCGTATATATGATGTCAAGAAATTTGTCGTAAGTCGTAATCCGTAATACTTACTTAAGAAGTTCCCTAATTTATCACACATAGCTACCGCAATATTTGTAGACTTATCTAGCAACGTCCGCATATTGATCTACGAAATTACTGAACGTGGTAGATTATTGAAGATTAGATTTGAAATTTTGAAGCAATGAAAAGGATTGCATTCGTGCGGTATATGTAACTTATATTGAGATTAAATAAATGCTAAGAAGTTATATTTTTGTGAAATAGCATTGTAAACTGGCAAAATTGTCGCCCTTCACCACACAATTCTCGTTTGTTATTAACATTACCGGCCTCTAGGTAAAACGGGAACTCGATGTATTTAATTATTATGCTCTCGAGCAAGTAGGTTTCCTTTATCTAGTATATAATGTATATAATATTGAGGGCATATACACAGTGCACCTGGAGTACTAGGTGAACTGTATTATTTTAGGTGCAACATACACATTTAAAATTTATATTATACACCGAATATTTTACTTCGCATACGTATCAAATAAATTATATATAATTAAATACCTACATTCAACTCTTGCTTAATTTTGCTTTTCATTTTCCGTACAAAATTGGCACACAATTTGAAATTTTCTTCATAAAATGGAATTTATTATGGATAATACGTTATACAATTTTTTGATGAAATAAAACAAGTATAGACTGCTTACATGACATCGGCAGTCAGTTAGAAAAAAATACCACGGTATCGCACAGAATGTATTAAAACAACAAGAAAGTTAAAAATATTTCAACTGGCGTGCGGAACTAGAATGCGGAGTATAAAGCATTTCACGAAATTTGAATGGTTTTGAGTTCGGGAGTTGAGTATGATGCTCTTTTTCCGATGTCATGTACGCACAGTTAAAACACGAATTAAAAAGGTGTGAAATTTGCCATAGAATTAAAGGAATATAATTATTTTTGTTTAAATCCAGAGGCTGCTTGAGGAGAGGAAGAATTTGATGAAATTGCATAAAAAATTGATTATCAGTATATCGATGCAACAGGAAATGAAAATATAATTATCAATTAATTAATAAGATATCAATTAATTGAATACGTTAAAATTTAAAAACCCACCAACAAATGGTGCACAAAAATTATTTTACGATTTACTATTAAACTTGAACCGAACAGAATAAACAAAATGTATGCATATGATTGCGTCATGTAACAATAAAGTTATTTCGTTCCGATACATGTAACCACAAAATAAAAAAATATAATTTTGGTTTTATGTTGGTAGCGTCGATCAAAACAGAATAAACTATTCGACCATTTAAAATTTAAAAACCAGCACCAAACATAAAAGATAAAACCGTCATTGCTCTCAAATCAGTCGACCTAAAAAAATCTTGCAAAGTGTGAAAAATAATTAAGAATTATCAAATAAAATTTACTCGAATAAAGATTATAAATGTGACTATCACCAGAAAAGATTGTTAAAATATAATTAAAACCAATTGTCTATCATTGCATTTCAAAATGTCGCAATTCAATTATATGAACGAAATCAACAATATGATCGCTTTAGACGGTGATCTAACACGAGGACCTGTTCCAAGATGGCAGAAGAAAATGGTTGATTTATCATCCAGCAATCTCAATACATCTAAACTGTCGGTTTCTTATAATAATTCTACGGCATTATCTTCTATAAACAACAGTAGTAAAACTCCAAATAAAAAGACCAGCAATGAGAATAAAAAGACACCAACTGGAAAATCTCCAGGTAAGACATTTTTTTGTTTTCAATTGTATTTATTCGACGCGATTGATTCATTTACCTTTGTTATTTAGGGCGTAAAACACCAACACCAAATAAGGGTAATAAAACACCGACTGGAGATCGTTTTATACCGTGTCGTGCGGCCACAAATTTCGAAATCGGACACTATATGATTAAGCAAGAAATGCAAAATGGCACGACCGATGGCAAAACCGAGGGAAATATATCACCCAAACACGCTACACGTCAGAAACATCTAAGCGAAACACTACAGGGTGGCGATATAACCCAACATCGTGTTCTCGCTTACCAGAATAAAGCACCAGCCGCACCGGATTCCCATCAAAACCCCTTACGGGTTGTATACTCTTTAAAAACACCACTTTCGACTAAAAGTGGTTCACGCTACATTCCTCAAAGCCCAGAGCGTATTCTTGATGCACCTGATATAATAAACGATTATTATTTAAATCTAATGGATTGGAGTTCATCCAATGTCGTGACGGTGGCACTAGGAAATTGTGTTTATTTGTGGAACGCAGAAACGGGCAGCAATAAAGAATTGTTGGAGTTCGAAGATGGTGAACACGCCTGTTCTCTATCGTGGATTCAAGACGGGCATGTATTAGCGATCGGCACGAATAGTGGCAGCGTTGAATTATGGGACTGTGCGAACATGAAACGCCTACGCGTAATGGACGGGCATACTGACCGCGTAGGGTCACTTGCCTGGAATTCGTACGTAGTGAGCAGCGGTAGTCGTGATGGTCTTATTGTACATCACGATGTTCGACAACGCGAACATATTGTAGGAACGCTACAAGGACATAACCAAGAAGTATGTGGTTTAAAATGGTCAACCGATTTTAAATATCTCGCTAGTGGGGGAAATGACAATCTAGTAAATATTTGGGCATCTGCCTCTGGCCAGCCGTACACAACCAATGACATATTGTATTCTTTTAATCAACATCAAGCTGCGGTTCGTGCCTTAGCCTGGTGTCCTTGGCAACCAAACATTCTTGCTACAGGTGGTGGTACCGCAGATCGTTGTATTAAATTCTGGAATTCAAGTAATGGGCAAATTGTTAATTCAGTTGATACAAAATCGCAAGTTTGCGCTCTGCTATGGTCAAAAACATATAAAGAATTGATCTCGGCCCATGGTTACGCAAATAACCAATTGACAATATGGAAATATCCATCGATGCAGAAACAAGCAGAGCTTATTGGGCATACATCAAGAGTCTTACAAATTGCCATGTCGCCCGATGGCAGCACCGTTATGAGTGCGGGCGCGGATGAAACTTTACGTCTATGGAATTGTTTTGCCTCCGATCCGAATCTCAAGAAGAAAGAAAGCACAACGATCCGTGAAAAACAAAGTGTGTTGAAGCAGAGTATACGGTAGTCTATTTATCTTTTTTTATTTAGTTTGACTGATTTATTTTCTGTTTTCTCTGTAATTAATTTATTTTAATTTCGTACATCCTTTATTTTTTTGATTGAGTGGCATGTAATCTGAATTATTCAAATATTTGGATTATTCGAAATCAGATTAAAGAATTTTAGAGGACGTATTCAAATTGTGTTTAAGGACGTGTTCAAATTGTATTTGAATGTTTTGTAGATTTTAATTTTCACATTTTTTAAATAAATCGAGTAAACGAATAGAATTGTTTTTCGTAGGAGATGAAGTTTCGGATACGATCTGTCGTTGACTGAATTTCGATTTTTCTGATTTATTAACTTTATAAACATATCTGTGAATTCCTTTTATTTCGTCCAAGCGGCAAGGGCGATACATAAACCAATTAAACAAAGATCAAAAATAGCTTATATAATCCACTACAGCGCCTACATTTTTCAAATTCACGACCGACAAACTTGCACATAAGAACTTCAAGATACCCGCTGCAGCCTGTACGGTTTTCACTATACTTGAAATCGAAACTGTGGAGTTGTGAAAAAACATGTGCGAAAGGGAATTATTGGGTGGCCATATTCGGGAATCTAAATCCTAAATGACGGAAGTCCAACCAGAATTACCAATGTACAGCCTTTGCATTTTATATTTCGTTTGCATATATTGGGTCACTTGGAATGTAGTAGAAAAGAAAAAGCAAATAAGCCTTGTAAAATGAACGGGAAATTGGAAAAGCTATGGAAAAGTTGGCAGGTTTATGTGGCAAACAGATCTGCGACTGAAAGTTATGAAGTTTGTTTAACAGAGTGTGAAGTGAAAATTATCGATGTTCAAATGTGAATGTAAGTAGGTAACTCGAGAAAAAGGTGGTCAATTTTTGAAATGATAGTAACTATAAATGACTGGTAATTTGGTAATTTTCACGGGATAGAACATTTGATGATAGTTAAATAATTTTGAAGGGAAGGGGCAACATGTAGGATTGAGTGCTCTGCATTTTCAGCCTGTATACTTCTATGATCCATCCATCAGAATAATGTTGATAGCAGCAAAGATGATATTTTGCAATTTGCAGATGATTTTTTGTCATCTGCAAGGGGCGGGTGTCTTCCCAAGAGAGAACGAAAGAGGTTGTTGAAGTTTTGAAAGGTTTAAATCTAAAAGTGAATCCGAACAAATGTGCACACTTATAGGGTGAATCAAAACTATATCGATATACCGTTTAAAGGAAATCGAATTGAACAGATCGGCGTTGCAGTTTTTCAAGACATGTGATATTTGGCTGATGATTGCAAGAAACGTTTGAATGTGATATAACGAATGACCAAATCGAAATATGGAACCCACTCGAGGGTGAGTGATGTATTTGGAAAAGCATCGGCTTCCTACAAAATTGCATGTGTATGGGGACGGTGGGTAAGGGGCTCCTAGCTAATTAATATGAGTAGAGAATGCATGAAACAGGGTAGTATTGGAAGCGATAAACTCCAATGCATACTGTAGTCGAAAATGGATGATTCCTATTTAAATTATAAGAGATATTGGATCACAACGAGGAAAACAATTCGAATGATTTGAATAAAATGATGTTAAGATTAATAAGAGTTGAGTTTATAAACAGACATACTGATTCAGATTAATACAGGAAAGCTTCGATATACTGATAAGTATAGGTATAACTCCGGCCCGACACTATTGCCACATAATCTTACAATGCGAAGAATATTGGAGTTTGCAACAAAGAAAAGAATGGAAATGGAATTATGATGAAAGAAGAATAAAAAGTAAATATGATGAATATGAACATATTTATTCAGATGCCGGTGTAGGGGAAAGAAGATTCGGTATTGGAATATTTGTGTAACTGTGCGATTGAATAATGAATGCATAATTGATAGGTATGCTGGGAGGTATTAAGTTTGTAATAAATGCTGCGTTATCCCGATTTTGGAATTTCTCTTTCTGCTGCGCTCTTGTTATCGATGGGTCGAGTTATCTAGAAGAGTATTATAGACGCAGCCAAACCCCTTCATAAAAGCAGCGATAGCGTAGAAGAAAACCAAATAAAAAAAGGATCAAAAATCCAATTTAATATACTAAACAAGATCTCTCAGTACATTACTAGGCGGTGGTGGTCAAGCCACACCGTGTTGGGAAGACACTACTAAATGTCTGTCAGACACAAGTGACCAAATAATAATCTGTGCGTCACGATTGCAATAATATCTGTGAAATAAATGATGAGTTGAATTCTTTGTGGCCAACGCCCGACTTTCTTTTAACACGAATGTATACATAGATCTAGAATACACACGCTTGAGTTCTAAAGCGAGAAATTAAACGTTTGTTGTTTTATCAAAACTCATCGTTTCCGTAAAATTTAAACAAATCATTTGAACTAATTATGTTTTAAAATTAATTTCCTAATATTTTTGTTTTTAATCTGTTTTTCGTAAATATACTTTTTAAATTTTGAGTGAACCGATTTCGGCCAAAAATCACTGGGTTCTCCCAATTTATGGAGAATTTTCGATCAGTCATTCCGTCTGGGTTGTAGAAAGGATACAGACATTTAGTCTAGCACTACACACAGGCACACATAGAGAACCATTTGATAATGACCTTTTCTGACTGGCAATATAGCGAATGGTAAATCTGCAAAAATCTCGAAGTCAAAATTGTTGATTATTTCTCTACTTAATTTTACCACGTAAAAGAAAGTAAAATGTAATGCGCCAAGTCTATAAACAAGATCGAGACCGAGGTTATTCAAAGATCTGGGCCAATCATTGAACCGAGTATTAGAGTATTACTTGCTTTCTGCACGCATAATCGGATAAATTAATTTTTCCATAATCAAAATGGGCGATGACAGGGACTACACCGATCGCAAAGCACACAGACCAATCATGCTGCTTATTAAGTATTAAGCAAACTTCTCGAAAAATTAGGCAAACTGATGAACGTATTGCAGAGTAACGGGAGATACAGCGACAAAGAGTGGACTGTTCATCTAAAATCAATTCGACCATTAACAAGTATTTCTCTGATAGATCAGCTACTGTTGTGTCAAACCACGCCACACTTTTTTAAAGCGTTAATAAATGTTGTTCACACGGGTCGTTCTTAGACCCAACAATAGTATGCATGATGATGTCCAAGAAGTAGCATTCGCAGGCGACAATTTTTCTTTCGTTGTTTATTCGTAATGCAAGACTAGTCATTCAGGAGAAAGCACACAACTCCATAGATAAGGTGGTAAATTGATGCAACAGCAACCAAATGGAGATCCTCCTCCAAAACTGTTATGAACCAACTCAAAAGTTCCTTTGAACTTAGAAGACCACGTGGCGTGGCTAAAGTGGTTAGGAATGAATTTTGATGAAAGGCTCGGTGTAGCCTCGCACATCAAAAGAGTGCAGAGTAGTAAAAAAGTGTCTTCATGTTGGAAAGAGTAGCTAAAGAAAACTAGGATTTGAAACAAAATACCTGGGCTAAGATATACGAAGGCTTAGTAGTTGCATCAATGAATTACGGATGCGTTGGATGGGCAGACAGGATGAACTATCACTACCGACGAACACTAATTAGCGTACAAAGAGAATTCTTCTTAGTATTCTTTAAAAGTAGTTACTGTCCCAGCTGGAGCCATCCCAATCGATATTTTGTTGTGTGAACGATTGGTTGGCTACTTACAAAGTAAGGAAACGGCAAGATATTAGTTACGGGGATGTTAACACTTTTTAGGCAGTCATATAAGGTATATTTGAAAAGCTTGCGGCAGAACTAGTCATAGTTACTTAGGTTTTGTGCCAAGCATAGTAGAAATATTTAAGAATATTAATAAATGAGATATTATTAAGTGCTGGGTTTTCACAAATACTATTAGCGGACGGGATATTCGCAGTTTACATGCATATATTCGGTATATCTGGTAAAACCAGTTGCGAATGTGGCCTTAGCTGAAAACGGCTGAGTACTATAAATCAGTTACGTGCTTATGTTGTACAATGACATCAGCGCATTCAAGAAATTTTGTGACAATCTTTTAAGCGCGAAACGGACGGACACGACACCTATTGAATAGTAAACTCAGGCTTATCAAATAATTTCGAATTTTTTTAAAGTTTTTAAGTTATGAAGCCAGGTTTATAAAAAATAAAGCTTTTAATTCTTTTAAATATTTTAACTTTTGTTCGTAAGGAGTTGATCATATAGCATTTTAAAGAGGTTAGCAGAATGAAAAGCCTGAGTTTATCTCCGAACCCTTAGTAAATGCAATTGTATTTTGCAAAATTATTGTTATTTATTTATTATTTTAATTAACATGACGGTGGATGCGTATATCTGAATACATATGTGTCCAATTAAACAGAACGAAGTTTTAACCTGACCAAGAATACCGGTCTCGGACGTGTCTGGGTGTCATTCTCATAAACAAATACGTCCACAACAACAAGAAATAAACAAGATCTACTATCATTCATATAATTAAAGATTTATTATGGCGTAATTAAATGCTCGATTAACATTGATGATCAATGATTTAATTGAGCCATAACTTTTGTATGGCAGACAATAGGTCATGTTTAACTCATTTTTGTGTCAGCTTTACATGTATACACCCAAATCTTTGCCTAGAACGATTTTACAAATTTTCAGTGCCATATTAAATAGGTCGGTCTTTCAATTATTTGTCTAGCAATAGAGCTTGGTTTACTTCTTAACTGGATTTTTTAATCCGCTTTTTCGTTTGGGTTTTATCAACTTTACAATTAAACAACCCAATATTGATCAAAAATGAGTGAAGACTAAACATTTGTAGAATAGAAATAGGGTCTTGAAACAATAGAACTTCTATTGCAAAAGTGACTTTACACGGTGGCAAAGGCGGCATTGTTTAAATAATGGTGAGTCAAAAATGTTTACTTGGTGGCGCTTCATTCATTGTCTTGCTAACTCAACAAAATTTCTCCAAATATTTCGGTTCGCCATAAGGGGATGCCAGACATGAAAACCGATTGAGTTTAGAATCCGTTAAACTTCTACTTCCGTTGGATGTTACTTCACTGCTGGTGGTTCTGTTCTGTGTTCGTAAAACATGTCCCAGCCATCTTAGTCTATTTGATGTTATGAATGCTATTAAAAACATTTTAATAGCGTTGTTCCTTTATTTATTTATTTATTTAAAGAAATCTATTCTGTGATTTACATGTATGATTTCAGAATTTTGATTTAACAATTAAAAATTTAAAAAATAATTCTTAAGTATATTTTTGAACTTGTCCCTTGATAAATTAAAGTCAAATAGGTCGTCGACGATGTTGAACGATTTAGACGACCTATTAATGGGGTTATTTTCTCCATAGTTTGTGGAATGGTGTTCTAGTGCTAAAAATTTAGCACTAGAACACCATTATAGTTTCGAAATGTTCTGCAAGGCACATGAATTGACATGTTTTCCAAAATGTATGCTGAATTGCTGAATCAATGTGACCAAGCAAAACGTTACCAATGAAAGCCGCACCTAAGAGAAGTCATCTTGTTGAGTATGGAGGTAACCGAGCCACATTTTTATGGAGTGGTAAATTGTGGTCGTAATTCCAGTCACTTTTCTTTAACAAGAAAATCAGAAACTTCTTTTGAATGCTTTCAATTCTTTTAATGAGTACAGCATAGTATGGATTCCAGACCGGTACAGCGTATTCCAGTTGAGATCAAACGTAAGCGAAATAGAGTGAACATAAGGTTTTAATATCTTTAAATTCACCTGTCCACCTTTTAACAAATCCAAACATGGCATTCGCTTTCGCAATACAATTTTCAATATGCCTATTGAAACTGGCATTCTCGACAAATGTAACACCTAGATCTATGATCTCATTAACTCTATGCAATACTTCGTTGTTAACTTTGTAGGAAGTAATTAGCGGATTTCTCTTACGATGGAAAGACATGATCTTCCATTTCTTAATATTTAAGTAAAGCGAGTTTCGATTATCTAGCATTCCATTAACAGTTCGAAAAATTTTCACATCATCAGCAAATATGAGCACGTTTGAGTTTTCGATTATCTCGGTTATTTGATCTATAAAAACAATAAATATTCACGGCCCGATGTGAGATCCTTGGGGAACACCAGACGTAACTTTAATAACGATTGATTTCTCATTTCCCATTATTAAAATTTGTCGCCGGTTTGATAGATAAAACCTGAACCAATTTATGTAATCGAGTGAAACTCGAAACTCTTTTTGATGGCAGATGGAATCAAATGCTTTACTGAAATCCGTGTATGCTACATCAACTTGATCATGGTTTTCTATCTCATTAATTATTTTACTGGTGAATTCAACCAGATTAGTTGATGTGGGTCGGCCAGGCATAAACCCATGCTGGTTTATGGATATATGACGTGCAATTGTGAATTTACAGTTGTTGCATAAAAGTAATTCAAACAATTTTGGAATTGATGATGTAGTTGATATTCTTCTGTAGCATGTAATGTTGTCTCATTTGCCCAATTTAAAAATTGGTGTAATTTTTGAAATTTTCCATTTCTCAGGAAACACCTCGGTGCTTAAGGAGTTTTTGAATATGTAACATAATGGAATTGCTAAAATGTTAGCGTACACTTTCAGAACAGAAGAGGGTATATTGTCAAGACTACAACCGTCTCCAACTTCCTTTAAAGCCGATAAGATGTTATCCTCATATACCGGGTGTTTCTTTTAAACTGAGACGATCAAATATCTCGAAAAATAGCCACTCTACGGAAAAAATGTCCATAATCAAAATTTAATCATACCGCGGGGGAAATACATTAGTGCAAAAAAATAGTCCGCTTTGTAGGCGGGGCGGGGGTAACTTTTAAACTAAGATGGGAAGCCATATTTTTTATTGCAGATACGGATTCTACGACTAAAAGTACGTATGTTTTGAATGAAATATTTTGTTCGGTTCATGATAGATGGCGTTGTAATTGACGAAATTCAATTTTTTCAATTTCTCCTTCTTAGAACACACGCATTCGATTCTGCAATACGTTTGAAATAAAAAACATCACGTTTTAATTGGAAATACTCGAAATTCGTCATCAAAACAATTTATTCAGTTTTGTAAGTCACATTTAACGTTTGTGTTATTTCTTATCTTCATGTTTTTCGTAATTGCAAAATAAACGATAAAATACTTTAGAATGAAGCGTTTAACTGTGCCAGAGAAAATTGAAATGGTTCTGGTTTATTGAGAAGCTGGCAGAAATCTTGAAAATGCTGTTACTATTTACGCTCAACGTTTTCCGGATAGGATTCGTTCACGTGCTTCATTTGGCCGTACTATCAAACAATTTATTACTGATGGAAATGTTCAACCGAAAAAGAGGACACGTATAGCAACAGTCACTGGAGAAAATAATGAAATTGCTGTATTGGCAGCAGTGGCTCATAATCCTCATGTTAGTACACGAGAAATAGTTCGCGATTCCGGATTGTCCCTCACCAGTGTTTGGAGAATTTTAAAACGGCACAAGTATCATCCACATCATGTGTCTTCACACCAAGATCTTCATGGCGCTGATTTCCAAAATCGGGTAACTTTTTGTCAATGGGCACGTGAACAAATACAAAAAAAAACCCAATTTTTTTCGTTGCGTAATGTTCTCTGACGAATCGTCTTTTACAAACCATGGAACGGTTAATCGACACAGCATGCATTATTGGAGTGTTACAAATCCGCACTGGCTTCCTCAAGTTGAACAGCAGCGTCCTTGGACTGTCAACGTGTGGTGTGGAATAATTGGCAACAAACTCATAGGCCCCCACATTATTGAAGGCATCTTGAATGGTCAAATGTACCGAAACATTTTAGAAAATGAACTGCCAATATTACTTGAAAATTTGAGCTTAGAAGTGAAACGGAACATGTGGTTTCAACATGATGGTTGTCCTGCACACTATTCGGTGGTGGCACGTGAAATACTTGATCGTGATTTCAATGGTCGCTGGATTGGTAGAGCTGGTCCGGTAAATTGGCCTGCCAGATCACCAGATCTTACTTCGCCAAATTTCTTTTTGTGGGGCTATTTTTTAGGAGTTTTGATGACGAATTTCGAGTATTTCCAATGAAAACGTGATGTTTTTTATTTCAAACGTATTGCAGAATCGAATGCGTGTGTTCTAAGAAGGAGAAATTGAAAAATTGCATTTCGTCGATTACAACGCCATCTATCATGAACCGAACAAAATATTTCATTCAATCATACGTACTTTTAGTCGTAGAATCCGTATCTGCAATAAAAAATATGGCTTCCTATTTTAGTTTAAAAGTTACCCCCGCCCCACCTACAAAGCGGGAGTGGGGTACTATTTTTTTTGCACTAATGTATTTCCCCCGTGGTATGATTAAATTTTGATTATGGACATTTTTTCCGTAGAGTGGCTATTTTTCGAGATATTTGATCGTCTCAGTTTAAAAGAAACACCCGGTATAGCTGGAGGAGTTATTGATACGTTGGTATTGCTGGGTTGTTCGTACAATCCACTAGTAAAGCTTGGTTTATAGACTGATTGGAACAACTTCGCGAACATGTCAGCTATATCTTTGGAGTTTGAGGAGCTGTTATTGTTATAGATCATATTTGCAGGGTATCCGTCAATTTCGCGTTTATTCCTAAAGTATTTCCAAAATTGTTTTGGATTAACTTTGATATTTCCTTGAATTTGATCGAGATACGACCTGTATTTTGATTTGAAGTAAATTTCAAATTCGTTACTATGTCGTAGAAACATTCCGAAAGATTATGGTTTAATAAAATCTCGCCAATCTAGAGAGAGCGCTAAATGATATTTAACTGCTCTCTCTCTCTTGAGTTTATACTTGGCTGGTATATTCAAGTAGGGCCTAACAAGTGTCATGTAAAGGAACTTTGCACCATACGATCCAAAACCTTTTTGCCGGTAGTTGAATTTGCCCTGTTAATAATATTTTTAAAGTTTAAAATTTAATTCACTGTCGCAAATAACACAATTCATCCGAATTACGACATCACTGTTATTGAGGTAGTCAAGATGCAAGGAATATAAATGTTTTCGAGAAAATGTACTCGACTGACGTTTTGGAGAACGCCAGATGCTGATGTGATTGAGGCCGATTTTGATGATCTAAAAAAACTTAAATTGATGCTACACCCAGAAATCAACTAATAATGAAATTAATTATGTTGCTCTTGGTGTTGATGTTGATATTGTTGTTAATGTGGTACTGTTAGTACCGGATACGAGTAAGATATATCTAGATAAGTCCTAACGTCCTACAACGTTTTCCTCTGTGCTTGTTGAAATCAAGAAACTGTGAATTTGGGATGACTTTTTCGTAACATTTTTTCAATTTAATAGTCAAAGTGATGGTCTAGGGCCGGAACTTGATTGCAAGCAGCAACAATTTGACTTGATTTTATTCTCTTGTTTCTATAAACCTAAACAAATTAGTTTTATTGCTATAAATGTGCGGTGTTCGTGATCCTGCCCCAGAAGCATAAAACCACATTAATTTAATTTGAGTAAATCAAAATTAGTACGCAAATACTCGTGCATACATAACACATAATGTTACTGCAATCTTCGTGCAACCACTTATTTTTAGTCCTAATTGTTGATGATGCATTCAAAAATGTTTACAATGCCCGAAAAATAAAGTTACGGTTTGTGGATATTTTTAAATTTTTTATTATTAAATTAATTTTCACTATACATATTATACAATTTTTTGTTTGTTTTAAATTCTTAAATTAACTTTTATTTAATTTTCTCATTTTATTTAATTTATTAAAGTACAATTAATTAAATTTATGATTACATTTATATTATAGACCGAATGCTATCGCTCAGATATTTTAATAATATACATTTATGATATATTGTTTTGTTTTGCTTTATATAAAATACACTAATATTAAAATGGTCCCCAAAAAATTTTATTTTTGACCACCAAGAAAATAATCACTTAAAAAAAAGTAACATAATCACTGGGAATTGGGAGTACGAGTATGTGCTCTATGTTCCTAAATTATAATGATTTAGAAAATTATGCTTGATATTTAAATTTTTTGGTGATCAAAAAGTAATTCGCCAGAGATCGATTAAATGCAAGCCTTTAAAAATAAAATTTGCAAAAATTATTTGTCCAGTTTTAGAAAGCTAACATTTTATGTAAATAGCGCGGTACATAGTAATTACGTCCTGACGCTTACATTTTTTAATTGAGTATTTGTTGCGTTTGGCCAAATACATTTTGGCTAAGTCAGTCATGTTCTTGATTCATTCTAATTCTAGCGGGATTTTTTTGTTTGCTTAGACTTACAATAAATATTTTTATTTGTATAAATTTTTAAAATTAACATTAAAAAAATAAAATTTATTTTTTGGTATTATATTTTTATCGGAATTTCGGTGGACATTTTATACGGCATTTAAGACACAAGTAAATTTGTAGTAACTGGCAGTTGTACGGGGGAGCTAAACACTAGATGATAGACTTTAATTATAATTTTATCTGATTCCGTTCAATATGACAATTAAAGCTTTAAATTTATTAACTTGATTGACTAATTTGACAATATGTTTACTCGTTTGCTCTTTTCGTATATTTATCCTTATGATCTCGCACATTGAGGGGGGTTGCTTCAGCGCCATCACCGTTTTCGACAGTTCGTCTCGATCCTTTGTTCCAAGGTTGTTCTTCGCCCGAACCAAATATTGTGTAGGCAAGAATTTCAACGATGTATAAAGCGATGGTGACAAAAAATATGAGACGCCATGCATCGATTGTTTGCTGTGAATATTTATTAAAATGTTAGTGTCGAGTACTTTTCATTACCCGAAGTTCTGTAAACTTACGTTTCCGTGTGTAACTTGCCCAACGAATACAGGCACAATAATACCAGGTATGGTTGCAGCTGTATTTGTGATCGCCATTAATGTACCAGCATAGTTTGGCGCAATATCAATGTGATTAGCCAAGAAACCGCAGAACATTCCACCAATTGACGTAATACCAATACCCATCAAGGCAACAGCCAAGCCACGTTGGCACCCAATGTAGCAAAGTGCTAACAGACATAGCATGGGTACGAGTGATGCGAAAAGGGTTGCAATTTTCCGGGCCACAGTTGTTGTAATTTTTCCTTTTGTGCGTAATGTGTCCAATGTCTTTGATAAGAACATCGAGAAGAACCACATCGTTAAGAATGGAACGGCTGTTACGACGGCATTCTCTTTGATATTAAACTTAAGCACTTGTTTCATGTAGAATGGTAATTCAATCAATAACATGTACCAACCCCAGTTTGAGCAAGTATGGGCAACCAATATACCCAAGAATGCGGTTGATGTGAAAATTTTTCCCCATGGGACTGGTGGTTTTTTCTCACCCTCCCCGTGTCCACCACCACCGGCACTTAACGATGTTACGATCATAGTACGTTCCTCTGCGCTCATAAGAGCCTGTTTATTTGGAGTGTCTTGCACTAACCAAACCCAAAGTACCAACCAGAGACAACTTAAGCCGCCCATCACATAGAATACAGATTCCCATCCAAGTGACCCGGCCAATACACCAGCCAATAACATAGAAATAACTGTTCCTAAAGATGTGCCAGCATACCTATGTGTTCAGGGATAAACATATAGCTTAGTTTATTCAAAATTCTAGACATTTAAATAAATACTTACACAATAGCTGACATGACACTGCGCTCTTCTGGTGGCGCCCACGAAGATAACATGACATGCATAGACGGGAATGTTACACCACCACCAATACCTTCACCAATACGCATCGCAATCATTGCACCATAATGTAAATACGCCATAGGCGGTGTCAACAGAGTGCAGACAACATTGATGGCAACTGAGAAGAACATTACCCATTTGGCCGAGAATAATTCAGCAACGCGTGCGCCGGGAATTTGCGATATAAAATATCCCCAGAAATAACAACTCAAAATTGTTCCTTGTAAAGGTTCATTCCAATCGAATGGTCCGTTCTAAAAATATAGAATAAAATGAAAATAAGTGAGAAAATATGTAAAATTATTGTGTTTTTATAATATAAAAAAAAATATTGTTTGCAATAAATAATTTTCCAAAAATAAACTGCAAATTGCTAAACGTTGATCCCCATTGTTGTCATATGAAAATGATATTTATTCGGCTCTCTGCAAGTAAAAACTTGATTGCTGCTTTTAACATTTTAAAGGTCATATAATAATCGACTATACTCCAATATCGACTGTATCAGAGCTTCCCGAGATGTAACGGGTGTTTCAACAGGTGCGCTTCAACTTTTTTCCGATAGGGACGGCGAACGACGCCATATTTTTTATTAATCTTTTGTCATTTGGAAACTTCATTAGTATACATTTCATCATGGAACGCTACACACGTGAACAGCGATTGCAAATCGTGCAAATTTTTTATCAAAATAATCGTTCTGTTGCTGCTACTTTAAGAGCATTACGGCCATTTTACAGTCCATTTAACAAGCCAGCCCGTTCGACAATCGACCGTATAGTGGCAAAATTTGAGTCTACGTTTTCGCTACATAATGTTCCGGTGCCCTCGAGAGCAAGAAGTGCTCGAAGTGTTGAAAACATCGCAGCCGCCAGGGCTTCAGTTCAAGAAGACGCGAATGTGTCGCTCACACGACGTTCGCAACAATTGGGCCTTTCTGTGACATCATTGTGGCGAATTTTACGGAAAGATCTTGGCCTACATCCGTATAAGATCAAGCTGACACAACAACTAAAGCCGTTTGACCATTTGAAGCGACGCCGATTCGTGAATTGGGCTCAAGAGCAAATCGAAAATGATGCAGATTTTCACCGAAAAATCATCTTCAGCGATGAGGCACACTTTTGGCTAAATGGATTTGTCAACAAGCAAAATATGCGTTACTGGGCAGGAAGCAACCCACACGTGATTCATGAGGCACCGTTGCATCCCGAAAAAGTCACTGTTTGGTGCGGATTACATGCCGGCGGCGTCATTGGGCCATATTTTTTCATCGACGATAACGATCGCCACGTTACTGTTAATGGAAATCGATACCGCGATATGATAAACGATTTTTTTTTTTGGCCGCAATTGAATGGAATGGACTTGGACGACATGTGGTTTCAACAGGACGGGGCCACATGCCACACAGCACACGATACAATCGCGTTATTGAAGACTAAGTCCAATGAGCGTGTTATTTCGCGAAATGGGCCCGTCCAGTGGCCGCCGCGCTCGTGTGATTTGACACCTCTAGATTATTTTCTTTGGGGTTATGTGAAGTCATTGGTCTATGCCAATAAGCCGGCGACGTTGCAAGAGCTCAGAGCCAATATAGATCGTGAAATTGCTGGAATTTCGGCCGATTTATGCGAAAGAGTGGTCGAAAATTGGGTTCAAAGATTGGACTTCGTAAAACGTGCACGCGGTGGTCATGCAAAAGAAATCGAGTTTCATACTTAAATGTTTATGTTCAAATTCGTTAATAAAAAGAAAAGAAAATCTGGTTTTCCTCATTGTATAGGTGCCATTGATGGCAAGCATATAAATATTAGAAAACCAGCGAAATCTGGTTCCTACTATTTTAATTATAAAAAACAGTTTAGTATTGTTTTTATGGCTATTGTCAATCCCGATAGCGAATTTATAATGATTGATGTAGCAGCAAATGGTAGGATATCAGACGCTGGTGTATTTAATAATACAAAATTTTACCAAAAATTACTAAACCAAGAATTAAATATTCCTGAACCCGAAACTATGGATTCTACGGGCCGGAAGTTACGTTACGTTCTAATAGGCGATGATGCCTTTGCCTTGGGAGAGAACTTACTGAACCCATTCAGTGGTAATCATCTGGTAAAAGAACAGGAACTTTTTAGCAAAAAATTGAGTTCTGCGAGAGTAAAAGTAGAGAATGCATTTGGCATTTTGGCTGCTAGATTTAGAGTTCTTTTAACAACTATTGCTCTTTCTCCTGAAAAAGTTACGAAGATTGTGATAGCTTGTTGCTCTTTACATAATTTTTTAAAAAAGAGTAGAGGCGTTTTATACTCTAGAAATGAATCGGAAGGAACGTTTCGGCTTTCAGAAACATTATTGCAAATGCAACCAACAGCATCAAGAAACTCATCATCACAAGCTGAGCTCGTGGGAAACGATTTCTGCGAAGTTGTCAATCGTTTGCATAGCACCGCATAAATGTTTGTAATTATTTGTACTTTTTTATATTCATAAAAATAAACAGTTTTAAACATAGAAAAAGCAATAATATTTATTAAAAAATTTTATGATGGTTGTCATTAAAAAGATCATTAAAAGTTATATGATTTGGATTTTGTGATGACCTAGGTTAGGTTTCAGTGGTTTGCTTACTGCACACTTAGGCCAATTTTTAGGTCCATTGTGATACCACTCATTCACTCCACATCATTAACCCACCTACTTCACCTACTCACACAACTACAGTATACCACCTGCACATTGCAAGCTCCATGTCAACCTGTACATTGACATGGAAGGTGGGTCGGCGCCAGACACGGAATTCTGCACTCCATCAGAGGGTCTTATAGTTGTATTTATTAGCATCACCGATCGTAATCGATGATGAAAATTCGATTTGCATCTAGCCTCTCTGATGGGATTCGAACCCAGCACCTCCCGGTCCAAGTGCCGAAGCTTTAACCACTGCACCACTTGTCCGGTTTGTGATGACCTAGAAATATTAAAATTAACAGGAACAATTTCCTCAACAACGATGTGATTTGATGTATAAGGTTTTACACATCTAGAGTCATCAGCCCGTGAAGAATTACTGGTACTTGGTAGTGGGTTTGATGCATAAATTGTTGAGCATCTAGGATCAGTATGCGAAAAACCACTGGTACTAGGCAATTGATTTGATGTGTAAGGTGTTGAGCATCTAGAATCAGCGTGTGATGAACTACTGGAACTGGACAATGGAGAAACTGTGTTAAGTGTCAGCTCGTTTAATTGTCCCATTATTAAAATTTCATCTATGGCTTTTTTGGCATAAAGTTTCTGTCTATCATTCAGTTTTTTAAAAGATGTTGCCCATCCTTCAGCAAATATTTCTGACTCATCTTTTTTAGTTTTAAGTCGAACTAAATGATCGACAGCTCTTTCCAAAAATTCGTCCCGAATATTTTTATTTCGACATATTTTTTTGGAAACTGGGAGGGTTGTTTCAAGCTAAAATAGAAATTTAACAGTAATGTGAAATATCTTTAAAATGTATAACTAACTTCAATTTCCTCTACATCATCATCGGTATCCACACTAGAAATTCCAGCAGTTGGGATTTCATTGTCCCTTAGGAAATATAAAATTTCAAAATACCACAATGATGGGACGTATACATCATCCTCACCAGCTCCAGATTTCTCACTTTTTATAACCTTATTAAGTTCGCGGCGATAGCAGCTTCTTATGTTGTTTATTTTATCCTTTAAACTTGAAATTGTAGCCTCACTATCTAAGTTTTTATATATGGTTAACAATTTCTCCCATGCTTTTTGATTTTTATCTTTATTTTTATACACAGAACTTTTAACTTTCCATAATTCTGGACATTGTTCGAATTCTTCGAAAAAGTCTCTCCACAACTGATTATTAACTACAGCCATTTCAATTAAAGAAACTTATTCTTTTTTTATAAAATATTTAGCTCGTTTTATGTGGTTTAGTTATAATCTTCGTCAATAACGGTATTAAAATTCCCAATAAACATAAAATGTCATTTAAGTTGTACAACTTGTCCACACACATTGCAATTTGGTCGTACAACCACTGACTCCGCCTATAAAAATCAAAATTTTTTGATTTTCTTTCAACCTATAGCTTCGAACCTTCAAAATGGTTATACAACTGCCCTACAAACGATACAACTTGACTAGTCTGCAGACCAGTTGTACAACCAAGTTGCACCTTGTATGGGCAGCTTAATAATTTTCGCTGCAATTGTTCAAACTAGTTTTTGCAAGCAAATGTCAGCTTGTAATGTTTACATTTCCTATAGATATTCTAAATAATGAAGGACCAATCAGTAATAAATAAAATTAGAGACATAAATAATTGTTACAGATAAATTTGTATCATACGATAATAATTATTGGTTCAGGGGGAACTAAATAATTCAAAACCATCAAATAAGTCAAGTAATTTATGAACTACATCACAAATATTGGATCGTGATATATCTATACAAGAAATATTAATAATTCCAGTTCTGAACCCCAGAAGGCATATATTTGCTGATCTTTATGAAAGTTTACGATGAACAATTTAAAATTTTATTTTAGTTATGAAACTTTACTTTCCGTTTGACTAACCATTACCGTAATTTGAAATTGCACGAATAATGCTGTTAGCGGGACACGGAGATTCATTAAAACTGGTCGTGCTTGGTTTCATTTTATTTCAAATATAAACATACTATGTATTTTAAGTTAATGTGGTTTTAATCGATTAAATTTTAAATTTGTCGTGTCTGGGACAGCAACCGAAACTGAACAAATATGGGAGGCACAATTATAACAAAAAATTAAATTATTAAAATAGTCGGGCAGGTCCTTAAATGTAGAAATATTATATTGTTTGCCAGACTTTAATATACCAGGTGTTTCTTTTAAACTGAGACGATCAAATATCTCGAAAAATAGCCACTCTACGGAAAAAATGTCCATAATCAAAATTTAATCATACCACGGGGGAAATACATTAGTGCAAAAAAATAGTCCCCCACCCCCCGCTTTGTAGGTGGGGCGGGGGTAACTTTTAAACTAAGATAGGAAGCCATATTTTTATTGCAGATACGGATTCTACGACTAAAAGTACGTATGATTTGAATGAAATATTTTGTTCGGTTCATGATAGATGGCGTTGTAATCGACGAAATTCAATTTTTTCAATTTCTCCTTCTTAGAACACACGCATTCGATTCTGCAATACGTTTGAAATAAAAAACATCACGTTTTCATTGGAAATACTCGAAAATCGTCATCAAAACAATTTATTAATGTAAATGGCAGGTGAATAAAATAATTTTAGCTTAAAATAAGTGTTCAAAATGATGGCCTGCGACTTCAATGCACTTATTAATACGCATTTCAAATGATTGTACACAACTGAGAATTAATCTGGCTAGAAGGAATCTGGCTAGCCTTTAACATACAAATTGATCTACTTTAACCATCCCACTACAACCTAATAACAATTTTGACGAGAATCCATTGCAATAAATGCCATACAAATTGAGTAACTAACATACAAAATTAAAATCAGTATTACGAATACTAAACGAAAAGTTGAAAAAGTTTGTGTTTTTGTGAGTATAAATATTTTTTAAGGCTCCGATTTAAGATAATAGGTGGTTGATTTTCATAGCTCTAACACAATAAAAGAAATGGTTTATTCGAGATATGGAACGCCTGTGTCAATTTGCACTCTTCATTCAAATTGCATAGCTGTTAAAAATTTTAAAACAAATATTTCAGTGCTCTAAACCTGCGCCGAGCAAAGCCCGCCTCAATGAAACCTGTACCATAATTTGTTACACTTGTTACACATTTATTACTATTTATTACAACAAATCCCGATTTTATTACAGTTACCGCTTTCGAGGAACGACTGATCGGTTTAGCTTACAATAAAACCTGCACTGCCAAAATTGTAAATTTTCATGTAGCTATGCTATCGGAATGGTTCTTGGACCAGAATTTATTACAAGTTAATTACATTGAAAAGTTAGTTCAATACCACCAACTTGTCTAAGGGTAAATTTCACCCCAAAACGATTATTTAATTCAAAAACGTCAATTTAAACAACTTTAATAATTTATTACACCAGGCCGCTACTAGGTATGGGGCAATATGTTACTTATTTTGACTTTCTGAAGGGCATGCCAACCTTATAAATTAGTGCAAAATATTATGCTTGAGTCAGATTAGACGGAATTCGATTCAAACGGTAAAGGCGTCAAATTTGTTATTTAAAGTTCGATTTTTTCATATTTAATAATTGTCTTACTTCGCCAGATTTCTTTTTGTGGCTATCTCAAAGACAAAGTTTACAAACAAGAACCAACAACACGTGAGAACATGATTGAGCGAATCAGAAACACGTGTGCTGAAATTCAACCAGACACACTTCTAAGTTGTGTACAATCATTTGAATTGCGTATTAATAACTGCATTGAAGTCGCAGGCCATCATTTTGAACACTTATTTTAACCTAAAATTGTTTTATTCACCTGCCATTTACATTAATAAATTGTTTTGATGACGAATTTCGAGTATTTCCAATGAAAACGTGATGTTTTTTATTTCAAACGTATTGCAGAATCGAATGCGTGTGTTCTAAGAAGGAGAAATTGAAAAAATTGAATTTCATCGATTACAACGCCATCTATCATGAACCGAACAAAATATTTCATTCAAATCATACGTACTTTTAGTCGTAGAATCCGTATCTGCAATAAAAAATATGGCTTCCTATCTTAGTTTAAAAGTTACCCCCGCCCCACCTACAAAGCGGGGGGTGGGGGACTATTTTTTTGCACTAATGTATTTCCCCCGCGGTATGATTAAATTTTGATTATGGACATTTTTTCCGTAGAGTGGCTATTTTTCGAGATATTTGATCGTCTCAGTTTAAAAGCAACACCCGGTATAAGCGCCACAACTAGATTGTGGCATCAATGCAGGGAAGTAGAAGATTGTGTTGTCACTCCAGTGAGGAAATTGATACTCGGACTTTTTTTGTGTGGTAAGTTTGTGTGGAGTATTTTCTTTGAAAATACGATTTGGTAAATTTATCGGTTTTTATAATGGAATTTCTGGTAATCAATCTAATTTGGTCCTTGGGGAGTGGAATACATTATTGTGGTTTATGTTTGTGCGACGCTGTACTGATTCATTTTGCTTTCGATTTTTTAACTATTGAGGTGCTGCGTTTGATCGAAAGGAATGGAAAAATATATTTTAGTTCAATAGAACTGACTTTCTTTGTCAGGGAGGTTCACTATGGCCAACCAAATAAATAAATTGTAATTGAATGGTATAAGTACCTACCTACTTTTTGCTATTTTTATCGTTGCTAATTATTTATATAGTGATTGGAGTATTGTCAAATGAATAAAGCTTTTTTCATAATTGTAGATTTTGGTGTGTGGGAATCAGATTATTTAATTATTATCTCAAATAACATTTTTTATAGAAATGTAAATTAATAATGTAACAACCACCAATAAGTATTTTCAGAGTGGCATTCAGGTTTTATTTAATTTAAACGTAATAACAATAATTTAACGAATTGAAGATCTCTGGTTTAGGAGGAGGCATCACTGTGCCGATCGACTTGGAATTATTAATTTTCTAAAATTTTAATTTATTAGATGTATTTAACTAAGAATCAAATTACACAACGATAATAAATGTTATTTCTAATTGAATGAAGTGCTAATTTTTGTGATAAATTTTTAAGTTTAGTTTGTTATGAACTTTTACACTATTAAGGTAATCTATTTGGATCGATGGTGATTGGAGCATTAATAACTGTATAATTTGTTTTATTTTCTGATTTCCGACTTACGGGATATTAATTAATTTCATTTAAATAACCTTCTTTTTTGCAAGAAATTCACTAGTGCTGGAAATATTATTCCAGTAAATGTGATCAATGTAACACGCCGCTTCAAAAGTTCCCGGTCTAATAAATAAAACATAATTTGTTGGGACTATTCATCAACATAATTTCTTTCTAGAGCGATACAATCAGTCCAACGCCTCCCTAACATTTCGATGCCTTTTTGTAGAACGATTTAGCTTTGCCTTCAAAATAAACTTCAGTTTCGGCAACAACTTCTTCATTGGAGCCAAATTTCTTTTCCTCAAGCTTTTGTTTGAGGTCTGCAAACAAGTAATAATCGCTGGGGGCCAAATCTGGCGAATACGGTGGATCGACCTTGGACATGCTGCATTGTTTTGGTGAAATAGTGATTTTTTCATGGACAAATGTTCGTGCAAAATATGACAAACACGTTCAATTGATATCTTTACAATGTCAGCTATCTCACGCGACTGCACTTTACGGTCTTTCAAAACAAGTTCGTAGATTTTTGTTATGTTTTCTGGAGTCACAGCCTCATTTGAGCGTCCAGAGCGTGATACATTATCGGTCGTTGTACGAGTTTTTGGCCAATGTTTAGTGGAAGTTTTTGAGATATTGGCCAAAAACTGAAAATAACTTATATGGCCGCAGAAAATCAAAATATTATAGCGAAAATTCTAATCCATCAATTTTCCCCAAATTTTCCTCGTAGTCTCAGTATGACCTAAGCTATTAGAAAAACAATCGAAAGTATTGGTTACTAGTGGAAGTTTTTGAGATATTGGCCAAAAACTGATAATAAATTGATAACAAAATTTAAATTTTCAAAAGGATTGGTTATGAAATGGCCTAGTTTAGTCCAGCATGAACAGATCCTAGAATTTTTTCCTAAGTTTTGGACCCCTGATCAATACTTTTATCCAAATTTCATCGTCATTCTTTTAGTATGGCGGAAAGACGGAAAATTGTTAAATTTCAAGATTTCATTTATCGAGTTCCTTTACTTCGGAGATCAATCAATTTGTCATTTTAAGGATCACTTTTAATATTTTATTCCGCTGGGATGTTTTATTTAGTGAAAAAAGAGATACAAAATGAATAATAAATTCCCGCTGGTAATTATATGATAACTATCGACTAATATCACTTCTTTCCATTTTTTTAAAAAATCGGGTTTAGGAAAAATAAGAACACGGAACAAGCTATTTTAACAGTTTTGGAGCAAATAAGTGGGAGTATTGATTTAGGGCGGAAGTCATTTGGTCTGTTTGTCGATATAACTAAAACTTTTGATAAAGTAGACCATCCGATTCTCTTAAGGAAATTTTATTGTTGTGGCTGATCGATCACAAGTAGTGTCCCTGTTATTCCTTGTTTACGTGAATGGAATTTTCCGACGCCCTTTTTCAGATTTCCTCACCGCTTTTGCTGTCAACCTTTCGTTTGTGTACCCTGGTTCAAGCAAACAGGTTAACATATCAGGGATTGAACACAATTCTGATTTACTGGCGAAATGGCTTAAACCTCACAACTTACTTTTGAGTGAGAAAACTAAAATAGTACATTTTAGGGATAGCCAGGAACTACCTGATGGTCTTTCTTTCCATGATTTTGGCTATAACAAAGCTCAGACTTGTACTTCGGCTGGCTGTTTTAAGATTAGTGTAGTAAATGAAATTACATATTTAGGTACTTTGATTGATGCAAATCTAAATTGGTAATGGCCGAGATACCGCCCGAAATGTGCCGAAAAGTCATTGAAAATTACCGCAAAAGAATCAAGGCCTGTAAGAAGTCCCGTGGAGGACATTTGAATGATATCTTGTTTAACTAAAAATGGCAAGGATCAATCTGTAAAATGAAATAAAAATTACAATACATTCCGAATATTTTGTGTGTTTTTTTTAAGTTTACTTTATCAAGCTTGAATTGGATAACCCTTTATTCTTTGTAAATGTAAATTGGTTAAAATAAAATTTGTAATGAATATAAAACAAAAGTTCAAATGGGTCAATCAATTTTTCGTCGACTATTTCCGCCCACATGTTCACTCTAAATTGATGTTGAAGCCGACTACGCCGCACTTTTTTTGGTTTTTGGCGGGCCCAGCAGTACAAATAATGGATATTGAATATCTAAAACATGTTTCGTCACTCCATAAACTGTTTTTAAAAACTGCAAATTTTCTTGGCATCGACGCACATAGTAAGGGTGCAACTGATTTTTTTTTTTAAAATACGATTCAATCGTGCATGCGATTTTTCTAAAAAAACACTAAAAGTGGAATAACTTTTGCACTATCAACAATTCGAAAAATTTACTTGGCTGATTCGTTTGATCGTCCAATCCTGGGACACTCTGTATATTAATTTTATGCACGTCTTTTGTTAGTAAGCTCGTCCTGTGAGAATTGGATCTACATAGTAAATCTTGTAAGAACTTTCAGTATCATAAGTAATTTGATTTAATTTCAGTAGGTCGGAAAAGATTAAATTATAAAATTTTATAATGTTTAGGCAGCCGAAAAGTATTGATTTAGAATTCAATTTTAGGAAATCTTCTTGAAGACCACTTGGACCATTAAACCTATTAAATCTTTATCCTTCCTTCTAGTAAAAAAAGCACCTTTCCCTCTTAAGCGCCAAGAAATACAATTATAATATGAAAAAAATATTAGTTCTATATTTTTGATAACCAATACGAGCATCACGCGACCGTATAAAAATCGCGCACATGGAATAATCAATCGATATATAAGAAATGCTACAATTTATTTAAACCACGCAATTTAATTACGTAAGCTGGGCACGTGTCGATTATTCCAATTTGACTGAGTTTTTGCACGCGAACAATGTCAGGACAAATCAATTAGGAAATAAGTTTATGGCAAGAAGAATATTGATTGGTAATTTGATAAAAATGTAAACAGAATTCGTTCGTTGACTTCGCGCCCTCCCAACAACCGTTTTACGTGACTTTATACAGTATCTAATCTGTGTTCAATTGCATTATAATTATTTGGCATCTAGCCAAATGTCAAGTTTGATGTTTTGACTGAAACCCAATATCGCTGTTATCACACTCGTATTTCAATGCCAAGTAGAACGTATACAAACACGCGCCAACCAGTTTTAAAAGCTCTGTCCGCAGGAGATACTAATTGAACTTTGCAATTTTTGGTTCAATTTGATTTATTGGTGGTGTACAAATCAAATTTTGATTAGAATACTCCACACCCAGTACCGCATGTACAAAGTGTTATTGATGTGACATTGAATTTTATGTTCCGAAACATCAATAATCGTTTATATACGAGTAGCAATGTTTATTCTTATCTATATATTCGCATATTTGATTATTTAAATTTAAATTTTACTTCAAATATATATTGACAAACACATAAACACTACAGTGAAACAGGTCGAAGTTGAACCATTTAATATGACCACTTACCTGATTTCATTTTTAGGGAAAACCGTGTCGAATCTAGATCAAGAGAAATGATACTCGTATAAGGAAAGGAACCCGTTGAAAGCGGTTGCCTCGCTAAACAATTACCGTGAATGTGGTCCACATTGCAGGTTTCATAGCAATTCCTTAATTTTTGCATCAACCAAGTAATTTTATTATGTGTCTTAAAGAAAGTATTTGCTTATTTAGAAATGTCGATAAACAACTTCAAGTGCTATTTTTTATGTGTTTTAAATAAGTTATACAATTTGATATATGTTGATAGTATTTTGTAACCACATGTTGATTTCTAAGACATTTCTCATTGTGAGGTTTATTTTACGATTTCATTATGTCGTATCGTATATTGACCGCAAATTATATTCTGTGAATTGATATCTAGGGTATGCAAACCGCTCTATCAGCCAATGGTGGCTGAGACCAAATGTTACAGACTTCACTCTGCTGTCATTTGAGTAGTTGTCATTTTTTTGACAGATTGAAGTTTGGTTAGTTGTTTACATGTGACGTAATAGTGTAATTGCACTGTATTTGGGTGGAAATTCACAAACAGCAATAGTTCGTCAGCTCCAGCATTTGAATGTGAATAAAATGTTTGTGTATCGAACCATAACTCGATACAACGAAACTGGTAGCATCGCTAAACGCAACAGAGGTGGCCCTAAAAAGACAGCAACATCAAAAAAATGATACGAAATGTGAAGAAACGAATCCAACGAAATCCTCGTCAAAGTGCCAATCAATTAGCCGCACGTCTACATGTTTCACGATACAGCATTCAAACCATATTGAAAAATGAACTACACTTGAAGCCATACAAGATACAAAAAGTTCAAAATCTTACGGAGGCACAAAAAAAAGTTAGGCTTGAAGGAATACGAGCATTGAAGGCCTTGGCCGAACGTGATGAGATTCCAAAAATTGTCTTTTATGATGAGAAAATTTTCACCATTCAACAGTATGCGAATAAACAAAATGATCGTGTTTGGTTAGAGCACAAGCCCAACGATAATTTGGACACAAGAGTTGCCATGCGCAAGCAATCACCAGCTTATGTTATGGTTTGGGCTGCATTGACTGCAGATGAACGCACTCCTCTGGTTTTCATCGAACATGGAGTCAAGGTAAACCAAGAGGTGTACCGCCAAAAGATCCTAAACGATGCTTTGCTACCTCGGGCACGTAAACACTTTGGTACGAACCGTTGGACATTCCAACAGGACTCGGCACCGTCACACAAAGCTCGAGCGACACAGTAATTTTTACAAAATTGCGTTCCGCGGTTGATTTCGTCGCAAGAATGGCCACCATATATTCACCAGACTTGAATCCCATGGATTTCTTCATATGGTCCATTTTGGAGAGTAAGGTGTCCACTAAAAAATACGAAAGTGTTGATGCATTGAAGTCAGCTCTTGTTCGAGAATGGAATAAAATTCCGCAAGCTCACGTTCGGTCAGCATGCAATGCTTTCTATGGAAGACTGAATCAAATAATCAGAGCCAAAGGAGGTCATATCGAGCAGTAACATGTTTTCCATAAAATGTAATATGTTTTCAACATATTCCACGAAATTTCAATAAAAAATAATCAAAATTAAAAAAATTACAGCGTTTTCATTTGGTAACACTTGGTCTCAGCCACCCTGTATTTTAAAAACTAATCTCATTAATAGTAGTATAGGTCAGGAACCCACCTTTATTATTAGAAATACGCAGGAGGTTCTGAACGTTACTTTAGTCTCCGATTTTATTTCATCTTTGATCAGAGAATGGAGGGTAGCGAAGGAGCATTCCTTCTCTGACCATCGATATGTAACGTTTAAGCTCCATCTCCAAATTACAAATCAGTACGTCTTCAGAAATCGCAGGAGGATAGTATGGTGCGTATATAGGGAAGTATTGGAGGGAAGCATTCCATCTAGAGTTCCAGGGCTCCCGGGCACGGGTAGTGATCTGGATTCAATGGTGGATATTCTTACTAGGGCTCGCAATACCTCTATGAGGGAGGCCTGTCCATTAACAAAGCAGAGGGGAAAGCGGCAACCTGTTTGGTGGACCTCGGCACTTGCGGAGTGCCGAAGTCTGTGGGTCTGCTTTCAATAGAGCGAAGAGATCGAGAGAACGTCAAGACTGGGACTTATATAAGGAATGCCTTAGAGAATATAAAAGGGAAACAAGGAAGGCGCAAAGGAATTCGCGTAGGCTCTTCTGTGACAGAATGGAAGGGGTCTCGGAAACCTCGCGCTTAAGAAAGTTCTCTCTACCAGTCCAGCTGTGCCAGGCTATCTGATTAAACCGGATGGTGAATGGACGGCTTCTAGTGAAGAAAATCTTGATCTTTTGATGGAAAGTTACTTCTCGGGAAGTGAGGATGCGTCGATTGCGAGGCCTTTGGTTGACTGCGGGACCCAACTGTTCTGTACAGAGTATATTCTTAATATACGCAAGATATAATGGGCTATTAAAAGTTTTAAGCGCTTAAGGCGCTCAGTTTTTTCGGTTGGGATTGTACCAGCAGAAATTCAGAAGAACTCGGAGGTCTTGCTCCCCTGGCTGGAAGTTATCTTTAAAGGCTGTCTGAAGCTGGGGTACATCCCGAAGAAATGAAAGAAATGAAGGGAAGCTAGGGTGATTTTCATCCCGAAAGCGGGTAGAAACTCGCACAACAACCCTAAGGAATTAAGATCAATATCTCCGTCATCCTTTCTGCTGAAAATCATGGAAAGTCTGCTAGATGTCCATATCCAGAAACTGGGCACAGTCTCAACATGCGCACCATAAGAGTAAGTCCGTGGACGCGGCATTACATGCCCTGGTTCGCGAAATTGTTTCTCGATATCGAAAACGCTTTTAACAACGTGAAGGTGCAGGCAATTAGGGAAGGATTGTTGCCAATTGAGATTGAACACCCAGTAACCAAGCTAATTAATCACTTGCTAGGAAGTAGAAGGGTCATAGCGGGGATGGAGGATGTCAGAAGACTTATTGTTCGAGGAGCACCTCAGAAAGGTGTCCTCTCTCCCCTTCTTTGGAATGAAGTAAGTAACAGACTACTATTGGAACTGGAGAGGGAAGGAATAGGTGTGGTTACTTATGCCGATAACGTAGCGATAGTTGTCTCGGGAAAGCACCTGGGTAAAATCAGGGATGTGTTGCAGAATGCGTTATCAACCACTGCGGGTTGGGCCAGTAGATCTGGGTTGGTTATCAACCCATCTAAAACAGAGCGGGTCCTTTTCATTTGGAGGTATAAAATTCCGGAAGCGAGATTCCTGGGGATTCTTCTATAGGGATAGTAAGCTCAGTTAGACACCAAATACGATAGAAAGAGTGAAGAAGGCCACTGTGGCACTCTACTATTGCAAAAATGCTATCGTAAGAAAATGGGGTCTGAAACCGGAGCTGGTGCACTGGCTATACACGGCAGCAGTAGCTCGTTCTGCTGTATGGTGTGAGTGTATGATGACCAACTCTGAAGAAATTATCATACAGGAACATGATGGAGAAGATTTAGCGGGCAGCCCGTTTGCTCATTAGTGGAGCACTGAAAACGACACTCACTGGTGCCTTAGAGGTCATTATTCTGGTTGAAGTGTAGTACAATATCCTTGATTTATATCACTATCTATGTGGACAGTCGGATGGTCATCCTTTCACTGGATTCAGTTTCCCTGGCGTCAAGGGTGGCGTTTGATTGTCACACATCTCTTAACGAGATGAATGAACTATTCAATATCCAGTTGGTCTGGGTTCCAGGTCATTCTGATGTTGAGGGTAATTGAAGGGAAGACGAATTAACAAGGTACGGTACGACTCTCCAACTGGAATCAGGGAGAGAATGTGTAGGAAGGCCTATCTAGCCATAGGAAAGCAGTTGCCTTGGCAAATGCTAGGTGGCTCCCCAGTCCGACTGGTGGGGTAGCGAAGCAAGTATGGCTTGAGCTGAACTTGAAGCGCTCCAAGATCTTAATTACATTACTGAAGCGTGATTTAGGTAGAATTGTAAGGGTACTTACCGGACACTGCCTTTACTCTTGTTCACTTCCTATGCACATGCCCTGCGCTAGCTGACAGAAGACATGATTACTTGAGCAAATATACTATGGACAGCCTTTTTGATATTGGAAGCTATAATGTGCGAGATCTTTTACGCTATGTGAATAGCACTAGATGGTTTTAAAGGAAGTTTAATGATGTCGGATCCTGCGGTATTTTAAACTATTGCAATTCTTAGTGCTGCCTTAAATTTAGATTTTCTAAACTCACGCGTCATGTTTCGTTAGGAAAATTTGTTGGCCACAATATTAAACAAGTTTGAGTGTTATTTCATGCAGCTGGATGCTAGTTTATTCCTATCTATCAAATTCTAAGTACATTTATCGTTAAATTTTATTCAATAATTAAAAGAGCTCGCAGTACTTTCATCACTGTTCAAAATTTGTAAGTTTGGTCGCAATTCCTTATTTATGTCTAATCGATTAAAGTTTACGGCTTTCGTTTTTACACAACACAGAGCAACAGCGACCAACACAGACCCGGATTTGTACAAGATGGTATTAAAGGGAGATGCCTAAATCAAACAGTTCCAGAAGCAATCAAAACTCGTTCTAACAAAAAATCGCGATTGACGCTTTCAATCAAATATTTCATATTAAGAAGATTGACAAAAACGACGGTGTGTGAACGCGGGAGAATTATTGGTCTTCTTTCAACGCTCCAAGCAGCAAGCGGACAGAAACAGCGCATCATAGGTCACTTAATGTCCAAGGTAACGTATTAAGGAAAGGCAATAGCATTTAGCTCCCAGACTTAGCCAGGAATCGACTTTTGGGAAATGTTCTATTTGGTTTCCACCATGATCAGCGAGTCGGGAAATTTAACGAATTAAATAGCCGACAACAACCTATCCTAAACAAAATAATAAGTCAATTCCCATCTAGCGAGAAATTAGGTTTAGGAAGAACGCATTAAGTAGAGCATACAATAAGTACAGCAATAATGCGTAATTTAAACCGGTGGCTTCAGCCATTTTTATTTCATACGGGTTGGTATTAACACCCTGAAGATCCTTATACTGAAAAAATGATAACGAAAATTTGAAATCCTCATATTAAAATTTTTTAATAACAAAATCCTTAAAAAATTCGAAAAATTGTTTAAACTAAACAGGAGTGCGTGTAGAATTGTAGTGGTTAGCAGCTTAGGCAACGGGTGGTCTCTGCGCTCCCTCTGCCTCTGCTTAACGATGGACTTTTTATTTCAACTTGGGATGGTATAGGAGCGGTGATCTGTGAACATGTCGGGAATACAGTACTGGAGCTATTGGCAATATCATTAGCGATACCAAATTAACTATTTGGTTTAATTTATAAAATTTATATCAACAAACAATGAGCCGTAAAGGAATTTTAGTATTTTAAATTTCGAGATAATTATTTTCAGTATTTTTCTGTTTCATCATTTTACAAAATATTGTTTTCGGGATTTTAGTTTTCTTCATTTTCGGGATTTTAATTTTCGGGCTTTCAATACAATCCCAATACTGGCACATGATACACAGCTCGTGTTAACGCAAATTTGGGTCAACAATTTGGCGCAACATTTAAATTGTAAATTTACTCGTAATAAATATATTATTAAGGATTAAAATTCAGTACTTCGGGTTTGGGGGTTGTACAATTTCAGGATTTGGTATTTAAATTGTTTTATATTTTTTATTGGGATTTTCTTGTTTCGGGATTTTGAGTTTCGGGCTTTCAATACAATCCCAATACTGGCACATGATACACAGCTCGTGTTAACGCAAATTTGGGTCAACAATTTGGCGCAACATTTAAATTGTAAATTTACTCGTAATAAATATATTATTAATGATTAAAATTCAGTACTTCGGGTTTGGGGGTTGTACAATTTCAGGATTTGGTATTTAAATTGTTTTATATTTTTTATTGGGATTTTCTTGTTTCGGGATTTTGAGTTTCGGGCTTTCGATGGAATCCCAATTAAAAATATTTTTAGTAGAGATACTTTTTAGTAGAGAAATTGTTTCAGGTTTGAATGATTGCCCCTGTCTATGATTGGCCCTGCATTTAGGACATAAACTCCCGACAGCATAAACTTCCTCCCTCTTCCATATCTAAAACTACCAATTATGATATCTCGCGAGTAGAGTATGATATTCATGCCATATAGAGGGCATGAAAGGGGAGGGTGGGCGAATCAGTTCCAAATTTTGAAGCCGTTAATTTTTCGGGATGAAATGTTCCATAATGTTCTAAGGCTAAACCTTTCTTACCGTCTTCCCAACTATTGCTCTGTATTGCAAGCTGGACTAATTACAAGCACTAATTACAAGGAAAAATTTAATATCAGTAGGTGTGGGATTTTTACCTAGAGTCAGGCTTAATGGCGTAGCAGAAAGATATAATAATAAGCAATGTCAAGCTACCATTGCCACAACTGCTCATACAAAATGGGAAGAAACATCCTTCCCTCCTTAACATGCATACTCGTTCATCCGAACAATAATATGTGATTTCTATAACCTTTATGAAGCGGCCAAAACCCTTCACAGGATGAAGCATTAGTGAAAGAAAAATGCAATCAGTCTAATATTCAGCTGATGAGTGTCAAGGCACTCCAATATTACGGAGAATATAAAGGCTGATGAACTTGCTCGTGAAGATGCAGCTAGTCTTATCTCCACAAGCAGAGCAAATGTTGAAATACCTATCGCTACCTGTAAACTAATGTTTTGGGAGAAACGTACGACGAGATCAACGTAAAATAGTGTAATAGTACCAATATACCAAAAATTAGGTCTGTTAAGATTTACACAGTTGGTATCGCTTGCGCGGCGCATCACTTTTAGCTAAGCAACTGTCCCGCCTATCGGAAACTGCACTTCTAAATGTCCTTTGGCGAGCTTTTAATCCATCTAATCTAACCAACATTATAAAAAAAAATTGTTATTCACTATTACAGAAATTTGTATAAGAGATTATTTCTCAATAGCAATAGTGCGCTCGGAACTGCTTCTTTGACCTGAGTTGGTTCACGGTTGTGCTTTGAGCTCTGTGAAGACTGTATAAGTACGAGTATACGCTGCTGAAGAGAATTCCATTTATTGTTAATGAATTTAGGGAAGTTTTCATGAATTTAAAATGTAATTATTTTTGGTTAATTAGTTCATTTATTTTGTTCCAAAAATACCCATAAAGTATAAAAAAATAACTTAAATTTGTAAAGAAATATTCAATAATAACATATGCCTAATAAGTATAATTTCTTCAAGCCAATCTATATTACCATGTCAAGTTAAGTACGCGTGATCCATTTCAATTGAATCTCTTAACAAGAAATAATTGTTTCAACAACAAATAAAGAAATAATAAGAAACACGCTCTGTATTTCATAAATAATTGACGCTAATTGCGTAACAAATCTAGTTGTTTGGATACACAACACTTTGCCTCAATTACTGTCGCAGAATATTTCTTTGTACATTTTTATATTAAAGTATTAAACGTTTTCAACAAGAATTTGGTGTACTTACTTCTAAAACCTCACCACCGGCTGATGCCGCCGCACAATTATCCGCATCGGCTGGTGTTGCTATCGTTGTCGTCGTCGTTAAATTACTTGTATTAAATGCTGTTGGAATTGCAGCCACAGAATGGTGTCCAGCTAGCGCAGTGTGATTCAACATGGCAACCATGGCTACGCTAAGATTTACTTTTAAGCCATAAATGATTGCCATACCAATTGAACCGAGCACAGCGAGAATGTAACGTGCGGGTAGTAGTGCTGTAATAGAATAAAAAAATAACACATTTATGATTAAAGCCAATGACATTGCTGAAAATATGGTTTTGAGACAAAGAATTTGTTGCGGGTAATAAATTTCTCTGCGATTTATCACTAAAACATAACCAGCTGCGCGTTTAGTTTGTGTGGGTACTGTGTATACGCGAGATAATCGTCAAAACATACAAATTCTTTAGTATGTTAATCTTGAAGCCAAATTAATGTTATTATAATTAGAATATTATATTGCAAGTAGAAAGCGAAATTAAAAAAAAAATCTTACTAAAGTAAATTTGCCAAAAATGATAACAACTCCCGGCCTTTTTTGCTCGTTCGTGTAAATTTTAATTTACGCGATTAGTTAAAATAACAATATTGATAAATATTAGTCAGAGCCTAATTCGCCTTAATTTGCGGCGTAAATATTTGGCCATTACACGGCATAAATATAACATATCTGTGCACAGAGAGTGCATTTAATTAATTAACTGATAAAATGTTCGATTGCACGTTATTACTTAATTTATTAGTAAACAATAAAAAATTTATAACTGCTTACGTAGAAAGTAGTTATCGATTGAAAATTAATTGTTATCTTTATGAACAACTTGACCTACCTTTCATATTTAAAATTTAATTCGATTTACTCTTAGACCTCTCACATCTGTGAAATTCCGTACTTAAACATTAATTAACTATTGTAGATTCATCAATTTCATGGTAATTAAATCGTTTATTTAAATATCATTCACGTTTTCATATAGAGAGCAATATAAATACGAGCTATTCACACATGGTGTTTATGTTTGCGTTAGCCGGGGCTGTGATATGACACAGACTATAAAATTTTATAGTAAACATATTATAAAAGTGCGGGATGAACATCTTGTTTAAAATTGGTTTGATTAACTCAACTGTGATATTTGAGTAGAAAATTGATCGTTTATAGTGATCGCCATGTAGGTTCTGTAGTGTGGTTGGACACGCTTTAGGAAGATGTAATTAAAACTATAGCATCATAAATCAGCAACATCGAAAGACCAGCTCTATAAATGTTGAGGAGTCAATTACCAACCCAGAGAGGCCTGCCAAGCTCAGTTAATTATTTATTTTCCACAGAGAGAAATCAAATATGATTGAGATCATTTCTTTATCAGCAGCCGAATGAAAGGCATATTTGCGACTGGAAATAGAAATAGCGATAGCCATGACAAGTATAAGGTTCTTAGAGGAATGAAGAAAGATCAAAGTGTTTCCAAAATTTATTAATATTACACCTAGTAAACAACAAGATAATATTCTGCGGCTACAAGTTATTTCAAAGAAGCAAATTGATGCGATGATAAAGTCAATCAATGACCGAGGCTCAGTGAAAGAAAATGTTTATTACATTTGCCTGAGTAGTCCGCTAATACAAAATTGGTATTTTTCGTATTAGAATATAGATGTCCCTGTCTAACTCTACACATTTTCCACTGCATTTCTATCTGCAGATACAAAAGTAAGCTAAATTTTGACATTTCATCAAAAAAAATATTTCTTGTGCTGTGTTTCTGGGGTCCAAAATTAACCAGACAAATTATACCGTAAAAAATTAGTTTATCGATTTTTGTAAAATTTTAACGAAGTTAGCTCGATTCATGGTGAATTCTTATTTTTTTGGAACTTCATATCAAAATATTTTTGATGTGAATTTGTTTTGTTTGGACAAATTTTTTTTTTAAATTTTCGTCCGCCATATTTTAAAACTTGAAAACACTTGAATAAGGGAGAAATTCATCCAATATATAATCTAAAGTATCACATACACAGGCGATACGTCAGATACGTTAGTCGTTACAAATTCAAATTATCAAAAAATTCTGCAACTTGCAATAAACCGCGCTGTACAATTTTTTGGAGGTTAAAATAAAATTAAATAAATAAAAATATTGTTTTAATCCCAAATGACTGTTGAAGAACCAAAGAAAAGGTCCAATACAGTGTTTAAACTGCCAAGAATATGGTCAGTCAAGGACTTATTGCAAGTTTATATCAGTGTGTGTCGTACGCGATGAACTACTCCAAACCAGAAGTGCCCCAATACCAAAGAACTCCAACTGAAACCACACTGCAAACTACCGGGAATTTCCAGTCTAGAAAAATATTATTCAATTGTCACAACCCAGGCGGCACTAAGAAACTAAATCAGAATAAGATACTGTACTTTCGCATACACCAAATGACTCTCGTTCGCTCAGAACATCAACTAGCAGAGCAACATATGCAAGCTTCTTCCAAATCGAATTATCAAATGCTGAACCTACGCTCAATAACTGAATGCAATTGTTGATGTAGTTAATAACAACAATGCAAAATATGCTACAAGCAATTCTACAAAATCAAACAATTATCATACAGAAACTAGAATGTCTCCGATAAATTATCCGAAGATATGCCACTGGAACGCAAACGGTAAATGCCAACTCAAACTCGAATTACAATATTTCCTAGCAAAATACAAAATAATGGTTACGAAGTCTATGACACGAAACATCCCTTAGGCAGAGGAGGAACTGCTATTATTATAAAAAAGGCGGATTAGCCATTATGTTCTAAATGAATATAACACTGAGGAAATTCAAGCAATCTCGGTATGTGTTGATCTCTATAAAGGAAGTATTGTCATCGCTTCAATATATTGCCTTGTGATTTTGCAGTCACAGGTAAAATAAACTGAGAAATAATCCAAACTAAACCACTTTTAGTATTATGTTCTGACCACTCTCCGGCCTTACTACATTACTGGGCTGAGCAAAAGCTATGTTCTACAATCAACCATTTAATGATCACTTTCACTAACTGGTTGAAATTCAAGATGTACATCAGTTCACATATCGACTTGAAATCTACGCTGCAGACGGCTAACGATATAAACATTGCTATGGAAAACTTTAATGATTTACTGGTCAACGCAGCTATTCGGCCTCGCCTAAACCAAAGAGAAAACATACAAAGCACAAAATAACATCCGCTGAAATAGAAAAAATGTTAACAAAGAAACGTCGCTTACGACGCATCTGTCAAATTAATCGATCGCCAGATGCAATAAACAAAACTTTAACCAGGCGAAAAGAAAACTGCAAAGCCTACTCTTATGGAACCAAACCGCCTTATGGAATTATCTCTCCATTCGAGAACCAAACCCGCCAATTCGTCTTTCTAACGGGGAATGGCTTAGAAGTGACTTTCGAATAATGTCGAAAGTATTCGAAAAATCAATTATCGAAAATATTAAATCGGAACTACGAAATATCATCCCTTTGGGATGATCCAAATCATCAATTTGGTTTCAAAGCCGAGTATGGAACCATGGAGCAAGTGTACCAAGTAGCTACAGAAATAAGGCCAGCTACCAAGAGGAAAAGTACTGCTCCGCAAATTGCCAAAAATTTACCGTCATATGAAGTCGTATTTGTCCAATACAATACCTGTAAATCAGGCGAGAAAAACATTGTTGCAGGAATACCACAAGGCAGTGTGATTGGCCCAACGCTATATTTAATTTCCACTTCAGACCTACCAACGTCTTCGCAAATTATGACGTCTACTTTCGCAGATAATACGGCAATCATACAACTTATCTATAACATCGAAATCTGGCTAAAGAAATGGAAGATAAAGGTCAATGAAGAGAAATTGACCCACGTAACATTCACATTAAATAAGCTTACTTGTCTGCCTGTCACAATGAACGGAATACAACTCCCTCAAGCAAATGGAGCAATAAATACTTAGGCATCCACCTGGACCGGTGGTTAACTTGGTGGAAACATATTCTAATGAAGCGAGACCATATCAAATTAAAAGTGGATGAAATGCACTGGTTGATGGGGAAATATTCAACCTTGACATAGAATTCAAGCTTCTTTTGTATAACACAATGATTAAACCAATTTGGTCACGGATGTCAATTATGGCAATCAACCTCAAATTCGAATCTTGACATTGCCCAACGAACACAATCAAAAATTCTCAGATTTTTGTTTTTTACGAAGTGCACCTGTAACTTCGTAAAAAACAAAAATATACATAAGGACGTTAGCATCCTAACTGTCAAAGACGGATAACAAATAAAGCGCACGACAACCAATAAAAATAATTGATGAAATGTCAAAAATTTAGCTTACTTTTATCGTACCGGCAGATAAAACTGTGGTGAAATATGTGTAGAGTTAAACAGAGACATCTATATTATAATACGAGAAATACCATTTTCGCCAGCTAAACCGCGTTCTGTAAAATAAAATTCAGTAGTGAAATTTTCGTTTTCGCTTCCGCTTGTGTCATTTTATGTGAAATTGTATTTCACTTCAGCTGAATACTAGTTAATACTAGGTAGGATATTTTATTAACCAAAAAATAAACAGAAAAACTAATAAATAGAAAAACTATTTAAAAAATGTCGAAATTTTGAGTCAAACCGAAAAGGATTTCGATTGAAGAATAGTTTCATATTTAAAAGTGTTCCTCAACCTAGAGTACTCAGAGAGTTTCGGCTGTATCTGTGCAGTCGCCAACACCACACTCTTCAGAGACTGGCCAAATGGATTAAGGGATGAGCCAATCATTGCTTAATCCATTTAGATGAAGCTCCAAATTATGAAGATCATCAATAAAAAATTAGCACCTGGGACAACATCTAAACTTGCAATCGCTGATGACATTAATCCATCTCATATGGATGAAGAACATTTAGAAAATGGTACAAATTGGGTCTACCGAGAATAAAACACCAAGCAAATTGGAGAAAGTTTAATCATCAAGAAATAACTAGTTCCAGAACAACAACCAGCTAAACCAAAAGGAAAGCACCTCCAAATGGAAGGTGGCAGAATCTCAAACATATAGAGCTTTGGTTATAAAGTTTAATTTTGACGGGCAGGCTTGAATGGTGTACTTATAAGACTAATCGGCCAGACAAAGTTATGGCTAGAAGTTTTCGCCCAACTTACGCAAAAGAGGAAATTATTGAGGATCTCAAGCAAAAGTCTCATCAAATAAAAAATTCTGTGAATAACATTAAGAAAGAATGAAAATTGAACAAGGAGTCAAAATCAACAAAAGAAGGCTTTCTCTATTTAAGCTCGCTTTTGGTAACAAAGCAAAACTGGAAGTTGTCTACTATACCAAAGATAATACTTAGCATGAGATCAACTTGAACCAATATTTACAATCGGAGGCGATTTTATGCAAAAATACTTCTCTACTTGAGATTAAGAGTGACCTTTAAAAAGGAAGAGTGCTGTTTGCAGTAGAACGAGTTTCACTTTGATAATCAACCTATATTCCAGTTTTAACTTAGTCAGCATGCATACGAATATTTTTTTACGAAAGACGTTCGATTACTTCTTACCTTTTCTCTTAACGCGCATGAAAAAGAGGAAATATAATTTTTAGTCAATATTTGATGCTATGTTGACGAAGTTACTTATTTATGACGAGTCACATTAGCTTCTCAAATGATTCGTCCAATGACTGTCGACGTTAGACGTCTAGTATGAGACTTGTCATAAACATTTCTTCTTTCATGACAAAGTCCTAAGTGAAACATGTATGACAAGTCTTCGATGTATCTCTTTTTGTCACTTACTTTTTAATATATGTGCGTGTGTTAGGTAAACGACATGACAAAGTTTTCATTTCGTTTCATGTTCTCTCGTTGTGACGACATCGCTATTATTTTTATTTTTTGTATTGGGGTAAATTTATTTAACGTTTTGTAATTTCTGAAAATTTTCTAACACGTGGCCGAAATGATTATAAGATTTTTTAAGGTGGCAGCATATATACGTTATTGGTCTATTTAAATGTATGTCAGACGTATCATACACGACTCATTTCAGATATATCACTTACAATTCATGGCTGAAAGGTCACATATGATTAGTTTACGACTTCTCGTATAAGACTCATCCCAGACGCGTCATAAACGATTCATCTCAGACTTGTCACAAACGCAAATCAGTCTCATTTGCTGATAACTGACTATATTCGTGTCATGCTGGCTGCCGCTGATAAGTCATTGCTGTGACGTCAATGCCTTTCCTGCTGGGTCATTGGGCTACGAATAGAAACAAAATATACCCAAAAAAACAGGGAGGAGATTATGTCAGCCATGTTATTATGACCTGACTTACTCACGTGTTATTATGGCAATCAGTGCAACGAATTGTGCATTAGTTAAATAGAGTTAAGCAGTTAAATAAAGTCGACTGACATTTCATTTTAATTTGGGCCGAGTAGATTTCAATTTTCAAATGCTCAGATGGGAATTATGTTCATAAGTTAAGTTCATTTACACATCACTTTGCTCTCGGCTTTCGCACGCTAAAATTCAACAATTTTAGGATTCCCTCAATCATGAGCATTCGTTCTTATCTCCGGCATATTATCCACGGCCTTTAATCCCTCCTCTTCCTTTATTAGGTCATTACCTACGGCTAATTACCCCAATGACAAAAAGTTTATTATAGACAATTTGGAATGCGATATTTTAAAATTAGATATGTTGAAGTTTTAAAAACGCATAGGTTAGTTTTAGTACCGACTTAGCGCTGCAGCAAAATCAATGTAATGCACTCTACAGACGTTTTGTTTATAGGTTGTTAGACTCTGGGTACGACCACAAAAATATCGATCGAAGAGTTGAACTTCAAAATTCGGTTTCATGCCTAAGTTCTCGAGAAAGATAAAGCTTAACATTTATTAGATTTCAAGGACAATTTATTCAACACACAACAATTACAAACAATTTCAAGTTTACACTGCAGACGCTCATCAATTTTTAGATCATCTGCATATAAAAGACATCTACCATAAATAAGACACTGCATCACATCATTAATAAAGATTATAAAAAATATTGGTCCCAGGTGACTATCTCGTGAGACACCAGAGGGTACGTTATATACGGACGAATCATCGCCCGAAATTTTTACGTATTGATTTCGTAAACTTAAATAAGATGCAATTGGAACTAATTAATTATATTTTTCAAATGAAAATCAAGTCTCGATTTAATTAAATCACTGATATAATCGAAATTCCTCTATAACAAGTAATGTCACTTCTACTGCTTCATTTAAATATTGGTATAACAAATTACAATTTCCAAAACTTGGGAAATGAGGCACTGGAAATATTTAAGTTAAACAAGTGGGGCAATAGATGACATATAGAATAGGCACATTTGGTCAATATCAATGGAGTAATGCCGTTCGAACCTGCACTCTTGTCAGTTTTAAACTTTCTAAGCCGTTCAGTACTCCAGAAACCGTGAATTGAAACCTAGCGGAAGGCTGCAAATCTAACGGACTTAAATTGAAGAGAGAAGTGAAAGACGGATTATTGAAGGTCGCACGCGGATAGCCCTGTGATTTCCATTTCGTGTGATGAGTGAAAAAAAAACAGTTTCGGATTGGCACAAATATCGTTCTCTCTTTATAGGATATCCATTTTGTATAAGAAACCATTTACTCTTTACTAGAGATCATTTACTCTAGATCGTTTACAAGCCTTAAATGCTTTAGACTTGCAATAAGCAATATTTTTGGAACGGAAATTAAACCATGGCTCAGCATAAACGGAATTTACGAGTTTTTTTGGTACAAATAAATCAAAACTAGTATTCAAAACTTTGTAACACTCAGATATGGCATCCGAGATATTCAGATTGCGGAACAGTGTGGTCCAATCCACGTTTAGCAGAAAATTAATCAAAGAAGGCACACTGGTTTTCACAAAATCATATTTAAATTCATTATTATTAAATTCGCAAGAATCAAAATCAATAAAATAAAACTAAATCGAAAGTGGTGTGTGATAGATACTAGAATGTCCGCAGCTAAATCAAGACACGCCTCGAATTCCAAAGTTATCTAACACCTGATTCCATAGGTCATCCACAGTTGATCCTTAAAAATCAACGTCTCCCCATCTCCAGGCAATTTTGGGTAAATTAAAATCGTCTGCGCGCGCCTAGCTCATATTTTAATAAAAATCCACAAACCCATTGCATACATCTTCAATGCTGCCATAGAGACCAAAAAACACCAAACACGCCACATTTGATGTTAACAATGAGTGATTCTCCACTGTTACGTATCAAATCCACACGTATAAATATTAATTCTTTTTCAATGCGAAATGATACCGCCATCAATAATTATATGATGTTCTTGGTCTCCCGATACTGACGAAATACAGTGTAAGATAGATGCTATTGAAGTTAAAAATTCTTTGCGTTACTTCATGAAACTAAACATGAACTGAACCGGATCAGATCAAGCATTAAGAAACACAGCTGTTATACAGATTGTTCTTGTTAGTGCTGTTGTTGATGTTAGAGTTGTTGGTCGATTTATTTATACTACTAATAGATATAATATTTGTTGCAGGCATTAATCGTTTATGGATGTTAGGATAACACCATTGTCGTTTTTTGGCCGTGAGATCATGTGAACAAATCACCTTACTAAAACACTCTTCGGTCAGAAAGTTGTAGATAAAATTTGACTGGAAAATTTTCTGTCCACAGTAACCTTAAACGAGACTGTAGTCGTATCTCTCATTTTAGGAAGCAATATACGACAATCAACTGCACCAAGATCATCCAGCTTTGATTTAAGCTAATCGACTAGTACATCCTTTACTATTTGTGGATTAAAAACATATTCCTTCGTATTATTGAAGACACGACAAAGATTCCCAGTCTGCTTTACAAAAATGTGCTCTAAGTTGCTGAAAAACTGAGCCTGAATCGCATACTAATATTGTTATATTATTTTCCACAAATAACCAAATGCAAACGGGTTTTGTACAGCATAAAGTTCTCCATACACACAAAAATCATCGAAAAATGTAATCCCTTTATTTTTGCAAGGACAACCGGTTTAATCTTAAACGTTTTAAGGAAAGGAGAACATTTCGGTACTATGCAAATTAACTGTGTCATGAATAGCGTGTGAAAATGGGTCGTAGTAAATAGTTTTCGTTTATCATTCGCAGTAATCACGCTATATAGTACAACGAATTTGCATTTGGTCATTGAACGATAATTATTTTGTAGTATTCGAATTAGATAACAACCACAACCTCAAATTATTTTACTCATCTGGTTAGGCACGGGCATATTAAATGTTATCCATGCGCAATTGCAAATATTGTACTGGACAGTCAATATATTTTGGTGGAATGGTTTGATGATTTATAAATATTCTGTGTAATATTCACCTCATGTTGAACGCTTATTTTCCAATTGAGTTGCTACTACATTTTTCGTGGGAAATGAGGGATAGTAAAATATTAAAACTACAACTAAATACAAACACGTACAATTATATTTAGAATTTAAATGGAAAAATGCATTATTTCGTTGACGCGAATGTGCAGAAAATATAAATTCTTAGTATTAAATGACAAGAGATGTATGTAAGAGATCATCACAATTACTTTAAAATATTTTTCAAGGTGGCATACCGCTCAAAACATCTGGCGGTATTAAATTCTCTAAAATTTTATCTTATCTGATATTAACAATATTGTTATCGAGCCAAATCTATTATTTATTGCCGCCGACGTGTTTTTCGTGTATTTAAAATTTAACCATCCCAATTTATCACCACTAACGAATCACGCAACTCTACTGAGCAGTTGCATTATAACGAGAAACCCTATAATTTCGATTGTATCATTAAATAAATTAGTAGATGAATTACCTATGCACATCGACACAAGGTCAAGTTCAATGACCTGTCTGTTGCTGAAAATTTAGTTATAACGAACACTACTCGAAGAATTCTCCTTCACAATATCATGGAAAGTTGTGCTTTTCACCTTCAAACACCCTTGACAAATATAAAATAATATTCTCATTTTCATTTTTAAAAACACGCACACACATACACATGTCAAATTCAGAAATAGAACTTTTCCCAATTTTACTTTCACTATTCTTTATTCTTTATCGTAAAGCATAATTTTATATAGGTAGCTTTTCCCATTTTTTCTGTCCGCCAAAAACTCACAAATCGCAGGTAATCAAAATAAATAATCTCGCACAGTTCACTTAAAATGATTGTAACATGGAAAATTCGAATGGCAGTATAAATAGAAACCATATTTTTAGATACAAAAAATTGGTTCTTATCACTCTATAGCGATTGACCGCGCGCACTATAAACAAATGTTAATACTTACACCCAAGCACATTTCCTTTCGTCGGCACAGCTTTATCCATTTTTGCCCACTTTAATATCGGTTTTATACAACTTTGGTATATAAGTAAATTTTCTTTTCATACACGGACACACAATACCACAATTTTCACACACGTATGCAAATATGCAATAAACAAAAATTTTCCAAAATAATTTTCACTTAAAAATATAAAAAAAAAATTTTTTATTAACAAAACACTTTTATTACAATTACTATTTTTAGTTTAAAAACTATATGAACGCTTTAAATTTTCGAATTCATGACTTTGCGGCACCGCGTCCAGTGTAGCAATGAACTAAACAAAAAAAAACTTTTCTATACGTTTTTACTCCAATCCACAGTAGCGATCAGTACGACGAATCGTAATCAAAACATGACATTTTTATTTATTTTATATTCGGATATGAATGCGCGTGTGTGTGTGTGTTTTTAAATTATGTGTGCGCGTGTAAAATGAGACGGTTTGAGAGTGGCTGGGGTTAGGGGTATTTTGGCACGCGCGTGCGAGAAATTCCGAGAGAGAAATAAAATGTATAAACTATTGTTGTGCCGTATATTGTGCCACTCAGATTTAAAATTTATAAAATTAGACCGGGAAATTTTATGTACGGATCATCAGGTGGTTTATCACTAAAAATTGATTAATTTCTTCGTGGCGGTTGTGCTCGCGCAAAAACTCTTAATTAAATTTAATCAATATGTACTCGTATATGTTTCAATTGGTTGTAAATCGATCTGTAAATGAAATTTTAATTGGCTTTACCATGAAGCACAAGCACAAGTATTCTCTTGTTTAAATTGAAATGGGAACGATGAACCAAGAATAATTTTTATTGTTTCGTGTTCATGAAGTGCCCGCATGATGTAGTATCGATTGATTTTATGATATTGTGATTCAGTGCCTCATGGAGTTCTCTTTGCATATAGGATATTATTCAACCATCATATGTGACGCACGTAAAAATGATGAAAAATCCCTAATGAAGCGATTTGGTAACGATAATTGAGTCCGGCAGTGAAGTTGAGAGAAGCAGTTGAAGTTCTGTTCCGTCTGTTGACCCATTATATGTCATCATCGGCCGAACCGGAGGCCGAATATATAAAGTCATTTTCTGCCAATGACTGGGCAGCACACATAAAGAAGGTTGGACAGGGTTGGCATGATGGAAATTATCATCGAAAAAGGACTGCCCAAAACTAACCAAAAGACCAAGAATCGGATCATGGGAATTCTTTTAGAAACTCACAGAGTCGTCGCAATTTTGTTGGGGCACAGCTAAATAAGATAGAAAGGACAACATGATTTTCGGGCACAGACTGAACCTCATCTGGGGGGCTATTATGAAATAATCCGATATCAGATTTTCTCCGATATCGAAAATTGTTTGGTCGAATTTGTCAAATGTAAGCATGAAGTTAGCAATAATGCGTTTTATAATTGATATGAGTTGCTAAATTTTATTTTGTTGTTGTTTTTTAATTGACTAATGATTTGTCATTTAAAATTGTTTTTGGTTTATTAAATTAATTCGGGTTTCCAAAGAGTTGTTTCATTTTATATTAACTCGAGCGGAGCCCCATTTTCAAGAAACAAAAATTTTTGATGCGATTCCACCGATATTAAAACTGGCAGCCACTTTAAGGTTTTTTACAGAAAGATCTTACCAACAATCTGTGGGACAAGATTTTTTGATTGGAATGGCTCAACCAACTGTTTCCAGAGTGTTACCCGAAACTCTTTTAATATTGGAGTCAAAAATGTGTAGGGAATAAATTAGCTTGCTCCTTAAACTGTGGAGCATTTAAATATTTTTTAGCGATTCCCTCATTTCGTTCCATAAAACCGACAAGTAACTCAAATTGGTCTCCAGTTGTTGCTGTAGTCCTAATAAATTCAAAATAAATAATTTAATTATCTTAAATATGAATATTTTGTATTATTTATTTCTTTATTTAAAGAAATCTATTTTGTGATTTAACAATTAAAAATTTTAAAAATAATTCTTCAGGAAGTTGTCCTAATGTATTTAAACTTAAATAGGTCGTCGACGATGTTGAATGATTTAGACGACCTATTAATGGGGTTATTTTCTTCAAAGTTTGTGGAATGATGTTCTAGTGCTAACAACTCATGGTTTCGAAATGTTCTGCAAGGCACATGAATTGATATGTTTTCCAAAATGTCAGCTGAATCAATGTGACCAAGCAAAACGTTACCAATAAAAGCCGCGCCTAAGAGAAGTCGTGTATTTTCAAGCATGCATATTTTATAATCCGTGCATCTTGTTGAGTACGGAGGTAACCGAGCCACATGTTCATGGAATGGTAAATTGTGATCGTAATCCCAGCCATTTTTAATTAAAAAGAAAATCAGAAACGTAAACGAAATAGAGTGAACATAAGGTTTGAATATCTTTAAATTCACCTGTCCATCTTTTAACAAATCCAAACATGGCATTCGCTTTCGAAATACAATTTTCAGTATGCTCAATGGGCATTTTCGACAAATGTAACACCTAAATCTATCATCTCATTGACTCTTTGCAATACTTCGTTGTTGACTTTGTATGAAGTAATTAATGGATTTCTCTTACGACGGAAAGCTTTGATTTTGCGTTTCTTAATGTTTAAATAAAGCGAGTTTCGGTGTGTACTCACTTAATCTATTGATGTCTTCTTGGAGTTTCTTCATATCTAGCATTCCATTAACAGTTCGTTTTATTTAAATATGTTATACTTACATTTTAAATATTTTTAGTTTTTGTATTTCGTAACAAAAAATGAAATTCGTCAATTAAATAGCAGTCGGGTTTTGACATTCGATTTTCGGAGAATCCGATTTCATTTTGTCTTTTTAGTTTCATAATAGCGGATTTTTCGATATCGGATTTTCATAATAGCAAAATCCGCTTTCGGATCCGACATCGAATTTTATTCATAATAGCCCCCCTGGCCTATGAGAAAGTTCTTCATGAAGTTCAAACCCGTTTTGTATATCGGATTCTATCGGCGCTATTCAAGACTCGGTTTAGTAATATCACGGTCATTCAAAGTGACGGCCCAACAGAACCAAATTATGATAAGAACAAGTATCAATTTTATAACCACCCAAATTAACGCACGCCATAATAATGTCAAGCTCATTATCGGAGAATTCAACGCTAAATTAGATACTGACAACATGGAGCATGAGTGAACAACAGCGGGAAAGGGTTTTATATAATGGGCAAATATCAATTTGTTCCAGTAATCAACTATGTACAGGAGTACATTACACTAGGAGTGCAGTACTCTCTTGAATCTAGAAAATACATATTGATTGCTAATCAACAAAAGCTCTTCCACCTGAGGGAGTTTTACGAAGACCCAACGGGTTTCGCCCATTTAGAAGAAAACTACCTAACACCTGATACATTACGACATTGACACAATTGCAAAATTAAAAACACTGGACCCAGGCAATTTGCCAGCGAAGCATTTTAAATACACCTCTGACATTGTTGCGCGCTCCAACAACATGCCTCACTTTTGGAAGAATGGTGTCGTCGTAACGATCGCAAAGAAAGGTGGCCTTAGTAGGCTTGACGAAATTTGGCGGACAGTTATATTCCTTAATAGAATACAAAATGTGCTGGCGTTCAAAAATTTCCATCGTATTTCGCACACAATGTCCTTTTTATTACGTACAGGCAGAATTTAGACCCAATTGATCATGTGTTGAGTATATAAAAACCATGAGAATAAAACCATCTGTGTTTCGAGATTGAAAGAATGTTTGATGTTATCACAAGATTAACCATTTCGAGCGCTTTATTGAGATGTCACATGCATGTTTGAAAGATGGGCAAAAAAAACACCATATTTACCATCAACACGAAAAGCATGTTGGTTCGTCTTGTCACCAATGCAATTTCTGGCATCAGTTAGCACATTTAGCGAAGTCACATATCAAAAACTAAATACAGAGTGTCCACCCGAAAGGTTTACTACTTTTTTTGCGTATACAAATTTTTCAAATAAACGAAGAAAGTTTTATTTTTTACAGTTCGTTTATTTAGTGTTTGGAATTATATATGAAAAGCAATGTCTGTCAAATGTCCGCCTCTATTGGCCTTACACAGGCCCTTTTGATTTCATGTGCCAATACACATTTCACCCTGTATCATGTTAATTTCTTCAATATTATCTGGTTTATTTGAATAAACCTTACATTTAAGATAACTCCATAAAAAGAACCTGTGACCTTGGAGGCCAATCCACACCACTAGATTTCGAAATTATTAGGTGTATGACATAATTTTTACAGATTTTTCAGCAGATTTATTTTATATAAAAAAAGAGACAACAGCGAATTTAATCTTGGAAATATTGTCCATCGTTTTTATGACCTTGCGCCATCTCTCAGGTAACATACGAGTGCCGCCGCGAAAGAAACTTGCTGGCTTCGTCGCGATAAGGCCATCAACGAATTTACGCATATCGTTCAGTGTTTTGAACTGTTTATTCACTAAGGCGTGCTGCATTGACCGGAGCAAATGGTAGTCAGAGGGGACCTCGTCTGCGGTGTTCTGTTTCGGCGTCGATGTACTGGGATGCTCGAGCGTTCGTACTTTGACCTAGGTTGCGTTTGGTCAACCCATGTGGGACCCACCTTCCAAGTTTTTGAATTTTTCCCATTTGGTCCAAACGCTTGGAAATAGAGTTGCAAGCTCTTGTTACATTTGCGTTTAGTCTTCATCCAGTAGAACTTGCAATTCCTCATCTTCAAACTTTCGAGGTTGTCCAGGGCGCGGCTTGTCACTAAGATCGAAATCACCACTTCCAAAACGTTTGTACCAATAATTACACGTTTCATAAGACACAACGTCGGCACCAAGAATACTACAAGTTGACTCCCATGCTCTAGAAGCGTTTTTTCATTGTTGGAATTCGTAAAGAATGCAGTGCCGAATGTGCTGTTTATCAGTTGCAATCGTAAACTCTTCTATTCTGATAGGTTATGCATCTCACGTAGACATGTCGTTCGGTGTTTTGAAACCTTGCGTCCGATTCTGTAAAATCCTCAAAACACTGTAAAATATTTCTATTTTAAATATAATTTTAAGCTCGAAGGAAATATCTGTAAAAATTAAGTCATATAAATAATAACTGTTGTGTAAACATTTCTCGTAACAATTCAATGGTTTCTCTAGCAATATGACATGTGAGACCGTCCTGTTTTGAGCCTATATGTTTTCCATATCATTGGCATGCAATCATGATCTAAAAAAGTTCTTTATCATATCATGACAACTTTAACCAGTAACTGTAACAGCTGAACCAATCGGACTCTCATAAAAATATGGTCCAATAACCCCTGCAGTCCAAATTGCACAACATAAGGTCACTTTCAAGGGATGTAATGATGATTGATGAATTATTTGTGAATTTTCTACTGCCTAGAACTGTGTGTTGTTTTTGTTTAGATGTTTAGTTAAGCGAAAATGAGCTTCGTCACTCATAATTAATTTTTCAAAAAAATTCGCAAATGCTCTCTTGGTAGCAGCTCTTGTCTTTATGCAAAATATTGGTCTAAAATATATCTTCGAAGTTCAAGTTATTGCACACTGTGTCTGATCGATATCGTTGGATTATCTCGAACACTTTCACGTATAGCAGCAATATAATCTGGCGTTCTGACTATGTGTTGTTGCACGCACCTTGCCTTATTTTCCACCGTCCCTCTTTCTACAAATCCTTTGATAATCCGGTATAAAAGCCTACAATTTGAAGGCACCATATTCCTTCCGAAACTTTCACGTAATTTTCTTAATGGTAATGTAATTGATGATTGACTTGTGTAAAAGGTTTTCACTATTAAAATGCGTTGTTCAACCGAATATTTTTCCATGATTAATTTGTCACGAGTGTACTTCACGACTGTCAAGTATGATCTGTTAATATTAATATCCGCATCAAAAAAAATTGTAAACCTTTCGGATGGACACTCTGGACGATGTACCTTTTACTGTGCGTACATGACATCGGAAATAAAAAGCATCACACTCGCACCCGCACTCAAAACCAATCAAATTTCGTGAAAGTCTTTTTGCCGCGCCTACTAGTTCCGTACTCGAGCTGAAATATTTTTAACTTTGTTGTTGTTTTAATACAATGCATTCAGTACGATACCATGGTATTTTTTCCGAACTAGATGACAAATGCATATAACCAGGAAAAATTGCGATACTCGTCACATGGAGCTAGTTTCGTGTATACGTTTCGAAAGTAGTCCTTCCATTTTTTAGAACAATTTCAACTGTTTCATCTCTTGAATGCTTTTGGTTGTGTTTTAAATATTGAAGGACGTCTGGGAATGTGTTTAATTGTAATTTTTGGTGTAACTTACTTTTCGATACCGATATTCCTGTCCTGGTAAGCCTGTGACTTGTGACCCTGGATTGATAAGTACTCATAGCAGGTTGAAACCACCATGAATGTTCGTACTGAGTCTCTGTCGTTCTTATGTCGTAGTCGTTTTTAGAGAATTTCAAAAATTGCCAGGTACTTTGAATTTTGTTAGGATTACCTAGTGAGGTACCCTGTAAGTTTCGTAGTCCAAATTCTCTGATTTTATCAAAATGACAAATAGATTCCTTGATTGGATTCTTGGCCAGGGTTGGTTATGGCAAGGGTTGGTTATATTCATGAACTAATATTTTAGAGGTATTTGCCAGTACTATCTCTTGGTGTCCATCCCCATGCAAATGAGGAATCCATGGCTTTTACTCTACTTTACACACGTTGAATTTCAGAATTTTCATGGTTGAGTTAGTCTTCTTGAAGAATGCTCTTATGTGAAAGCCTTGTTATTTTAGCATGGATTGCATATTGCTCAATGAAATAACGGGTTCTGAAAGCTTCTTTTTAGTTGTTATCTCCTTATGCCAAATGTTGCGCATTGTTGATCTTCTACAACATGTCCAATGACGATCACCTATAAACATGACCTTTATTGGATGTATCAAGGAACTATGATATAGACCAGGCCCCAAAGTTTATTGGGCCCAGTTTAAGGTTGCAACGGTGGGAACGCGTATGTTTAAAAATCATTTTAGTGTAATGTTTGAGTGACGTCAGGAATGTGAGTTGTTTTCTCGATAAATTGGAGTAATTGACGTTTTCGGTGCTGTCATTTTCGGCGAACTGTCGTTTTTGGTGAATTGTTGTAGGATAATTTACCTGAAGCGACAATTTACCGAAAATAAAATTCACCGAAAACGACAGTTTATCCAACACGACAATTCACCGAAAATCCGTCATGAATAGTTATGGTTTACTTATGGTTTGCTTTTTGTATATCATATTTCTTTTGAATGATTGTGTCAAAAATTTAAGAGTGAGCCGTTCGAATTCCAAGAGACACAATTATTTGAAAATTCATCCTCCGATTGTTGTGAACAGGGTCTGTTTTTTCTCGGTACCGGATTTTGTTATTTGGTTTATAATTTGAATTGGAATATGAGTAATTCCGAATGTAAAATGCAGCATCGTTTGGTTGGTTTTTGAACTAGCGGTTATTACGCCGCTCATAACAATAATTTCGTCTGTCAAGTGAAAGAAATTCAAAATTATATTCCCGGTAAACGAAATGAGTCGTTTTCACTTTGCTGAATGGACCAATTCTTGGTTGGAGGAAGATGATCATTTTTAATTCTCACCTCGGCGGTTAGGTGAACAAGAAATATTGCCGAATTTCGGACACAAATCCACATGTGATAATTGAGAAGCCAATAGTCCCAAATCGAGTGACTGTTTTGTGTGGAATATCGTCCAAAGGCATCATAAGGCCATTTTTCTTCGAAAATGAGCAAGGAGCCGCACTAACAGTCAATAGTGACCATTATCGTGCCATGTTAACCTTTTTATACCATACGATTGAAGAGGAAGGCTTGGCCGATGTTTCGTTCCAACCGGACGGTGCCACTAAATACACAGCCAACGATACAATCGAAATGTTGCACTCTATCTTCTAAAATATAACTAAAATCGCACCATGTATTTCTCGATATCGTTCAATATGAGTGGAATTGAGCCATTTCTCAACTGATCATGATGAAACACGATATAAAGGGCAAATGAGGGGTTCTAAAATAATTTTTGGAAGATGTTCTGGAATATGGCTAGCTGGGACAAAACTAGGTCATTTTAACCGATCATAATAAAGGAGGTTTGGTAGGCAGGATGGAAATAGAATTGAGGTTCATCTATAGCTGAATCAAGCAGATTGAACTTACTTAGTTTCCAGTTTGCCACAACAACAAAGATGGGAACATGCTATTTAGAATTTTAAAACCAGAAACTCTTTGCTCGGAACTCTTCTCAATGTCATGAAAATTTTATAAATTCAGTCCTGATTGTTTATAATCATGCAATCTGAGTAATTCGGTGAGAACAGTCAAGAAGAAAATATTTGATTTAATTACAACTTCATAATTTAAAATTCATTTTAGTTAACATTTCACAATTTCATCGTTAAAGACGTGGGCTGCTTCTATCTCAGTTAGTCATATTCCAGAGTTTCTTCCAAGAATAATTTTAGAGTTCCAATTCGATTGAAGATACCAAGTTACCAAACCCATACATTTCTTTATCGGTCGGTTATGAAATAGAATAGTTTCATCTCAGTTGGTCAAGGACTTTAACTTCTACAATCCCAATTCAATACTACTCACTAAATTTCATCAGGGACGGCTATAAAATAGCCTAGTTTCATTCAGAATTTCTTCCAAAAATCATTTAAGAATTCTATTCTTATTTTATCTCCCCAATTTCATTATGTTTCGACGGTTAAAATGGCCTAATTCAGTTTCAGTTGACCAATACGGGAATATCCCAAACTTGGTCAAAAAATTATTTTTGAACCCCATTTTCATCCTACTGTCCCAATGTTATCATGATCGGTTAAGAAATCGCCTAGTTCCGTCTCAGAAAATTATATGGTTCAGCATTTCTTCCAAAAGTCATTTTTTAATATCATTTCCAGAACTTCCTCAACAAAATATTTGATAATTTTATTTTCATCTTTCAAATGGCTTAGTTTCAGAACTATTAATTTTCCAGAGCTATGCATAAAGAACTCATATTCAAATTCAATTTTTAAAAATCGACTTTAACCACGGGAAAATAATTTTAAAAAAATCAAGGACGCGGAAAAAACAGAACCTGTAAGAAAATGTTTCGACCTCTTAAACGAACTTTCCATAAATTGAAACTGTTCACTTTCTTTTAAATTTGTATCAACATTGTTCAAAATAAATATGATACAAAATAGAAACCCCGAGCAACCAACCGGAATTGTTTTACGATGCACTGTTTACCGCAAAATTTTATGCTAGTCTAATGGCAGAGACCTAACTTGTGCGGTTGTAACAAATTAATGTTAGTTTTCTTGTGCAGCTCCAGACCAAATCCGTGTTCTAGACCATTTCTGAAAAATGCTCTTTAAAATGTTCACTATTTACGGTTGAATATGGCAAACATTAATGATTTGGCATTAATGAGTTTAACATCTATACGATGGCTCTTTTCTTCAATAAAAAAAATATTATCATCTATCAGTCGAAATGTATGTCGATCGTGTCATTGGTGAGCCATTTTTTTCTTCAACTAGGAGGGTAGCAAAAACCGCAGCTAGTCCATCATACATCAACAATTTGAAAGTTGAATCTTTTACAATTTATCATCAGTCCAAACAATCAAGATAGGTTTCTCTGTGTTGGTAATGCTTCAGAAATCACAGAGGAATAACAGTAAATGCAAAAAGAAAGGAGACATCGAATGCAAAGCTTCCGTGTGGCGCTCACGGAAGCGGAATCGATTGAAAACTAGCTCAAGAGGAATAACTGTTTGTGTAATCACTCGTATTGATTGCCTTTTGAGGCCATGCATCCCCCAATTACGATCTACCAAAGCAGATGAGAGTAACCACATCTTTTTTCGAACTATCTAACGCAAAAACCATCAATCAAGTGCCCTTTGCTAGTTAGGAACTGGCTTAAGAAATTTAACTTCCAATCCAGTTTCAAGAAATTGAAGATCCCAACTATCACACAAACTCTGCATAAAACTGTTACCTTCTACATGTGCTCTTGATTCGAAAAGACTATGTGATGAAGCACCAGGTCATTAGTGGAAATGATGACCGTTTGATGATCGTACGTTATCTAGTAACATTGGACTTAATTCTAGAGTAAAAGCCGGCGCATAATAATTTTAAATGCCACTCCTGGTGTGAAGGTCACCACATTTGAGATTCATATATAGAAGAAAATTAAACATTAATAATCTTAACATAAATTATTTTTGATTTATTAACAATATTCAATAAAATGCATGCATTATTGTTTATCGTACCAAACTATTTGTAAGGCACTTAAAATTCAAAACCCGTAGTCTCAATTATTCATAAAATCATAACTTTAATATTTGTACTTAATTTGAATAGAAATGAGCTCCTTATCCAATTCATAAAAGATGCGTGTGACGTATTAAAAACTAAAGAATTGTAAATAAACCAAAAATTATGTTTATCAGTTTTTGGTGTCCTATATTGAGTTCAAAACGTACACTGCGAGGTTATTCTCTATTTGACTTTCAACGCTATCGTTCGTCACATACACACGCCTCAATTACTTAACGTAAGAAATTCTCAAAATGTGCCCGTTATACTACTCGAGTACTACGAGTAAACAAAATTCAGACGACAGCCAATTTTTTTTATAACCGCCGGCTGCAATTTGTATAACAAAGCGATTAAGCGATTCTCCTACGACAAAATCGCTTCCAAGGTGATCTCAAAGACAAAAATGCTTAATATTAAAAACTGTAAAATACAAAAATCGTTCGCGAAAATTATTCAATAAGAAAAATTTCGTTAATGCAATTCTTGCGTTAGATTTCATACGATTGTACGTACGAGTTACGAAGTTTATTAAAATGGAATACGTGACGATGTTGTTGTAACAATTGAAATCATGACGTAATATTACAGCATTTTGTGTATGAATGAATCGCTATTCGCATTAATCAGAATGGGAACGACGTCAGCAGGTAATCGACTTTCAAATTTATGAGCAACAAATATAAATGATGCAAAATATTTTGAGAGCAAGTAATACGCATGTTATTACTATGGCTTGTAAACCCTCCATAAAATTGTTGGAATTTTCTATAGCGGTTGTGTTGTGGGTGGTATTCGCTATTTCATTGATTTCTTATTTTTCTTTAGAAAACGCCCGAGTGTTTGTTTACTTTTTGATTAAATGTAAATGTATATTCACTAACACAAATACGATACCAGCACATGTTATGGTTACTATGGTAACATCGAATTTCAAGTGTGTTATTGTTTACATTATTTATTGTTGTGGTGTCACATGCATCGTTTTGGTTGGGTTAGAATTTTCATAGGGTGCTTCCAAAAATTTTAAAAGTGTAATTTTGGGTAACTGCTCTTGGGACTCCAAATATTGTTTAGTGGTATTTTACAACCTGCAGAACCAAGAATGGGGGGACGAATAATGTGGTTGAAAACTCAAAGGCAAATCATAATCCAGAGCTCGTCATTAGCAACATCGGATGCAGCTGGTACCATCAAATTAAGAAGTTCGTTACGTTTGCGCTAACTAATATGATTACAAAGAAGTCCAAAAAGTGCCTCATTTTTTGTAAAAATATTACTTGGATCACTTCTGTTCTTAACTAGCCAAATAATCAACATGAATGTCACTATCGCCAGAAGTTTATAAATCAAACGACAAAATGTGTTTCATCGTGCAAACATCATACGACTTTCTTCATCAAAGCGTACTTTCGTCAAAATCTAAATTCACATAACTTATTGATGGGTAGCATTAGTGTGAATAATTCCAGTCGTCCTAGGATTTATAAAAGAGTCGACGTTTCTGAAATTCTTATTCATTGATACGAAAAGAGACAATTTTATGAAATCAGAATATGAAACTTACAGTTTAAAGCCCTATAAAAACATTGCTCTGCCTCCCAAGTGCAAGGCTAGTGTTTAAATCCTACAAAGTCATGGAGAAATGATAAATTTGCTGTAGTAAAAGCTGTTGGCTCGCTTCAATCCATTTTGTGTTAAAGAAAAACGATGACTGGAGGCTCTGTGGTGGCTAACGTGATTGACCGATATCTAATTCTATGTTTACAGGAATGTTCAAGTTAATTGGCGTAGTGCAACATATTTACTGATATCGATCTGGATGTACGATACTGATGTGTTTGAATGATTTTTGGGTTAAGAAGGAATCCATTTATTCAAAAAAAAAACATACCAACGATTTATGCAAGCGGTGAAATTTTGTTCCGTTTATTTAGATGTAAAATCCGGTTCGTATTACTGAATAATACCGTTTAACGGTTAACAACAAACATTTTACTTTACACAACTATCGTAATATTCTTGAAAATACCGGAAATAGTTTCTCAATAATTTCCTAATAACCACTAAACACTAAACCAACAATAAATTATTGTGGAAGTTACAGTGGTATTATACTTTTGCCACTAATTTCACTTTAAACACCTCTACCAGCTCTTCACTTTCGCTGTTAAACTATTGCGTACTATGTCTTAACTAATTCTCTCCCGATTGTGTTCATCGTTGCACTATTTATATACAGATGGAACATTCTAGATCTTTCACACAGGTTCTGTTCTAGAATAAACTGTTATAAAACTTCAAACACGCTGTTAAACAACTTCTGATACTTAAACCTAGATGTCACTAATTCCAGAAATTTAACTGTATTTATAACTCCAGAACCTAAGTAACCAATTCACACTGAATTGATGATACTAGACCAATAGGCGACATCGGAACAATCTCAATCCTATCTAAATGGTTAATCTTTATAGGACATTTGTTTAAAAAATTGTATAAAGAATTCTATTGCGGCAATCGGTTGGTCACACATATCGATTGTGGTTTTTGAGAACTGCAAGGTTAAACTGTGTCATGTAACGATTTTGGCTCATCCGATAGTGTGCGTCGGCGCAGTGTGTCCGATTAAAGTTTTGATATTTAAGATACATAGAGAAGTCGAATAGTTTTGCCCTCCCCATGAAGAAATTTTTCGCCTGCATTGCTGTCCTACATCCGTCTCGACCCAATCGCTCTCGCGCTCAAGTTTCGACATCCTATTGAACATGCGTTGGTGTGGGGTCCTTGCAGCGTAACCCGGCCAACTAAATAGATTGGATTCGATGAATCCGATGATATCGCCGCCTCTGATAAATTGCTTTATCTCGTGGTTCGTTTTGCGTCTCTTTAATTCGATCAAAGATGGAAGATATAGCCTTCTTTTCAAAATTAGATTAGAGAGCAGCCTCCAGATCTCGCTTTCAAAAGCCAATACAGCTTCTATGAGTGCTTCATAATAACCTTGCTTGTGCGTAAAAAACTCGGTGTCGGCAGCAATTCGGACCTTTATTTCTGTCTGCATACCATATGACAATATTGTTACTCACCTAAGGCATTTAAAATTTTCAACGCTAACAAAATTATGGCCACCGATTCCGAGATTTGTCATGGAAATGCTCCTGCGTGTTGGCTAGACTTATTGCGTAGCTACCGAACGTTAGAAAAAGACCTTCAGCTAAGAAGCACGATATTAGCTGCATATCCATTGAGTTTGGTATGATTTATAAAATATACAGCTCTAACTTTCAGTTCCGGAATGTACACACCGCTTCCGGAAAATACCAGTAATAGATAATATTTCCGAAATATTCCGATAGTTTTCCCACTTTTATTTTACCAACAATAAATCACTACAAAATAAAATTTCACGCTTAAGTCCGGTTCATAACTAAGGATAAAAATCCCGTATTTTTCATCCCACCTTTTTAACCAATTAAATCACGTACATTTTACAAAATACACGCCTATTTTCATACAAAAGAGTTGAAAAAATTTTGGATGTGGGAGACCCACAGAAGTAATATTATCGGTTCTGTTCTAAACTACTATAATCTGCTATTCAAACAAACTGTTATAAAACTTACTCTAACGCTACTACTTTAAGCTAGATGTCACTCATCTCACAAAAAAATAAGTTATGTGCTAATCCTTAAATTTGCAATTTTTATAGAATAAATCTCTCGGCCATGCTGAATTAAATGTCCAGCAAACCAATATGCGAGATCGTAACGTGACAATTAATTCTGCATTGGTGAGACATTTATTCTACAAAAATTGCTCAGTTAAGGTACTAATATTTTTAGTGAGATTGGTGACATTTGGGGTTGAGTAGTAGCACTAAAGGTAGTTTTATAACAGTTTCGTGTAGTGTAGAACATACTCTCTTGGTGTGTCATTTGTGAGATTCGGTTCGCGAAACTTTAAAAGCGAAAGTATCGGGAAAATAATAGGTGGTGTCAAGTGAAAACAGTGGTGAAAAATTGTAAATGGTGTATTAAGTGAATTAATAAATAGTTGTTAAAGCCCGGTTCATTCATAATTATGGATAAAAACCCCACATCCGGCGTGTATTTGGTATAATTTATTTTATTTAATTGGCTAAAAATGTGGCATGATAAATTCGGGACTTTCATCAATAGTTATGAATCGGACTTATGTGTAAAATAAAAATGGGAAAATTGTTATCGGAATATTTCGGGAATATTCCAGTAGTGGCGTAATGTTTAGTAAATATTTGAAAATTATTCAGAGATTATTTTCAGTATATTCGCGAAAAGTCGGAAAGTGTCTGAATTACGAAAAGTAACCGTCAAATTATATAATGATATTCACAATCCAGTGATACGAGCCGGATTTGATAGGGCAAATTCCCGATATTAATAATCTTGAAGGTTTATGAAGATCCCGATGTAATAAAATCCCGAAGATACAAAATCCCGAAAATAGGAAATCTTAAGATTTCAAAATCCCGAGGTTCAAAATCTCCCGGGATCAAAATCGTGAGGAACAAAATTCAGAAAACCTATGAGAATTTCAAAGCCTATTTAATTTTTTGCAAAAATATGATTTAAAATTGTAAAATTAACATTTAATTTGATTAAATAGAAACAATATAATTAATAATGACTAATAATTATAATTAAGGCTACTCTACACACGTATAATACTCGGTGGTCGAGTGGTTAAGGCATGGACCACAACTGCTATCAACTCAAAGGTCGCGAGTTCATCTTGTCAGAGTCCATAATTTTATTGTGGGCATTATTATTCTTAACATCGATGTTGCCAGATCAAGTATTGCCCCAATACTGATTGAGATTTGTATTTTAGTGTGAATGTGAAGAAACGAAAGCAATTGTAAACAGCGGCGATAATCATCAAAACAGGGGAAATGATGTCGTGTAACATTCATGAACACAACTACAACTGCAACAAAAAGAATAATCTCGAACGGCGATAGACAAGTATATAAGCACGAGCAATTTGAACAGTATGTGTTAAAAGTGAACAGTGCTGAAAGTACTGAACAGTTAAAGTGAACAGTTAAAGCAAATTAGTGAGCAGTAAACGAATGAAATAAGAGAATTGCTGTAAAAATAAAAGGTCTTGGACAATAAAGTTTATAACTAAAATCGCTGAGTGTTTTTATTTGCAAAATCCAGTACGAATCCGTATCAAACGCCCAAATTCGTATCAATATCTATTTACATTTAGATCTTCTTCGGAAATCTGATTATGATTATCTGATTGATTTCTGTTAATCTCGAATTGGTACGCAGCCTAAGTGAATTAATAAAAATTGTGGAAATTATTTATTATTGCGTTTTAGTGACTAGTGAATAATGGATAATGGGAAAATTATTGTGGGATTATTCGGGAATATCCCAGAAGCGGTATAATATACGAGAATTTGTGTTGTAATCGTCAAGTCTATAACGATATTCACAATCCAGTGATACGAACCGGATAACCGGATTTAAGAGGACAAATTCGTAATACAATATATTAAACGTATATAATTTATTTAGTATAGTGACAATTTTTATTGTTAGTTTCCTCAGTCCCTCTATATCAACTTTGAGAGTCAAAATCGATTTTCCGAAGTAAACTAAAACTAAAAATTCTCACTATAAGGAATATTTACAATTATTTCATTAAATCAATTTAATTTGATAAATAAACATCTTAAAAAACGTCTAATTCTTATAGGTCAAGATTAGATAGGCTTTAGATTCTTTAATTTTTACTCCCAGTTTCAGCTCAATCTAGTTTTTAGGTTAGGTTTCATAAATTCAATAGTTTTATCATATACGAGTATAAATGAAAGATGCGACTACAATTCTTCGCGGATACAATTCTTTAAATAACTTTATATAATTAAAATCATTCCCGCCATTTCATTTAATAAAAAATCAGATTTTCGGTAGAATTTTTTAAGTTTTCTTATTTTTGGGCGAGAAAACGAGCCCACTATTTTTTTAAGTGGCAGCTAAAATTTAACGAAATTTCGTTGAATTTCTTAAGTAAAAATTATGTTTGGCTGGTTCATAACACTGTCATGCCATTTACCGCATTCTTATTTTTTTATTAAGTTAAGTTTTTATTCCTGACTGGTTCCCACTTTAGATGCGTACCTGAATTACATTTAAATAGAGAATTTTTAATTTTTTACATAAAACACAAGGACTAATTCAATGATAAGATGGTAAATCAACTATCCAGTTGCAACAAATTTTTAACATTCTCCGACTCATACATTAAACGACGCCACTGTTTAAATATAGCCATTAAAAAATTACCGACTCTTATAAATTCGACATATCCAAAACTCGAACCACGCCGATAGTGCAGTTTTATAAAAACATCTTTCATACAACAACAAAATCGCACAGAATCATGCCTACCTTCACGCAAATTACACAAATGTCAGTGGTCATTTTCATTTATTTTGGTGTTGAAGCAACGAAATTTTTCTCGCCAATATTTTTTTTTTATTTTCAACCTTTTAAGAAACAAATCTTAAAACGCGAAACGATAACATAAAATGTCTTATCGAAAAGCGTGTCTCGCGTAAAAAATTTTACATCGTGCTATTTTAACTAAAATTGTGATGCAAAAAAAAATAATTTCAGTATAGAATCGTGTTTAGTATTCAAATTGTTTTTTTTATTATTCTGTGTTGTTGTTTTGATGTTTCCTCGTCTTGTGTTTGTGTTGTACCACCAAAAATTAGAAACTCTACATTGGTGGCGTTTAAATATCCCATTAAATAGATTTTAAATTTTTTACTATACTTCTACTAATTACAGTTTTACATACAATACGTAATTAAAATAATACAGTTGCTGTGTGTGTACCTAAAAAAAGAAGTAAATTTCCAAAAATAAAAAAAAAATTCGTAACAAAATTTACAAAATGAAGTTTGTCCTACATTAAAACGAAAAATAAAATACAATCAAACATGTATTTATTTATTTTGTGTAAATATAAATATTCACATTGTTGTTGTGTTCATAAAAATTACATCAATTAAATTCATAGTGCGTGTTTTCTGTGTGTGTAGTGCATAATACAAAAAATAGTGTGAAAATAGTGCATCAAACACCAACTCAAGAGAATGATGAATAATTCAAGGTCACACTTGCAATCCTACCTAAATCATTCACTTGCTATTCGGCAAGAGATTCAGCGCTTCGAAAGTGTCCATCCATCGATTTATGTCATATACGATTTGATTAAATCGATCCCGGATCCGCAAATAGCACAAAAAATTCGGGAACATGTTGTATGCATTGAAGGTAAGCCCCCCAGCATCATTTAAGAATTTGTTTGGTTTATGTGTACGTATGGTAAATTGTATGAATGAAGCGAAATAGCAGCGGTGTTTGCTTTTTATTGTTGTTGGTTTCTTACCAATTAAGACGTTGATGTGATAGTGAAAATTAACTAACTATGATTTTATAGAAAGTAGAAACACTGAAGTAAATAATAATAATTTTAGCTTTTATGTTCTTTTTATTGCTACTTTTACCGATTTTTGCAAAAGATATTAGATAAAAGTTTGATTGCTCTGGCAGATTTAAATTTGGAACATGTTGCATTTTATTAGAGACGATATGGATAATGTTTGTGTATAAAACCTGGAATTATAAATTGTTTGTAGGAACCTAATATACTTCCTCTGCAAAAAAACATGTAGCACCTACCCTAAAGATTTCCGGATTAATTGTGAAACAAATCAATAATGCCATGTGAGTAACTGCAGCTGAGAACTTTTGAATTTCAAAATGAATCTTTGCATACCGATAAAGTACAATTTGTACTAATTAGAGCTCACTGGACAAAATTTGTGGTAGTCCAGAACCCGAGAAAACTGGAAATTAATATTTCAATTTTCCCTACCCAACTTTAACGTTTTCGATAGCTAAACTGAGGAAATTTGAAGGAAATGTAAATTTCATAAATTCAAATTGTCATTCAATAATTGAGGAACACCCAATAAATCCTAAAAGATACTACTTACATTAAAAACGAAATACATGTCGTGTGTCGTGGACGATTTTCTGATTATGTTGCAATGGAATTTAGCTGAAACTAGAGTAGCACAAATCGAGCCATTATATTTTTCAGATGACAATGAACACCTGATAGGAATATGTAATCCGAAGTGCCAAGTTCGTTGGTTCTAGAACACTTTCTGTAAGGAATTTATCATTGAATGTTCAATGTATATCGTTTTTAATAAAGTGTCTTTTAGAAGTTTATTATACTTTCCTTAATTGTTGGATGAAAATGTATGAAACATATTTCTATGGGAAGCATAAATTTTCTCAGTTTAGTCGCGTTTCAATAATATAGTACAAACTTTCTTGGAACAACCAAGATATGATTCTTGAAAATGTTTATCCGTGACTAGTTCGGTAGAGTCCGTTTCTAAAAACCCCGGTTTATAATACATTTCTGCCTACTACTAATGAAAGTGAAGTTTCCGACAAATAATAAAAATCTTAAATATAAACCTTATAATCCCATTTGTGAAATTGACGCTATAATTTCATTAATTTTTACAAATCTAAAAAAAAAGAAACTTAGGCGAATGTGTTTACTTCATCGTGGAAAATGTGGATAATTTTTCTTGTTCAAGATCGGCTCATGTGCACTTTGTTCATTGGAAATCTCTAAGAGATAGCCAATCCTCAAGAAAATGAACGTCTAAATTTCATTTATTTCACTTTTCAGAAAATGATTTGTTAAAATTTGTCCAAAACTTGGTTTAAAAATTATACATTTTTGTCTTTCTCTGTTTTACATTTTTTTTTGATATTTTTTAAATTTACACTTGCTCTAACCTTTACCTAAGGTCTTTTGTTAGAATCAGTTATGGTTCTTAGAATCCGTTGAGTTTTATTTGTAATTGCCATATTTTTTTTTGTTTGTTTTTTATTCTTTGCAATCTTTTCTGGGGCCGAAGCACTCCTAACTCTTTCGCAGTTCGCTTATTTACGTCCTTACCACGTACGGATATAGGTCCGATTTGTTACCATCTGCACATTGCATAGCTCCATGCCAGCCTATACTGGCATGGAAGATGGGTCGCCCCATGAGTTTTGCACTCCGACAGGGGGTCATAGATGTGTTCCTTCTCATCACAAATCGTAATTTGATGATGAAAATTCCCTTTGCATCCTGCCCCTATCGGGATTCGAACCCGGTACCTCCCGATCCAAACGCCAAAGCTTTAACCACTATGGCATTTGGTCGGTGTAATTGCCATATTTAACATGGTTTATAAGTCCTTATCGAAGACTTAAAACATCGTCCAAAATAAATTAAAAGCAAAACTTTACGGCTGTATGGACTTTGCTGCTTGCAGAACGGTCCTGCTGTACGAAGATTCTGGAAGAAGAGCAGAGCTAGAGGCCGATCCAATTACACATGTTGCCTTAACTGCCGTAAATGAGTTTTAACTTATTTGGAAACTTTACAAGATAAGATTTTCAAAACGGCATCTAGGATCATAAGGTATGATGTTTATAAAAAAATAAAGGGGACATTTGATTAAGTTCATTATACGATATTTCAACGAGCTTTTGGAATAATTTCATGGAATAGTTCCGGAATATGGTTAATTGGGCTACTTAATTTTCTTTTTTCTTTCTTTCCTTATAACAACACCTAAATTACAAAATCAAGTTCAGAGGATGGTCGGAACTAAGAAACTACTAAATAAAGTAATTAATGCAAGAACGTTATTTACGGAATCAGAAGCCCCTATACTTATACCTAAATTTTTACTTCGACACTGCGTCAATTTGTACGCAAATATATAGCAGAGGATGTGGTAGTAGAATGTGGTAGTATTTCTTTGCCAGTTATAAATTATCCTAACAATCTGTTCCTAGTTAGTCTGCACATCAAAATAAACTAAATTCTCTTTTTCTTACTTTATTAAGGTGAGGGTTCCATTTTAACATTTAGTCGAGCGTTAGCTTTAAGTATTCCTCAAGCAATTGTCCGTACAGTCGCAAGTATAGGCATGAGATACTAATAAATCGAGATACCCTGAATTAATATGGTGAACAAAATTTATAATACGGGATTTTTCACTAAAGTTAGTCTGTGCATCATTTCCATCGAATTTAGCTCTATAGCATCAAGTCCTTCGAAAATGAGGTACGTTGGTCTTACAAACCAAATTGAAATATCGAATCAAAGTACTTAAATATAAAAAGCAGTGCCCTAAGAACTGACGCCTCTTGGAACTCCGAAATACAAAATTCCCATATTACTCAGCCCTTAATCTAGTTTGACTAATTGCATAGGTAACTTGTAAACCAATCAGGATTATTCTGCCACTCAGGATTATTCTGTCGCTAACACGCATCATTGGAGCAAACTTCTGTGATAGACTTAATCCCAAAAAGTTTTGTTTTTCTGATAAATTTTTTTCGGTAATTTAAATGTCATTAATTTATCCTGAAAGAGGAAATGTGAGCCGAAGCAATGTGATCTAAGGAGGAGGTAAGAAGACGAGAACATAAGGAATGTTCAACTGCCTCCTCCTCCATTCCTCTACATTGCTCTCAATTTATCGAACTCGCATTCTAAACAAATGCTTGTTTAGAGCATCGTGTTCCGTGAGAATAGCCAGTAATCTCTTCCTTTCCCGATTTGTGTACAAACGGATTCCATGTCCCTTTATTAACTAGATCGAAAGTTTCTATAATCGATAAACAAGGCAATTGGAGTTATAAGTATTTATTATTAATTGCCGTGTAAATGTTAGACATGACGGGCAACTAGATTTCTGCCGTCTTGCCAATAATGAATGCTAATTGATTCAGATGTAGAATCCCGCTCATATCCAGATAACTAAACGGTTTTCGTTTAATGAGTTGAGCTTTTCCAGTAACTTCGTTAGTTATGCAATAAATACCATTAATTAATAAAATTTAGGCTCGAAGGCTCAAGACATATTATAAATTTAGCACGACTTTCCGAGGACACATGAACCGCGAAATATGTGTGTTTGGAGGTATCAGCAAATTACGTTCTGTTCAAATTTTCTGCGATAGTAAGAACTTTCGGTTGTTACATCAGAAATGACTACTCTACACAGTTATATAACAAATTTAGCTGGCTAATAAAATATTTGGTAAACACCTAAGTTTCCTCGCAAATTATAATTTTTAGATGAAGAAAAGTTGAGACAGCCAAATTGCTTGCTTCATGAGATGCAGCGCCAGCAGAAAGTAAGAAGAAACGAATTCATCTACGATTTTAACAATTTTTCAAGATGAGTTTGAGTTCTATTTTAACAGATTCGAGGTGAGCTTTTACTGAACAGACAAATGTAGCAAAGGCAAGGAGCAATTACATTGTTCATAATCATAATTCCTGGTTTCTGATAGTAGGTCCTCAGCTAATTTATTGTATGCAGTATGAGCGATACAAAGAACAATTGCAAGGGGTAATCAGGTAGTGGCCAGAAGAAAGATGTAACGAAAAGTTTTCGTCATCTGCACTACACCCATTATCTCTCTCGTGGTTAGTTTTCATCTTCATCTACCGCGACCATTCAGTCTACATATTATCGCACGGATAACTCGAATTTGACCCTAAGATTGGTTATCTCGTATATTATGTTCTGCATTCGAGTTTGTTTCCCTGCTATATTACAACTTAGTTGGTCCTGGTTGTTGCTACAACAAGAAGATTGCAGCACTCTTCAACAAAGGTGGAGGAGTGTGTTGTTGTTTAACAATCGTTTGAGTTAGTCCATGTGAGTATTTTTGTGAAAATAGACAGAATAGGGTATCGAGCTGTCATTAAATATTTATTTTTGAAAGGCAATACGCCTACGCAAATCAAAGACGTGTTGGATGCTGTCTACGGGGACCCTACACCATCATTTACCACCGTCAAATTTTGAACAACTGAATTAAACGTGGCCGTACCAGCTTGGGTGACGATGAATATTGGCACGTTCAACAATTGCAACTACTGACTATAACATTGCTGAAGTTCACCAAAGTATTCTAGGCAACCATCGAATTAAAGTTAGAGAGATAGAAGAGGCTATGAATATGTCCAAAGACCGTGTTTGTCACATATTGAATCCAGATTTAGGCATGAGAACGCTGTCTGCTTGATAGGTATCGTGCTTGCTCACTTTGAACCAGAAACATGTTCGAATGAAATTTTCCAAGGCTCTTTTGGCACAGTTTAAACGCAATAAATCAGAGTTTTGGTGCCAGCTAGTTATTACTGTTGATGAAACTTGGATACACCATTACACTTCAGAATCCAAAATACAGTCAAAACAGTGGACTGATAATAGGGAATCGGCTCCAAAACGGCTGTTCTTTCGGCTGAAGAAGTGATGGCGACTGTTTTCTGAGTCAGTCAAAAATATTACAGGAGCATACTAATCATCATTACTAGACATACCAAAGGCAGACATTGCGGAAAACCGGCCACATTTGCAGATAGATCTTGCTCCATCAACGCCGTCTCACACCTTAGCGGTTGCCATGGCGAAAATCTACGAATTACGGTCTGAACTGCTTGATCGCCCTCGTTACCTGATAACGCCATCTCCTTCGTAAACAACTATTTTGCAATGACGCCGAGTACTATTTGGATGGGTTTAAGAGATGGAAGTATCGCAGGGAGAAGTGTATTGACTTAATTAGTTACAAGGAGACTATTTAGAGAAATAAAAATAGATTTGAAGAAAAAATGTGTTGTACTAGGTTGCTTAGTAAGTTTTGTCGTTCGATAAGAAAAACACAATTTTATGGTTTGAAATACATTTTATTATTCAATATAATTTCCCTGAACTTCAATACACTTGTAATGTTGAATACACTTGAAAATCGTTTCCCACGCCTGCATATTTTAGATGTGAGAACAGCCAGAAGTCAGAGGGAGCTAAATTTTGCGAATAGGATGAATGTTGCAACAATTCGTTCTTCACTGATTTTTGCGATGGTTTTTTGAGCTGTGTGAAAGGGTGCGTTATCTTGATGAAAAATTATTTTTTTCTTCTGTAAATCAGATCTTTTCTCACGAACTTTTACATCCAGCTGGTCCAAAAGGTTACAATCTGAGTTTATTGTTTTACCAGTTTGGAGGTAATCCACGAACAAAACTCCTTTTGCATCCCAAAAAACTGATGCCAACACCTTCTTGGCCGATTTCAAAACCCTAACTCGCGAGCGAAGTACCCCGTTCACACCACACCTTAGTCTCTTCTTTTGATTCAGGTGGTAGACCCAAGTCTCATAGTGATGAAACGACGCACACAATCATTTTTATTCTTTCTAAAACGCTCCAAATGTTGCTGAGAAATCGCATTCGAATGTGTTTTTGTTCCATTGTTAGCGAATGCATGCACACAACTTTCTGAAACCCAAAACTTCAGTCAAAATATTGTTCATATTGCCTAATGAGATCCCTAGGTCTTCTACTAAATCTCTCTCGATTAAGTAATCGACGATCTTCAAAAACCGTATGCTGTATTTTTGCTACGATTTCTGGTGTTGATGCACTTTCCGGACGTCCTTCACGCGGAAGACTTGTACAACCATGTTATATTCAGCAACCCATCTTTCTACTGTTCTAATTGAAGATAAAGAGTCCTTATACACTTTTAACAACCGTTCATTAATTTGTTTTGGTGTTACACCTTCCAAAAATAAGAATTTAATCACTGCACGATATTCAATTTTTTCCATTGTAAAAAACACTGTGACACGTCAATTGGACCAGTTGTTAATATACGAATGAGTTGACAGATCTACATGAAACTTCACACGTGTTCATAAAAAAGCGCAACTTAGTCTTTTTGTTAGGTCGGAGACAAGCCCCGTATTAGGTTATTGGAAAGTTCAAAGGTTATGATGACATTGGGTCAACCCTAAGCGTTTTTGGCAATTCACCAATTTAAAAAAAACGGATATCCTTCTGCCCTAAAGTATAATGATCCTTCTTTCGATGATCCCGAAATCATAGCTAACCGCTAAGTTTGGCGTGTTTTTAGTCAATATTTCTCAAATAATGACTTTGAGGTCCCGCCAAGGACTACTTTTAGTATAAGAAAACTAGTGTTCAAACGTCGTTGGTTTCTATTAATTTCGATTATGACACCGAAGTAAATAAAATCGTTTTCCATTCGGTCCTGATGGTTTGCCCTCTGTCGTCTCAAAAAAAATCTGAACAGTTTGGCTCTCCATCTAACTACACTTTTTCAAAATTCGTTGTCTGTTAAGATATCTCCACCAACTTATTTTTGAAATTTAAATCTATTTGCACTAAGCATGCCGAAAAAAAGAAACCCTACAGAACATAATTTGAGGATAAGACAAATTATCGGGCTCTCGCCGGCTAGTATTTTAGATTGCCCGTTTTTCGCAATCGCAAATAGCCACCTAGCCACTTGGGCCGTTTATCCGAATCGTTCATACGATGTTTCGATATATGATTTTCGTTTTTACGATTAAGATTTAGCTATAGCAAAATTATATTTACGTGCTCTGTGTAATTCCTTCTGGTATCTCGGCCATTTGAAACTGCCAGAAATACGGTCGACATTTTCAATGTTGTTCTCTTTGTCTATGTCTATGAAAGGTCTACGTTACTTGGTCATTTTAAGGCAACATGTTCGTTGACCCAAGGATTGAACGTTTTTTGCTGTAAGATCTTTTTTCCTTATTATACAACACAATGATGCAATCCGAATTTTTCCTACGTGAATGTTTTTTTCCTCCAGCAGCCGAGACGGCTGAGTAAAGTCACTTGATTATCCGGCTAACATGTAAGTCTTACAACATTCGTGCATCTCCCACTTCTGCCGCTGTTGTTAATACATTTATGTCCTTGATTTCGAGCCGAACACATGAGTAAGAAACCTTATATTAGCTGATATATTCTTTAGCCATTTTCTGGTGGCCGGTGTTTTGAAGCTCTAATAAAAGATCTACCATTGTCGTCTTCAGCTGTGTTAACTTTTTTTTTGCTAAGATCCAGAGTCTGTTTAACTTTACGCAAAATCATATATCAAAAATTCAGCCGGGTATATTTCTTGCGTTTCTAAGCCGTATGTCCTTTGAATTTAACTTTGTTCCATTTTCGAGGTTGTTTGCCTCGAGTGATACTCCTCGTTACGATCTGTTTCTCGTATCTGCGAGATACTTGCCAAACATTTTGAGAAGCAACCTTAGTAAGATGCGAGTTCCATAGGTTCGGTAAATCTGCATGAAATCTCAATGAAAAAACATTTCATGCAAATCAATTGTTTCATTTAGTTTCTGTTAGTTTATTTAATGAACAAGTGTTTAGACAATTTAACAAATGGAAAATATTGATTTATGCTATTTGAAAGATAAATACGATCTTTTGGTTTTATATTACTGTCAAGTTTTACGAGTATAGCACTTGCCATTAATTTCAAACCTTAAGAGTGTTCTTTACTAAAGTAAGGGTAAGTTGTGCAGGTTCAATAAGCATCTGCGGGAAGATGTTATCTTTTAGAGTTTTCTGATATTCAATAGCTATTATGGAAAACTCGCTCTTATATTTTTCCTTTTCCCGAAATTTTCTTTTAATATTTTGTTATAAGCTCTCAAACTTGGAGAAGTTGTGCAAACTTGCTCGGATATAAAACAACAATAGACGCAATTTTTTTTCGCAATAATGAAGTTAAATCTATAATCTCGTGCCTAATTTTGTTTAATTTTAAATATTTTAATTTTATATTATAAAAAAAATATGAAAAGCAACGCAACTCAGAAAATTGCGAATTAGGAATTGCTTGGTATGCAAATACGGAGTTTTTCGATTACGTAGGTTCGAATAGTAAAGAAAAAATGTATAAATAGACACAGGTTCAACTTCAAATTTGATTTAGTAAAGAACGCTCTTAAGATCGGGTTTATCTTTCAACAACAATTAATTTGCATTACTATTTTTTTGCCGGTAGAATAAATAGAGGAATCAAAAAAAAAAATTCTAAAACCGTTATTTCATATAAATCTACCGAGCTTTTGAAACCCTTTCGAATTTTTCTTCCTCCTCCGCGAGTGTGCTTTACTATTCTACTATTTACTGCGTGATGTAGCAATTTTCATTTGTTAGATTGCCCAATGTATTTTTCTTATCAACTTCCTCTACGTCCTGTTTTACACAAATTTTTCTTAGTCTCGTTGATAATCGATAAGGTTTGACACTCTTTTTACGATACTTTTGTCTAGGTGGAAACTGAATCATATAGTGCATAAACGATTACAATCATACATTTTGTTCCTAGGCTTAACAAACCCGACAAATCTTTGAATTTTTATTTCAATTCTAGTCAAAATGATTTCCTTACTTTCCGCCTTGCTGCTTACCAGAAAAGATGATAAAAATATAATCCAGAGATCTTTAATTTTTTTGATTGTAATCACCTCCATCCACAGTTTTACCATTTTAACTTTCGCCGTTTTGCTTATACACAGACACCTGTTGCAACCGACAAGAGATCCTGACTGTTGAAAATCTGCTTGCTCACTCCCATGCACCGTAACAAAATTCATTTTTGGGCAGTGTTCTTTACTTTTTATACTTCCTAAATAACAAATATTTATACCGTTGCCCCTATTAGGGGACTGTAGCTGAACTGTATCCGAGTATATGATGACACAGTATTTTCAATCAAATCCCTGCAGGATTTAACATACAAATTAATTCTTATTGGTCTCTCTATTATTGTATCGTTTTCTCTGTTTTCTATAGCTGAAAAGAAGAAACCATATTTTTCTCAAAAATTATAAAATATTTTAACTTAATCGCCTCTTCCGGCTAGTCGTAAAAGTCTCTCCCTAAAAACATCTCTTTGCTATTCCTAAAAGTATATCCTTCGTAATTGAAAATATACTCGTCATAGAAATCGAGTGATGTATTCGTGAATTACGCCATTCTTGATGGAAGAAAATCAGATGTTACACACGTTACAAGCATCCCTAAATTAATTATTTGAAAAGTCATTGAAATTCGTAGAAATATTTCGTTACTTCTGAGTAAAACAAAATAATAAATTGAAACCCAAATCTCTTTTTGGTTAGCAATTCAGCAAGACATGATATATTCGACCTAATCTAATGAGATTGTATTAAATTGGTAAATTTCATCAAAAGGGTTAAAAATCAAAACATAAATAATCTCTTCTTAAGTCTTTACGAAAATCTCTTAAGAATAAGGAATTCAAGACTACACATGTGATATACAAACCACATTATTTATTGTGGGAGCGGTTAAGGCTAAACATTTTATATGAGAATTGATTTCATGGACGGTAATTTTTTAGTTTAGCTCATAATCGTAATCATTCTCTAGCAATAAATTAATATTCATTCTAACGCTCTAGTCTGATATACACATGTTTAATGTATTTTCTAAGCAAAGTACATAATTAGATCAAGTGTGAATAAAATCTTCGTTTATGGCAACCACATTGAAAACGAAATCACATTTTAAAAGGGGCATCAATTTCTTATGTTTTATGACTTGTAGACAAGCTTAGTTTATATAATCGGAGATTGCGTTTGTAAATGATTCATCTAATTAAAACATATCAGGTTGCCGCCTTTTACTTACATGAGAATTTAAATTAGTACATAAATTCAAGATCGAGCAAACGTTTATCGCATGAAGAAATAAATAAAATATCGATTAATCGAAAATATAAGATATTGCACCCACGAAATTTATCAACCTACACCGTTTACTTATATAAGAGCGTACACATAAAATTGCTTAAATTATGTGCTAGTTCGGTGTGACATTGACGCGGAATATTGTAATGTGTGCACAAAATGTAGAGTTCACCGTTTGTAACCATCAATCACTTTGACGCGATGTATGCAAAATATTACGTATTGTTTTACGTAACCCCCGTATTTTTATTTATTTATTTAATAATAAAAACTAGAACCCAGCAGTATTTAAGATAACGCGTGTGCACTTTGCGATAAGAAACTCGAAATAGAAAACTTGTTTAAGTGTAGACTTACCGCAATGCTTAGTCACACCAAAACACATTAACCGTTGTTCTTTTGTAATAAACTTACCAACCGTAATCCATTTTATTAATTATCGCTTCGATAATTTTCAAGTATGGTAGTCGATAAATCGTATAGATAATTTTGGGAATTGACATAATTTCTACATAAGGGCTTCAATTAACTTTGAGTATAAATGATATCATTCAACTCGTAAAATCTACAATACCATAGCGTAGTTTTGTAATAAACAAAATTAAAATGTAAGACGATGCGACGATGACGTGTTCTTAACATAAAATCAATGTCTTTTTAGGTTTTTCTACGAGTATATGGTGAACGTGCATAGTGGAATTACACGTAGACCGCGAGTAACGCTTTGTTGATTGATTGATTCTGAATGTATGATCAAGTTCTTATACAGGAACTCCTGGGTGACGCCGGGCCCACCGTACACTCTTTTTTACACATAACAAACCGAAGGATTGGATCGGTTAATTAAGTGGGACAGAATCTGCCCGAACCATGCTATTGGCAGCAACCTAAGAAAAATTATTATTTTTTCACATGCATGTGGAAATTTTCTGAAATTTAAATCTAAATTAATACTTTTCGGCTTCCTAAACAAGATTGATTGGTTGAATCGACCCGGTTACAGACACCTATGTAAAGTCGTTTCCTAAATAATATAAACATTTATTAATTTAATCCTCCTAAAACTCCACAACTTACAATATCAATATTTCCTGAAACCGTAGTATTTAACCCTTTAATTGAGCAACCACGAAATAAAAAAAAATATTTGCAAAAAATATGTAAAACATCCCAAAGGCAAAATGTTATTCAATGCCAGTTTAACTACCGGATTGGATAATTCCAGTAAAGTTAGCGTATTTCGAAAAAAATTCAAATGTATTATTAATTTGGTCACCAAAGAACGTTCGCTTAATTACTAAGTCTAATTATACTGCACATGACATATTTATGACATGCTCAATGGAACTCTACCATTCCTCAACCAATTACTGTCAAATGGATTGATACTCCAACATAATGTTAAATGGAACTAGGCCATCTCGCAACAAATGATGATCAAATTCAGTGTGCAAAGCCGAATTTGGCGAAATATTGTTATTAGGCTATAATGAACGAAACCAGGCCGTTTCCCAACCGATAATTCTCTAATTTATTTTGTAGGGCTGGGCTAGGATCCTAATAAACTAAGGTGAACTTGTATTGGGACCTTAACGGATCTTTTTGATGATCTACATATTTCGTTGAATGGTACTATCATCGGAATAAGGACTATGGGGAGCCCTTAATCCCCCGATTCCCCAATAAATGTTTATGCCGTATAATGCTCTGATGTATCCTATAATTTAAGAGCTATTCATATTCAGGGGCCATACTCGAATTACTCCGATACAGAATTATAATCAACTACATATTTTGTTTTATTTTACTTTTTTGGGTTGACAGTAATATTTTTCTTTAATGATAGTATCACGACAGATTTATTTTTGGGCTGACATTAAAACATGGCGGTTGTTTCTTTCGTTGACAGAATAATTATTGGTTTGATCTATTTAAAATAGAGTATTTTTAACGTTTGTTGACTGTCACTTGCCTATAGTCAAATTCTGTATATTTTAGTATTGCCATAGATTTTTTTTGTTTTAGAATTTGGGCCAACTTCATATGCATCTAAAATCTATTATGAAAAACAAATTTGTTTTTTGGGCTGACATCATTAAAATGTCGTGATATACGATTTTTTTGGGCTGACAGTTCATACGTGACAGAAATTATAGTTTTCGTGTTGCCAGCGCGTTTTTTGGGCTGACATTTGGGCCAACTTCACATACATGTAAATCGGCTTCTAATCCAACTTTTCTGTAAAATAAATTAACATTAATACTTACACACAACCCACGTAAATGACATGAATAGGTATATCATACTCCCAACTGGTTTTTAAATCGGAACATTTTGCCATTAAATAAATGTTCAAGTTTAATTCTGGGTTTGATAAATCTCTCAGTCTAATCTTGTGTCCCTATATATACATATGTATAATGTATATGAAAAATATTTTTTGATGGGTAAAATATTAGCACATAATAATGTACATTATATAGAATTTAATTAACAATATAGGGTTTTCCAATAAGAGTGATATGATCCAAACTTTTCTCGCAATAGTTCAATTGTTGCACTTGCTGTGTGGCAGGTAGCCCCGTCTTGTTGGAACCAAATGTTGTCAAGATCAACTTCTTCCAATTTCGGCCATAACAAGTTGGTTATCATCGATCTATACCGATCTCCATTGAAAGTAACGGTGTTATCAGCTTCATTTCGAAAAAAATACGGACCGATGATTCCACCAGACCAAAAACCACACCAAACTGTCAATTTAGGTGAATGTAATGGTTTTTCATGAATAATTTGTGGATTTTCCTCGCACCAGAATCGATAGTTTGTTTATTTACCGCACCACTCAGATGAAAGTGAGCCTCATCGGAGAAGATCATTTTCTTAAAAAAATTGCAATTTGTAAACGTTGTTCTTGCGTATATCTCACCATGATGAAATTACTGAATACAATGAAACAAAAAATGACAGACCATGACATATTACAAATGGCCGAAACGTCACTTAAAAACCATATCATTCCTATTCAAATAAACTTACATCGAATAGAGTTTTTCCATTTTTTCTTTAATTCTTTCTAAACGTCAAAATAAATTATACACATCACTTCATGTTATACAATAAAATGAAAAGTCTGAAAAGTAACCTCACGAGATGCTGTATACGATAGCAGAAAATTTCCAGCAGAAAACATGTATTTTTGCTATTCACCGCTAGAGGCATCACGATCACAAAAAGGAATTTTTTCTGCTGATATTTTTTGAAACCAGCAGAAATTTTTTGAAATTTTCAAGCAAGTCAATAATTCTCAGCAGAAAGTTCTGTGAGTAGTTACAGTGGGTTTTTCTAACACTTTTGTTACAAAACTGAAAACATTTCACATTAAAATGGCTTCAAAAATTTATGGAATGCTACTGACGCCAGTTATGATTCTTATGTTACTCATGTATATAGATTATGATCTCAGCTATCATTAAAACATAAACCTAGGGTAGTTACAGGGGGGGTTTTCTAACACTTTTGTTAAAAATCCGAAAACATTTTACATTAAAATGACTTCAAAAATTAATGGAGTGCTATCAACGTAGGCAATTTTTTTTGTGTTGCCCCGTATTTGCATTATGATGAATATAATAATTTTAATATATTTTGAGAGTCCTTATACAATCGTAAATCGTTTTTTAAAGAGAATCTCCTTTTTTCGTTTCAAAACGTTCAAACATATATTTTCTCTTCTTTTTCATTAATTATTTGATTTTTCATCAAACTTTCTGCTCAGAATTATTGATTTGCTTCAAAATTTCAAAAAATTTCTGCTGGTTTCAAAAAATATCAACATAAAAATTTCCTTTTTGTTAAAGTGTTGCCTCTAGCGGTGAATAGCAAAAACACACTTATTCTGCTGGAACTTTTCTGCTATCTTATACAGCATCCTCACGAGTTGACTTTTTAATTATTGCCTATGAGACAGTAGAGGAAGCTTCAAAATTTGAAAAGTTTAGTTTGAAAAGTCTTCTGAGGCACGCAGCATAAATACTTATTTGGCATATTGCGGTTTATGAACATTAGAGGCATCTAACAATGTGTAACATAAACTAACAATCAGTCACATATTAATCAGCCATGCAACATAAATTATAAAAACTATTGCTCGTTTAAGTAGCCATAGCAACGAGAGGGACGTTCCTTTGCTTACTGAAGTGAAAAATAAAAAAATCCTAGATGTTAAAGAAATCCAATTTTGTATAAAAATGAACTTTTTTGGTTTTAATGGAAAATATCATAAAAAGTGATTTCAGGTAACACGGAATATGTTAAAATCGTTGTATAATTGCTCGGCGATTAAACACTAAACTACTATCAACTTTTGAAATATTTCATTTTGTCAGAAATTTTACGGTGGGTCACGTTATACACGGTGAACCTGTATAAAAACCTAAACGACATGAAAATTTAACGCAAAGATGAAACAATAAGCAAATTATAGAAAATCCTCGTAACTACATATAATAATATGATTATGTCATTTTTTCATTTCATTGTAATAAATAATAATACAAAACTATGCTGAAACCATCTAAGCTTAGCTAAATGGCATACCATAAATAATATGGTTTGGGGAAGGAAGCGCGTTTCTGATTTCTTTTTTTTTTTTTTTGCTTTTTTCAAGTTCGGTCGATTCTTTATTCTACATACGCTTCGTTCTCATACAGCGCAACACAGAACTAACGTACGAGTTTGAGATTTAAATATACATTTATAGATGAAAATTACATATATGAATACAAAACTATAACGACAAACTATAAAAGTTAAGTATTTTTAGGTTTTGTTATCAATTTTTAGCGGTGGAGAGAAGTCATATAAAGATTATTCTGTAATTAATTATTTATGAGGTGCTTATAAACTTTTTTTTTCGTTCAGCTGATGTAGCTGTTTGTTGATTTTGCTGAAAAGTTTTCATGGGTGACGTGTTGTTTGTCAGTTCGTCGAGAATACTAAAATTTTTTGAGTAAACAGACCATAAAGAATTATTAGTTCATCTACTGAAGTAAATTAAAGATTTTATTGTGTCTACTAGAGATAGGTTATTAAAGTAATATAGTTTCGTGTTTTGATCACCGTGATTGCTATTCGAACACGTGATGCTATTTTTATGTGCGACTAGCAAGGCAACATTTATAGTACAGACTAAGAAAATATATGGATATTAAACGCGACTTGAATTTTAAATGAATTTATACAATTTAAGAGTTTTACTATATGTTGTATAGTTTAAAATTTATGTATGTGTGTCATACAAACCCATAAAAATAGACTAGTTTTAGTTGAACTTGAACTACACTTTTTATAATTACTTAACTTATTTTGCTAATAAATTGAAATTGAATTGTTAATACGTAGTGCTCGTTTATTACCTACTGTGGAATAATAATGCAGATATTTGCTATTTGCTTACCGCGTACAACTTTTTCTAAGACGATTAGAAAAATTTTCCGCTTAAACAATGAATTTGCCAAAACTAAATGAATTAAAAATGATTAGTTTCCAGTACAATAAATTATTTTAGCAGCTTCTTTAATGCAGTTTCCATCTATACACAATTTAGTAAAAACAATTTTTAAAGAAAGAACTTTATAGAATTGAAAGTATGTCCAAATCAGAAAGTCGGCGTGCAATTTCGCTATGGAAATTTGTTCGCTTGGTATATATTAAGAAAGATCGTGTTTCTTCTACTTCTCTTAAGTACTTCTATTAAGGCATTGTACTTCTCATTATTAAACTTTATGGCAGCGTATTAAACAAAAAGTTTGATCAATTTTGGAAATGAGTCCAATTTTGAAAGAACTTATGAAATATGTGACTGGTGTGCCTCTAGAGCGAATGGGGAAGTTTTAAACATTATTTAACAAAAAATTTCATTCAAAATTTCAAGTTCATTTTCATTATAACAAAAAATAAATTGGAAAACATTCACAATTCATTCAAACCGCGATACGAAAATTGACAAATTTATTGTGATTTATCGAAAGAAGCGAGACCAAGGGCATATCGATGAATCATTTTATCCGTTGGCTTTTAATTAGTTTCTTCTGTAGAGGGTATCTATAAAGGTTATGACCATATGCATATCACGTGGAAGCTTGTCCAAAATAAACTCAATTTTAGTCTTATCACGTTTCATTTGGACGATTAGTTTTAGAGTTGTCGACATCATTACACTTTCTTTAATGGTTTTTATATTCTAAAGACCAATAACGTTACCTTTGCATCATACTAGCAAAACGGAAGAGACCAAGAGACAGAACAAGCAGATACAGTAGTTGATACGCTATCCAAGTTAGTGGTTATTTTCCTGGGGCTCCAACATATTGAAGAATGTTTTGTCAATTGCCGGCTTAAGACCAGAAATGCTCCCGGGGTATTACCAAGTTTACCTGATTTCTAAACAATTAAGTTAGAATCTAACATAGGCCTACAGACCCAACAAGTTTTAACAAGATTTTACATCAGCTTTCCATCCATCGGGATAAAAAATAACTTTACTTTTAACTCCATCCTGATCAGTCTCCAGGCAGCAATAGATAAGTGCCAGTTTTTGGGAATTGATTTCTGGGCGATGCGTAAATTATATTTTACTGTTCGTGGATTGTTACTTGAATGGGTATTCGTTCGGTCGATCGTTTCAACAGTGATTTTACGACCGCCATTTTTATCTTTCTTCATTCATTTCAACATTTTTTCACTAGAACACATTTTATACTCGCTTTGAGATCTATATAAATTCCAGAATTCTGTTTTATCATTGTTTATGGCTTGTCTGTTTCTTTTTTATTCCATTTGCTAGTTCATAAAAGTATCCCAGTTCGTTTGAGTTTACTAAAAGAGCAACTCTTCTCATAGAAAGTAATTATTACTTTTAAAGATTCTCGACTCTTCATTCCATTAAACTTTCTAACCTTCATTCCTGAAGTTCGAAGTGACTGGAGCACATTCGTGGGAACTATTTTCTAAATTTTCTTAAAAATTAAAATCCGCCATTTTTGTTTCAATGTATGCGTAAAACTTCGTATAAACGAGTAAATTATAAATTATATGAAAAAATGCAAATAACTACGGTGACTAAGTACTTGTAAAGAGGTCGCTTTGCATATCGTATGGTTTTTCCGAACATTTTTCCTAATTCCAGAAACACCGCTACCATATACTAAGCGCACTTTTGAGTTGTTCTGGATCAAAACTAACAGACAAACACCATTTCTTTGGAAAATCTAGGGGCCCCGGGTGTTTTAGGAAATCAAATTTGTAAAGAGGTCAGTTTGCATATCGCAGGGTTTTTCCGAGCAATTTTCCCAATTCCAGAAACATCGCTACCAAATACTAAGCGCACTTTTGAGTTGTTCCGGATCAAAACTAACAGACAAACACCATTTCTTTGAAAAATCTAGGGGCCCCGAGTGTTTTAGGAAATCAAATGTGTATAAAGAGGTCAATTTGTATATCGCAGGATTTTTCTGAGCAATTTTCCCAATTGCAGAAACACCGCTACCAAATACTAAGCGCACTTTTGAGTTGTTCTGGATCAAAACTAGCAGATAGTTTACGAACTTCACTATTATCTGGAGCACCCAGTTTGTATTTATGTTATTCTAAAATCCTTAAAACCGGCTTTATAATGAAAAGGTGGCATAGTGGTCAATATTTCGGCGCTTGAGCCGCGAGATCGGGGTGCGAATCATCATAGGCAGGATGTAAAATGGAGTTTCCTCAGCTGATCACGATTCGCGATTGGAATAAAGAATAAACACAACTAACATGTAGCACAACTAACATGTATGTGTGGATCGTATTATGTAAATGTGTAAATAGCTGAGTGGATGAATTTGTGTAAATGAAAAACTACAACGAGGCTGAGTTTTTCTTAAAGAAACAAGAGATGCGCCCAATATAGGCCAATATGCAGAAGTACACCTTCCGGTTCCTTCTTTTGACCAAGTGATCCATTTCTCAGTTTTTTAAGGTTTGATTTTCCAGCCCCTTCAGAATCTCTAAAAGTTTCAGAATTGGGCCCTAAAAGCTCTACGCTTAAGAGGCATGGTAACCACAGTTTTGGTAACCTATTTAAGAGTTTAGTCGTTCGCACTTTGCATTCTTAGCATTTTTTGTAAACTCTTAATCGTCACTGGCTGATTTTCGCATTGTATACTTATTTATCACTTCCTGATAGGAGAGGAAGGAGAAAAGAGGAAAGAGTCCCTCATGGAGATTACTGCTTTAGTCGTTGACTTTTTGCGAAATATATCTGCAGCTCAGCAGAAGTCCTTTTACTTTTTGGCTGGTTCTTTGTTTGGTTCTTTTCGGAGTACCTTCTGTTTTTTTTTCTCTGAGCACAAGCTGGCCTCTTTTTGATTTTCTAGGACGGTGTGACAGCGTTCCCTCAAGGTTCCACTGTTTCAATCAAACAAATTGTTCATAGGGATGCCAACAGTGCTTCCAAATGTTCCAACTCGGTAGCATAGGACTGCTTAGTCTAGGAGGTTAGGTACCTAAAACTCATCGTATACGGCTATTTAACCGAACAACCATCAACCGCTCGGCACGATAGATTACACTTTAGATTCAAATGATTTTTCCGCGATTACTTCTGTAATTCCATTTTATGAACAAAACCAGACACTTCGATTAGGGTGTAGTGCTATACCACGTAAGATGGTCTTCCATTGGCACAACCTAAGAGAATGGCCTCACTTACGAATACCCGACAGCTCTAATCGGATTTTCTATTAATGACTTTTAGCAGAATTTCTTCAGTTATCTAGACCCCTGTTTGTATAGTTACGCAGTAGTTGAAAATATAAAAACAGTACGGTGAGAAATCTGATACTAAGTTTACTAAGGTACTTAGTACCGTTAAGGTAATTAGTGATGTAGTGGTGCAGTTTTTAATTATTCGGCATATGGTTTGGACGTGCTAGTTCGAATCCCACCAGAAGCAGGATGTAAATCTCTTGAGTGGAGTGCAAATCTCGGCACTGACTCATCGTAATGTGATTTTTGAACTATGTCGTCATGGTCAGTCTTCACATTACTACTGGACAATTGTTTGTTTAAGTCGACAACGTAATCAAAAGTAATTAACCCTTTATAATATTTCAAACGTTGCAGCGCTTTTAAACAGTACAAGAAATGTTGTATAGAGTGTTGTTACATAGTTTAGTGAAAAGTAACCAATCAGTTTGCGTTAATATGATTTCTACTTTGAAGCGAAATGTTCGTTGAAAACATTAGTAAAACGTTTTATTTTGCTTGGCTTGGCACTCGAACACATAGTTAACCATAGTAAACCTCTACTTTTAGATGTCAGTTCAAGATCAGAAATGCCAGCCAAAGAAACTTACTAAATTGCTTGAATATTTTCTATAGTAATCATCTTTCGATCTTAGATATAGATAGAAAAAAAGGAAGAATTCATAAGGGTTTATTAACGGTGATGTCATTGCTATTAAGTTTTTTTCTAAAATTGTGTGATCAACTTTATACACACATATCTTTGGTCCTCCGGTTGTCTACAAACAACTCCTGTAATCTGACAAACTGCTGAGAAATAAACCAAAATGTTGCATTATTAATTCTGAAGATCTGTTACACGAATATACTCCACCCTAATTAAGCACGGATCTTAAAACCTCTTTTGATTTCTGCCTTCAACGTAAAGCAGATAGCAGAGAACATTTTTAAAGTTAAATTTGATCTTCGAGACCGTGCTGCCAAATATCGAGAACATCTAAAGCCGGTCCATTTGATTTTGTCTATTAACCCAACGTAAACCACTTTAGGAGATTTTATTTTTCACATTGTACGTAGTAGTAACGCCGCAGAAATCGTTGATCTGAGTGTTTTACAATTAAGAGCGTTCTTCACGAAATTAAATTAAATCCCTGGTCCCCTATCGGCAATTTTCTGAGTTTTCATATTTTTTTTGGAAATTATGGATAAAATTAAAATATTTAAAAATAAACAAAACTAGACACGAGATTATGGGTTTAACTTTATTATTACTACGAAAAGTCTATTGTTGCTGTATATTCCGATCGAACTTGCCCAACTTCTCCAAGTTTGGGAGCTAATAACAAAATATTGGGAGTATAAATTAATTCGGTTCGTTTTTTTAATTTTAAAAATGCATTTATTTTAAAATAAAATGAATGAACAGATTAATTAAAATATTGTCCATCGCTGCTTACGACTTTTTCCCACCTCAGGCAATTTTTGAATACCATCTCGGAAAAACGTTTCGTTTCTTTAGGTGATCCAAGTTTTGTAGCCAATTTTAAATTTCTTCGAATAAAGTGAACCGGTTGGAATAACCAGTAATCAGAAGGAACAACAGCAGAACCTTCGAACCATGGATGTTCGTCTTTGGTGTTGGGTGCTCTTGGGAAAAAATCCAAGCGCCTTTCCACGTCTTTTGGTTTTTTTCAATTGAATCGTACGGCAACTGTTTGTTGGGTCACCCCAATGTACCGGTAAACTCCTCTTGCATTTGAGCGGAACTTCATCGAGCAATGCCTCTAATACATCGTCTACGATTTTTTTGGCTGTCCCAAGCGAGGCTTATCTTCAACACTGAAATCATCATTTTTGAAGCGTCGAAACCATTGTCTACATGACTTATCGGTTGGAGCATTGTCACTGTAAACTTTCACAAGCATTCGATGTGCTTCAGTTACACTTTTTTCCAATTAAAACAAAAAATGAACACTTCCCGCAAACGGTGTTTAGTTATCACAAAATCTAACATATTCGACACCGTAAAAACACGTTTTGTATGAAACTCAAAGCAAAATTAACGACAGATGTCTAATCTGTCTGAAACAACGGAAATCAGCTGTCTCTATAAAAAATTTATTATAGGCAGCCACTTTTTGAAACGGACCGAATTAATTTGTATTCCCAATATCAAAAGAAAATTTCGAGAAAAGGAAAAAAATAAACAAGAGTTTTCTATAATAGCTATTGAATATCAAAAACTCTAGAAGAAAATGTTCACAACTTACTCTTACTTTATTTAGTAAAGAACACTCTTAAAGGCAACCAGCATGACGGCTCCCTTACACAATTTTCAAGCCTTCCCATTCATGTTTCTAAAATTCTTAGTCCAATTTGTAATTCTTTATTACAAACTAATTGCAAAATGTAATTAATGAACTTAATTGGTCAAAAATTACTACCACAGGGATTTTTTTGTCTCCACGATTCCTTAATGGCATATGAAATATATTTCAAACGTGCATCAAACCAATTAATTCGGTACTTTAACATGATTAAAACATTTACATATCGTACAAAATCGTCCTAAAGATTCTAGTCGAAATATGTGAACGTATAAATCTCGATTATTTTAATGATCACTTGAATCATTTGGTATTGAAGCACTCTCATCTTTTCTTGTACTCATATTCGACGAGTATTTTTGGTAAATTTTTATTTCTATATTTAAATTTTCGAAAATTTCTATTTTAGAGTAATTTGAATTTTATAGTTTTTTTTACATTCGTGTGAATCTCATAAAACGAAAAATACGAAAAATACGTTTTCAACAGGTAGTTAAAATTGGTTAAGCTAGGTTAGTTTGTTGGTAGTTTTATTACTAATTTATTTTTTTTGACATGAAAACATATTTTTTGTAGTTTTTGTCGCATGCTATTATGGTTAGGATTTTTTTACCGAGAAAACCATAAGTACATATGTACAGTGTACACACGCACACATAATAAAGCGGTAAATGTATGAATATGTAATATGTAGATGAATGAATGATTTTTGTTGTTGCTTTTGGGAAATTTTTGTATGTGCTTTATAAATTATTTAAGGCCGTAGCTGTACTAAAAATATAAATTGTAATTTGATGATGATGGAAAACTGGGAAAATTTTCCTTCAGAGAATTACGCCAGAATGGAATGAAATTTAATGAGTATTTTTTTTTTGTCTGGCTAAATATGAAATTGTATGGGCGTTAAAAACGTGATTCTTCCGCGAAATTGATGTGCTTCTCAAAAAAGGAATTGTTAACTGCTTATTGTTTGATTTATCCATGACTCAAACTCTTATTCCTAATTGGAATTAGTACACGTAGAACCTTTTTTGATTTACGGGTGCACGTGCTTGTACACTAGATGGCATGACGTAAGCTAATTTGATTTTTTTTTGCGTATATGCTATTCAAATATTTTAAATACAACAGGGGTGATCAGTCACTAGGTCAAATATACATTGTACAAGTTTAATTTCAATATGCAATGATTTGTTCTTATTAGATGAACCTTTTGAACTGTTTTATGTATCATAGTTAATTACAATTAAAAATATTTTTGTAGAGTAATATACTCGTAGTTTATATAAATCGACATTCTTATCGATCAAGATCTTTGCTGCTTATAGATAAAGTAATATCATTTGCACTATTTGATTTGCTCTAAATATAAAGTTCAAAATAAAATATGTATGCCAATTCCAACTCAGTTAGTGGATGTGTGCGAGGTGGGTGTATGTTGTTATATTAACATTTAAACGTTTCTAGTGCGTTGACTTGACAATGTACTACCGTGATACGTTTGTGCAAGCACAGTGTGAAAGTATATACACAAATATAAAATTATTTTTAGCAGACTCTGTCGTCTGCCTTCTAATAAACATCCGATTGCTATAAATTTCAAAATCGTGCGCTCCCACTCGGCATTCTAACTGCATTAGCAACATCTTTTGTTAATTATCTATCAGTTTTTTTATGTTTGAAATTAGCAAATGATTCCACAAAATAATTTTGTCTGCCAAAATATTTTCGTTGTGTCAAACCACCAAATCGTATTATTACACAAATACTTGAATTTTCTTTCATTAAAATCCACATTGAACTTGAAAATTTTGTGTTGCCTCTTTTTTTATTATTAATTGGTTTCGTGGCTTGGTGAAAAAATTAAATGTGAAAATAAATGATTCAAGCCAGTTTTTCTACAGGAGTACTTCGTTTAACGTTAATATATTTAAATTGATTTATTGGAACTTTAAGAAATGATAAGAAAAACGTGCACATACATACTAGGCATATCGACTTTAATATTTTAGATTCAAAATTAATTAATTAGCATCAAATTTTGCCACAAGAATATGCAACAGTCTTCCACTATTATAGATCATGCATTGACTGATCAATTCGGGTTAGTACACAGCTTTGCATTGGAGGATGTATCATTCTCTGACCACAGAGCAATTCAATTAGTCTTAGATGTACAAGCTCGACGGTATATCAGACAAGTTCCTTCAATTTTTTCAAGAAAAATTGAAGAGAGCGCTAACTAGCTTGTTTAACAATTCGTTGCTTGAAGGCAAGTTTCCGGAAAAACTAAAAATGGCAAGAGTTGTACCGGTATTTAAAGGTGAGGATGCACTAGGACCAACCAACTATAGACCAATATCTATTTTAGGCTCAGTCTCAAAAGTATTCGAAAGAATAGTGAATAACCGGTTAATGCAATTTTTTCGAATAATATTTTAGCAAGAGAGCAGTATGGGTTTACGGAAGGTTCTAGTACACAAGCAGCATGCCTTGAGTTAACAAGTTTCATTTCGGAAAATATTGACAAGAAACGGATTGTAGCGTGCTTATTTTTGGATTTACGGAAAGCGTTTGATTCGGTAGATCATGATATATTGCTCGCCAAACTTCAGGGACTGAAATTTGGGCCGGTCCTTTTTTAACATTTACATTAACGACATATGCAGACAAAGCTTTAAGGGCACATTCAGCTATATGCTGAAGATGCTTTTATACAAGTGTATAATGAACCGTATAATGAACCGTAGAGTTTAGAATTTCTCCTGAGTAGCCAAGATGTTTGAATCAAAATTACTTCAAAATGACCTTTCGCGAAGTTTTGATGATCCCCGATCCCAAAACACGAAAGAAAAATTTGTTTGTCCGTCTTAATGTCTGCCTGTAAGATATTTCGAGAATGGTTTGTTCGATTTGATTATTTTTCGTCTGTTATAAATTCAGAGAATTGAAACCTGCACTGAACAACCTTAGTACTCAAAACTGCCGCTATAGCGCAGATATATTTTGACATTTTCATACAATCAACTGGCAATCGCTTGAAAGTTCTTGGACCAAGCACATCAATTTTGTTACCAGCTCTTTAATTATCAAATCCAGCGTTTTGGAGCTAGTTTCAAATGATTACTGGTATGTTTATGATGGTATGTTTACATAACGCATTTCATTGAAAAGTTCTTGTAGGATATACATTTTCTTTTATTGCGATATAATCATATGACACGTCGGCCAAAATATCACAAATTAGCTGAAACATCTTAGTGCTCATATCGTTTAAAACGTTTTGAATCTAGTAACACTTCTGTTGAGCCAAATAGCAATTAACACTTAGTTCTCAAATTTACCGTTTTTGGGACTAGAGATAAATTATTACTTTATAGTATGACCCCAGTTGATGGGGTTGAAGAATGTCCAAAGTTTAGCTGAAACGACTTTTAGTACTCAAATCTACTGCTATGACGCTGGAGAAGATACTTTTTTTAAATTCCGATACAAACATGTGGTACTGTTTGAAAGGTCTTGCAACAATTATTTATCAGCGCTTTAGTTCATAAATTTACAGTTTTAGCGCGGGTGGCAAATTATTTATTTAATATGGAATATATGCAAGCCATATTATTGTTAATCAGCACAAAACCCATCGCACTTCCTTTATCCATAAATTGGGTTTAATTCCAAAAGCCACTTGTCTAAGAGCCACGTGATGACTATAACCAAAATTAAAATAATCTAAGAATATTTTCTTTGTGTACCATCCCCGACCGCTGAAGTCGTTTGACGATTGGAGTTTATCATGAATTATGATTATTTTGTACGAATCGTATGCAATCAATAAAAAATAGTTGCTTTATGTCGATTTGTGTCAGGTTTTCAGTTGTTAGACGTATTGTTGGTTAATCGTGATATTCCTGAGTGTCGATTTTGTACCAAAAATCGTGAGCTGGCGAGGTGAGCAATAATTGTGTGTACATATACCATTGGCAAGTACCAAAATAAATGGTTCCGGTTCAACCGGTTGAATATGTATGATGATGACGTCTACCTCACCTCTTCTTTTCGCTTGATTTTGAACAGTAGAACCGATTGTTTACTATTTTGATTTTTCATGTTCAAATGTTTGAACAATACGAAACCGCATTTGACGCAAATAAAAAATATAAAGAGTGCCCCAATAAGAAGTTCAGATTTAAAAATTTAACAAAACAATAACGGCTTAATATATTTCCAAATTTATTTTTTTGTTTGAAACTACAATCGTCCTAGTTTTTTATGGAAAATGATTTCATTCAAATGGGGGCTGCGGCTTGACTTGGCGTACTCCATTCGGTCGGTCCAATTGCTGAGCATATTTTAGATCGTGTGCGGATCTATTTCGGCAATGGTTGCTTCGATATTGGCTTTCAAATGCTCAATTGTTTGTGGATTGTCCGTATAACACTTGTCTTTCACGGCCCCCCACAAATAAAAATCCAAAGGCGTCAAATTACAACTCCTTGCCGGCCAATTCACGCCACCATTTCGACTGATAATGCGGCCATCGAATTTTTGACGCAGTTTCGCTATTGTAGCGCCCGATGTGTGGCATGGCGCAACATCTTGCTGGAACCAAATGTCGTCCAAAACAATATCTTCAAGATATGGCCACAAAAAATATGTTAACATGTGGCGCAACTTGATTCCCTTGACCGTAACGGTCGCGCCGGCCTCATCTTTGAAGAAATACATCCCAATAATGCCGCCACGCCACAAGCCGCACCAAACAGTAATACGCAATGGATGCATTGGCTTTTCCACATATCCTCGTAGATTTTCCGATCCCCAAATGCAACAATTTTGTTTGTTTACGAACCCACAGAAAGGTGACCGAAAAGATGATTTTTTGAGCAAAATCAGCGATTCGTTATCGAAGCGGATGGTCACGGGGCTTCAATTGCTGAAATAATATACTGAGTTTCTGTCAAAGAAAGAATGGCATTAGTGTTGTCAGAGCTAAAATATCCGATATGTCAAATCTGAACCGGTTATTGTGACACCCTATATATAAACAAGATGACGTGCATACGCTCAAGCAAACCAATATACATAATAAAACCACTACTATGTTTTTCCGATTTGCTCACCTCGCACTGTATTTTTAGTTAAACTTATACTTCTGCGCGTGTTTAACGATATTATTGCCGCGGTACGTGAGTTAAGCATGCTCAGTCGAAGTGTGGAGATTGTCGTTTTCATCTAATTCAAATTGTAATGTAATGTTTTCATTTGTTTTCAGTTACTTTTTTCGCGGCAGATTTGTGCTAATTTCAAACCTTAGGGCCAAGGAAAATTTGAAAGCCAAAAGTTGAAGCTTTAATAGTGACTAGTTACTGTACTCTTTATGTTACATACTTACGTAATCTGCCGGTTCATTTGCCGTAGGTTCGCAGTAAAAATAAAGCGATGCTTGTGGAATCCAACGAAGATTACAAAGACGTTTTACTGGTTTGGAGCCAACAGGAAGCTTCCAGTTGAGCACGACACCAATCACTGTTTTATGTGCCACTTCAAAGACGACACGTAATTGTTGTTTGCCTTGGGACGTCGAATTTCACCATCGTGGGAGACGTAACAGTCATGTGATTTTATTTATGATGAATTCTCGCTGATTAAATCTTATCCAAATAACCAGATCCAAGATACATTTACGTAAAATTGATGTACTCGGAATGCAGGAACACTTAACGCTTAATCCTTGGTAACTTGATTTGTATAAGCTGCATGATTTTATTCTGCCGCGGTCTGCAAGACGGCGGTGGTATGTCCTCAATTCGGTGGTAACCTCTTTCTAAAAAATGATGGAGGGATCACTTCCATTCTGTTGCGAGTATTGATTATCGCAGACCGATTACGTCAGAGCCGAGACAAATATCGATGCAATTTTGGAGATGTTATTTTTGGTCGGCGAGATTTATTTGTCCGAGGTGGGACCTCGTCGAGATAGCCTCAAGTCGTGATTTTAATACGAAATCAAATATGAACATGGCTTGATTTAAATGGTTTCGGTCTTCTCTACGCTCGACGAATTGTTGCTCGAACTGTCTGCTGTGTGAAATAATCATGGATGGTATCCCTGGTTTCTATAACTCTTTCTGATGTATGCTGTTCGAATTTGTTGAAATGTGGGTTGATCACATAGTACTCGTACGTTATGAGTTTTAACACCAAAGGTTTAGTTGTAATCGGCACTAGGGACGTGGCAAATACACGTGTAATAAGCTGTATTTATCTTAGGTGTTTGCTGTGAATCTGAAGGCTGTAGCGAGGAATAGTGATGTGCTGGAGGATATAACTTTGATGATTTTTTTGACCATTGATACCATTTCGGAAGATTGCCATGGGCTCTTGAAAAATTTAATGAAATCTTCATATGCCAGATATTGGGAAGTAATAATTCTGGGATCTGGTTTATCGGCGATTATGTTGCAGGATAATTGCAGGACAATGTATACTAATCAATCACAGATGTATAAATTTTTCTCAGCATACCAAAAGCGGCAATCTAGTTTGCGTTGTAATACCGTCAACTGTTTATACGGCTTAAATGTAGGTTAATGTTGAATCACCAATAGTTGCTAGAACTGGTTGTGGCACCCATTTGGGAATGGGTCGAATTATGCTCTCGTCGAATACATGGCTCCGGCTTACTAATATATGGTTCCGGCCTGTACGATGAGGAAATGGAGTCTACTGGGCTCAGTATAGTAGAGTAGCCAACTCCTCGAAGATGCTCGAAGATGAACGTTATGTTTCACGGATTTCACACGTGCTACACATTAGCCCCTGAAATGAGATCATTCCATGAGAGGTCTCGCACCCATAATTCCTAAAAAATGTTTTTTTTTACAATGATTAAACTTGCTAAACACGAGTGGGTCGAATATTTTCGACGAATTCGATCGAATGGATCGTCCAACGTTCCAACGTAATTCAGCTCCATCAAGGCCACTTGTTCATGATAATAGATTCACCGGTCGACGTTTTATGTAATGCGTCAAAGATGACAATTAGCAGATCTGTGTCCTTACTAAATTTTAGAGACAAGGTTGCCTTCTTTCTTCTTCTTAATCTATAGTTAAAATTTATGAAAAATCGTTCATCCAAGAGCTGTGACAATCCAATGAATACTATCACCGAACACATTACCAAAAGCCAATCATAATTTGCTGCTTCATTATAAAATGACACGATAATTGAACACAATCCAACCGCATAGAACTACATTATCACACACATAAGTGGTGTATTTTAAGGCTGTCCAAGTGTTAATTCTTCAAAAGCGTTGGGCCACACATCGTCCAATAAAACCTCTAATTAGATTAAATTACATCCAAAAGTTAAATTAATTTAGTTTTCTTCTTCTTGTACGTCTTATTTGATTGAAGTAAATCTGTTTCTGACATAATATTTACGCGTCTTTCAATAGTGTAGAGAACGTAAAAGCAAAAATAAATAAAAAACGTGTGTGGAACTTTGGTTGTTTTACTATACGAGTACGTGTACGTTAATGTTTACATTGTATGCTAATTTATATTTCTATACATACGACTATATTCACATAATTATCATCCGTTCACATACCGTACCGAAACCTATACACAGAAGTTAGTAAAAACAATTGTTCATGCCAAAAAATATTAATTTTCGTATTGTTTCGTAAGAATTTAAAATATTCTTATTTTATTTGTTTAGTTTAGTTTTAGGAATTAGAAGAACGTTTCATGTTTTACTAACTAAAAAGTTATTGAGGTCACATATTTTTGAATGTACTGTGTGTCGAATATCGATTTTTGTCCAACTATTAAGGCAACTTTGTATAATTTTGAAAGGGCAATAATAAACTAATCGTGATAATTAAATTTTATGTTTCTTAGACCACATTAAGTCGTTGCTTAAACAAGCCTACATTATGTATACGACCCAATATAACACAGCGACAAAGACCCGAAAACGATTTTATATTTTGGCTCCACACATCACAAAATACATTTCGAACTTGAACTAGAAAAGCGATTAAAACACAAGCTATAAATTTTCCCTTTTTATGATGATGAGAACATGTTGATGATGATGAAATGTAAATTTATTAATAGTCTCAAAGATCTACTCTACGTAGTTTACATTCTCGACTGATGAAACATATGTTAAAATAAACAATGTTTTATTTTGTCTGCGGCAAAACAAATTAATGGAGGCAATCTGTCATCTCGCTGATAATCTGTTTGTTTATTGATTATATAAATAATTGAAATATTTCGTATATTTTCTAAATTTTACGTCGCGGATTTGTTGGGAAATCTTGCTTAGCTGTTTTATTAATTTATAAATACAGGTAAGACCCATTTAACACCGTACATACCTTTACTCGTGCGAAATAAATGTATTCGCATAATTAACTAAAATAACTTTTTCACGAGTGTCAAGAGTCTAACTGTTATGCAGCTCTGTGTGCGAAGAAATCGGAAGGCAACCTCAGGAAATGGGGGTAAATAAAATGTAAATGTTAGGGCGATTCTGAAATCACAGATTAGACATTAATATATGTAGCATCAACGATGAATTGTGTAAGCCACTTATAACGGGTGATTTTTTAAGAGCTTGAGAACTTTTTTTTAAAAAAAAACGCATAAAATTTGCAAAATCTCATCGGTTCTTTATTTGAAACGTTAGATTGGTCCATGACATTTACTTTTTGAAGATAATTTCATTTAAATGTTGACCGCGGCTGCGTCTTAGGTGGTCCATTCGGAAAGTCCAATTTTGGGCAACTTTTTCGAGCATTTCGGCCGGAATAGCCCGAATTTCTTCGGAAATGTTGTCTTCCAAAACTGGAATAGTTGCTGGCTTATTTCTGTAGACTTTAGACTTGACGTAGCCCCACAAAAAATAGTCTAAAGGCGTCAAATCGCATGATCTTGGTGCCCAACTTACCGGGCCATTTCTTGAGATGAATTGTTCTCCGAAGTTTTCCCTCAAAATGGCCATAGAATCGCGAGCTGTGTGGCATGTAGCGCCATCTTGTTGAAACCACATGTCAACTAAGTTCAGTTCTTCCATTTTTGGCAACAAAAAGTTTGTTAGCATCGAACGATAGCGATCGCCATTCACCGTAACGTTGCGTCCAACAGCATCTTTGAAAAAATACGGTCCAATGATTCCACCAGCGTACAAACCACACCAAACAGTGCATTTTTCGGGATGCATGGGCAGTTCTTGAACGGCTTCTGGTTGCTCTTCACTCCAAATGCGGCAATTTTGCTTATTTACGTAGCCATTCAACCAGAAATGAGCCTCATCGCTGAACAAAATTTGTCGATAAAAAAGCGGATTTTCTGCCAACTTTTCTAGGGCCCATTCACTGAAAATTCGACGTTGTGGCAGATCGTTCGGCTTCAGTTCTTGCAGGAGCTGTATTTTATACGGTTTTACACCAAGATCTTTGCGTAAAATCTTCCATGTCGTCGAATAACACAAACCCAATTGCTGCGAACGGCGACGAATCGACATTTCACGGTCTTCAGCAACACTCTCAGAAACAGACGCAATATTCTCTTCTGTACGCACTGTACGCATTCGTGTGGTTGGTTTAATGTCCAATAAAGTAAACTGAGTGCGAAACTTGGTCACAATCGCATTAATTGTTTGCTCACTTGGTCGATTATGTAAACCATAAATCGGACGTAAATCGCGAAACACTTTTCGAACCGAACACTGATTTTTGTAATATAATTCAATTATTTGCAAGCGTTGCTCGTTAGTAAGTCTATTCATTATGAAATGTCAAAGCATACTGAGCATCTTTCTCTTTGACACCTTGTCTGAAATCCCGCGTGATCTGTCAAATACTAATGCATGAAAATCCTAACCACAAAAAAATCACCCTTTATTTAAGCTACCAATGTTGTTTTGTCAATAGAGCTGAATCCCCGTTATTGCTTGTGTGGGAAATTGTGCGGAAAAATGTACTAATTTTTTTTTGTCTTTTGTACAGTCCACTGAAAACGAAAAACCGTAATGATATACGTGTTTTATTTAGTCATAGTAAAAATTATTAATGGTCGTTAAATAATCCTTTCGCATAAAAAACTAAAATTAGTGGTTTCAAAAATATTGGTTTCCATCTGGTTGGAAAATAAACTTTAATTCATCATTCGGCCGGATAAATTAAATATTCATATATTTGTTATTAAAATCGTAATAAAATTAAATAAATTGTGAAATTGTGGTGGATTTAGCACATTTGAAGTGGCAACATGCTTGAATAACAAGTCGTGTTACTATGTACCAGACAGAGACAGGCCGAAGAGTTGATCATATAGAATTTTTTTTTTTCACATCATAGATTGAAGAAAAGTATGAACAGGAATGTGAAAATGATACAAGAGAAAAATTTGAAGTACCTTATATCGACGTCTTTGACGAACAAACCTTCTGTTGATGATCAATCAGTGCAATGATATTACCGAGGGCATCACAGTTAAACATGAAAAATTTATACAATATTAAACGCACGGTTGAGAATTTAGCTGAGGCTCCCAATAACTTCGGGTCGAATCCCGATAGGGGCTGGATGCAAAGGGAATTTTCATCAACAAATTACGATTTGGGATGAGAAGGAACACATCTATAACCTCTTGTCGGAGTGCGGGGCTCACGGGCCAAAACATCTTCCATGCCAGTATAGGCTGGCATGGAGCTATGCAATGTACAGATGGTAATAAAATCGAACCTATATCCGTACGTCCTCGAATTGGCCAATACAGGCGTAAAGGTAAGGACGTAAATAAGCGAACCGCGAAAGAGTAGGGAGAGCTTCGGCCCCAGAACAGATCAGGGAAAATAAAAAAAAAAAAACTTCGTCACTACCGTGAAAAAGCACTGAATGCTTTGAAAGCCCTTGAAGTCGATATTTCTGGTTGAAATTTGCTTCTGGTGCATTATTTGTCGGATAAAGTAGATACCGCAACACGCATTGAAGTTGTGAAGAAATCGAACGAAGACGTATTGTTGGAAGTTGATAAATTTTTAGAAATTCTATGCAAACGAATACGCTTTTTAGAGTCAATTTCCCAGTCCAACCAACAACAAAATAAATCGTTGGCACATCGTGATATTAAAAACTAGAAGCAGCATAAAATGGTATTAGCTACCTCGCCGACAAGACATAATTATCTACTATGCAAGCAACAAAATCGTCCAAAAACGTTGTGAGATGTCCTACGTTTCTGGATTTGATAAAATCAATCTTCAACTGTTTATTAATTGTTTCGGCATTGATCACAGAGTTCGCGAATGTCAAGGTGGTTCACGTTGTATATTAATTTAACTCATAACACATTGTTACATCGTTCTTGTCGAGTCACATGAAAATGCGTCAGCTGATTATAAATCTGCATCGACCGCGAAGATAAAATCAATTAGTAATCCAGTTTCAATTGATGAACCATAAATTCGTAACCCAAGCACTCAACAAGGTTCAGCAAAGACAGTACTAAGTGGTAGTACATCGTCAACACCCATTGCAGCGCAAGGAAACCAAATTATTCTCGGTATTGCTCTAATGTGGCTACAAACGGAGAATGGTAATAAGGTAAAGGCGAGAGCGGTTCTCGACATTGGTGCCCAGTCGAATTTTATAACGTCGCGCATTCTAAAATTGCTTGCTAAATATGAAACCACGCTTATCGTAAAAACCAGATTATCGAATTACTTCGCAACACGCGATTTTCTTGTATTATCACAAATCACGAATTCGTTACCAACGTACTGGTCATGTTGACAAAACCAAATTGTCGGATTTGGTTTGGGCCGACCCCTCGTTTAATTTATCACAACGAATTGATGTGTTAATTGGCGCTGGGATGTTCCCATAAATTTACCAAGGCATGGTAGTTTAATTGTGAGATGAATTACATAAGATGTATAAAAAATAAATGTCGATATCGATACATTGCAGTCATCAAAGGAAGTTCATACACCAATATTATGTTGAACGAACATAATATTGAAAATAATAAAGAGAATAACAATACAGACTGCTAATAGCGATACGGCCATGAGTGCAGATTTGAATTTGCAGTTAGAACGAGTTTAACGGCTGGAAAATGTTCACCCAAATAGTTGTTAATCGACGAACAAATTTGTGAGAACCTTTACAAACAGCACTATCGTCGTGATCCAGAAAGTCGATATTCGATGGCTTTACTATTAAAATAAAAAATGACACAATTGGGAACTAATGCTGCAGTTGCTCGTCTTCAATTTTATAATATGGAACGACGATTGTTACGGAATACTGAGTGATAATAAACAAAGGAATTTTCCGGAATACTATTTACCCCACCACCCTCTATTAAAGGATAACAGTACAACAACGAGATGGCGAGTTGTATTTAACACATTATCAAAATCAGAAACTGGTATTTATTTAAACGATACTCTGTTCATTGGGCCAACGATTCTACATTTTAGACTACATGTAATAGCAATAGTTGCTGAAGTGACGAAAATGTATCATCAGATATTACAGATGGTTCACGAAGAGTTTCGTGATTCACAGCATATTTGGTGGAGATTTTCTCCAAACATACGAAAGCATACAAACTTCGCATCGTCATGTATGGAGTTGGTATCGCGTCGTGCTTAGCCATACGCACGCTGTTTCAACTAGTTGTTCATGGGCGGCAACGTTTTCCAAGAGCAAGTGAAATATTCCAGCGAGATTTTTATATAGCTGGTGAGTGCAGATACTTTAGACGGATTCAATTCGTTTCTAATCCGAAATGAATGAAAACTCAGGATTGTTGCTTGGGATACGAACAAGGGCAAGATACAAATTAAATTGGGTAAGTTTTATTCATCGGCAAAAATAACGAAACGTACGGACTGTAAAACTGCCAAGGATTTGGTCCGTGCACGATACTGGTTGGGAGGACCCGCTACCATCGGAGTTCGTGAAGACGTGACAAGAATTTCACAATCAATTGGTAACATTTTCGTGAGTGGAAATACCTCGATGTGTTAAGCCATTCATTGGCGCCAGGCAGATTATGGTGCATGCATTATGCGGTATACGGATAACAATGAGAAACATGTATATTTGTTAAATGTTCGATCTAGAGTGGCTCCACATTTTTTTCGGACAACGTTACGAACTTTATAGGTGGTCGAAATGTGTTACGAGATTACAGAAGTTGTACGACAAGGAATTACATTCAGTCGAATTAAATGCATTCAGAGCAAGAGAAGATATCGAATGGCAAATCATACCCCCAAGATCGCCGCACTTTGGAGGTCTTTGGGAAGCGGCGGTTCGTCGTGCTAAACATCATCTTGATCGAATGTTAAAGGGTCATCCTTTTAAAATTAATGAATTGTATACAATGGTACTAGTATAAGTAGAGGGAGTTCTTAGCGCTCGTCCTCTTTCACTCATGTCAAATGATCCATCGGATTTGAATGTATTAACCTCGGGGACATTTTTTGGTTGGCGGTACAATGGTATTTGTCCCTGATCCCAGCCTTCTTAATTTAAATTTTAATCGTTGGACGACATATCAACGCCTACAATATATATTGCAACAATTTTGGCAAATAGTTGATGCTCGTCCTGGGAACTGGACTATTGCTCGAATTGTCAAAGTACATCCGGGAACTGATATTATTGTACGTGTGGTGACAATTAAAATTATTAATGGAATGTTCAAGCGAGCAATTGCGAGACTTTGCCCACTACTAATTGATTATTGAAATAGAAGTTATTTCAACGTGTGCCTCGCGCGTGTTGGAAATTGTGCGGTGAAATGTTTTTGTCTTTTTGTTTTATTCCCTATGTTCGTATCGTATATTCGAGTACAGTCCACTCGCATCGTCCCAGTCGCACGTTAAAAACCGTAATAATCAGACGTGTTTTATTTTCTTGTAGTAAAAATTATTAGCTGTCGTGAAATAATCTTTTCGCATAAAAAACGGCAATATTGGTTTCGATCTGGTTGGAAAATAAACCAGCTTGTTTATCCTAAATCTGTTTTAAAAAGCAATGGCAAGAAAAGCAGAGTAAATAAGTCGATTGTCTTGTTATACTCAAAAAATTATATTGCAATGCTTTTAATTCGGTTATATTGAGACCCTCCCTTCAAAAAAGTTAGAAAGCAAAATACAATTCGAGTGGGTCAACACACTAAACATCAGCCAAATCAGTCTCTTAAAAAGGAGCAACAATTATGGGAGTTCCCATAAATATTTACCAAATGCCTTTTTCGGATTGAAAATGAGTCTGCGGTAAAATCCTTAAATACAAATTTGTTTGGTTATAAAACAAGTCCCTACTCCGGGGCTGCTACGTAGATTTGTGGTTCCTTAGACTATGATGCCCGATAGCTATTCTTGTAAGTTTCTTCTCAGTTCACTCAGAGTGTGTAGTTATTTTATTTCGGTTCTTATCGTTATTCCGCTAAAAGGTTAAAGAATCTATTGAAGTATCCTTTCAAGCCCACAAGTTCTCAAGGTCTGTTTCAACATTTTCGAACTTTGCCTAAAGCAAATAGCGTAGTAATAATGTTTCGACCTGATTTAAGTTATCGGATGTTTTATTAAATACATAAAGTTCATCAATATTAATTTGAGCAGTTTAGCCCTTTTATTTTTATATTGAGATTTTGAAAGATTTGTGTTTGAATTGATGTAAAAATTGGAGAGGAAATTGGCCGTATCATTAATGTTTCTCCAAAAAAATCGGTCCTAGTAAATTGGGCGTCGGACAAAATAAACAAATGAATTAAAGTTATGCTCAATGTCGTCCATCTATCGGGTTAGCGTGAGATCCTAGTTTATTATAATCCCACGTTAGTCTATTCAGCCTTGGCCAAAAGTATTGAGCACCCATGATATCTTACAATTCTTTTGGAGTTTCAATTTGAAATAAATTGGAACAATTTGTATAGGTTCACATTACCATTTATTTATATAAAATTAATATTTTGTGGGTCTACCCTTAGCCTTAATTACGACAGAAATTCTTTTGGGTAGAGAGCTTACAAGTGTTTTACATTCTATAAGACGTATGGCGCTCCATTCTTGGTGCAGACAGCGATTAAGGTCTTCTTTGTTATTTATTGTATGGCGCCTGACTCTGCGGGGACTGGGCAGGCCACTCCAGAACCTCAATGCCATTTTTTCGAAACCATGCCATTGTGCGGGCAGATTTATGACATGGCGCGTTATCCTGCTGGAATTTATTGCCATCCATGTTTGTATCCCCAAAAAGTGTTAAAAATGAGGGCAGCAACGCAGATTCTAGGACGTTTATGTATTTTGAAGAGTTCATGTGGCTCTCACACACGAACATTTCGCCAACTCCCGAATTATTCATGGAGCCCCAGACTATTTCGCTGCCTGCCTCCGCCGTGTTTTGCGACCACACACTCTGGGCTAAATGCTTCGCCTACTCGGCGGCGCACAAAAGGCACACCAGGTGTATCAAAAATCTGAAATAAAGAAAATGTAGAGACTTCAGAAAACTAAAATATTTGTATCAAAGAATTTTATTTTAAAATCGTATTATTTAATATTATTAGGGCATAAAGTTGTCAACTTACTTCAAAGTTTGATCCGTCTAACCACATGATATTTGACCAATCTTCTTCGGTGCAACTTTGGTATTTTAGGGTCCATTTATACCGAGCCTTCTTGTTTTTTCAAAGAGCCATGGTTTCTTCCTGTGTAAAGCCAGGCCTTTCATACCAGCTTCTTTCAATTCTCCTGCGGGTGGTGCGTGCAGAGATTGGTTTCTTAATTTCTACTAACAATTCAGCAGCGAGGTCTGTAGAAGTTTTTTTTCCTATGTTTTAAAGCTTCTCTCACTAACTTTCGGTCCTCACGGTATGTGGTGATGCATTTGCGCCCGGTTTTGTACCTATTACTGTATGATCCACTAGCAGAGAATCGCTCAATAGTATATTGCACAGATCGGCGTGAACATTTCACAGTTTTAGAAATCTCTACTTGTGATTTTCCTTGCTCATGCAAAAGCTGTATCTGCACACGTTGTTCTAAACTTAACTCTTTTTGTAGCGGACTGATGAATAAATACAAAATGGAAAAATAACAGATTTTATTGCACCAGATGGTGTATTGCCACACCTGTGGTGTGAGGTTTTTAAACCTTTTTAGATGTCGAAAAAATAATCAATAAACAATATGGGTTGTTTTCTGCTATACTTACCGTGTACGCCCGAAATTTATAGGGTGCTCAATACTTTTGGCCAAGGCTGTATATGGATTTATGAACTAAATGAGTTTTGCTCCGTTCCTGGATATTTGATTTTTCAACTTACTAGATTTATGTACCTCCTGCAACGAACTTTAGTAGAGCTTGCATACTTGCAGTGGTCATGCATTCAAATGTATGACCGCTGCAAGGATTGCGAATCTAATTTCATTATACATCTAATAAAAGCCGGTAATTTCCATTGTTAACCCTGTTTGGATAGTTACGCATATTATCGAGTCCCATTTTCATTAGATATGCAGCCAATCCTAGTTGTCGATATCATAGAACTTCGTTTAAAACTCGATCAAGAATTCAGTTTACATATAGAATAACATACCGAATTGTAGAACGGGATAAAAAACAGCTCATTCTAAAACTTTGTCCCTTAGCCAAATTCCAGAATTGGTTCAAAATATTGTTTGAATTCTTGTATCTGTCAGATAAACCATATTTCCTACCAACAGAGGTAAGGGAAAAGGTAGTAAGGTTCGACTGGTATAGCCTGAGTTCGCGATATCGACTCTAAAACTCTGTCAATTATAATTTGGTCAATTATAATTCTGAAACGCATCGGCGGAAGTTGGTAGAGCTGCTTGCGTTTGGCTGACTCCATTTCGCCCAAATCTTGCTTGTTTCAAAATCGTCTTTTATAAATCGAATTGAATGTTAGTTTTTGAACTTATATTTATGTTGCTGACGCCGATGATCACTTCATCATTCAAAGGGCGAAAAGATGGTGATTTTTGTTAGTTTTGATAAAATCTTATTGATCGAGAACTTACTTATGAGTGACACTATTTTACAGTGGCCTGATCTTAATGGTGTACTTTTATGACCAATGGTTTGAGGAGATGGATGCTCCAGGCAATGAATAAGTTGCTAAATCACTAGCTCATGAAATGTTTCTGGATCATTCTTTCGACGTTGGTTGCTGGGCTTGTCGAGACTGATGGATTGCTTAAAATAGAAGATGTGACCCCATTAGCGGTGCGTAATGCCTCTGTTTTATCTTTAACAAATTCAAATTGTACATGAAATTTGCAGCTCATTTTATATGTCAGGTGTATAAGAGCCTCCCCCCCCCAAATATCATTATTTAGGAAATCTCTGATTACATTGCAGCTGATAATTGGTTGATGCGGCCTTTTATCGTTCCACACTATTACTTTACCTTACCACCCCTGTGTGATTTTTTTACATAGCTTACGAAATAGTTTTAAACATTCCAAATTAAACCTAAACCACTACTGATATTTAAAAGTATAAATCTGAACTAATAATATTTTTCTATTTTCAGGTAAGATGACGATAGAAACATCTATTTTAAAGAGGATAAGGATTCCATATACATACTCAAGTTTGTATAGCACACCAAATATGAATATATGTAATGTCAATCAGGAAGTTTATTCCCCCTATTTATGTGATAAAAAGACTATATACTTGCACTATCGTTACGATGGACAAAAATAAATATTTTTCTTTTAGCCATCAGTTTTTCAAGTACCGCCATCGGATCAATCAAACTTACAATCTATACACACAAGACATATACAAGTACATAGACTTTAGTCATTCAATTCATAACAAAAACATCTTATCTTTGTTATGTGTTCTCTTCACATATGTATTCTAACTAAAAGGCAATCAATCAAAAAAAAAAAATCAAGACTATCGATAAAAGTTTACGCAAAACGTAAATATTGGATAATTCTGTAAAGTTTGACGATTTTTCTATCGAATAGCGTGCACACGAGCTATACATTATTTACCCTCGCCTTTTTTCGAATACTAACTTGGGAATCAACGCTATCATTAAATTTCATTACTTGCCATTTTCACCAAAAAGTAAAACCATTCAACTGTGTGCAAATCGGTATGTAATTCTGTTTATTGTTTTTGTTGTTGCAACATAAGATTTTTATTTTATAATTGTTCCAACTTCTTGAGATTTTATTTATGTGTTGCAAAGTATTTTAAACATGGTGGAAATTAGTATTCATCAACTTCGTTTGAATTTCATCAAAACCATTTATTATAAATAAGTCTCAAGATCATCAATATATACGAGTAGAGGGATAAAAATTTAACCCTTTAGCTAGATATTCAATCAACTTCAACGAGTTAATGATATTGCTTTCTTTTCGGTGTGGTTGTTATGTAGAGGTGTTGTCAAAACTAATTAGCCGGATTAGCTGGAAGAAGATGTGTGCTTACATGCAAATGTAGGAAATAAATTGAGAATGAGCAAAATAAATAATTGGTTGTAGTTCCTGTAACACATAGCTATGTCTGTACATACGGTTAAGGGTTGTAACAATGATATTCTGTTCTATAATAAAGGACGATGAGAATAAAAATTGTTTAAAGTTATTTAGTTTAATCTTTCTGCTCAAGGTATTTTATATAAAGGGCTGGAAAAGATAAACTTTTGTCTGAGTAAATAACGTTATATCTGGAAAAAAAATGTTAATTAGAATTTGTGGTCTTAACGAGCTGGATATTTATATTATTTCCACGTGATTGAAAGTGTAAATACAGAGGTTCTGTATACACTATGGGATAGATGGCAATTAGGATATCGTGTTAAAGTTAGAATAAACAATCGGATTTTTTCCTTTTCGGTATTGCAGAGATTATCCGGTGTGTTGAAGCGGAAAATCGAAATTTTGTGCACGTTATAAAATGGGATTTTGAGATGCTGAGAATTTACCATTTGGTAGTTTATCAAACAAATCAAATTTTAGAATTTTGCTAGATATGAAACGGCGAGTTTTAAGATTTTTTAAGCGCACGACAATTTGTATAAACCTGTATTCCATGTCTAGGTTCCTTTTTTTAATATTACCACGTGAGGTATTTAGATATTATTGGATGTGGCAGCTAATGAGACCATTTTGCTTTAACTATTTAATTTCAAACAGAAAAATGGAGGAGCATTTTGGTCCCAATCAACACCATGTAATTTGTGCTATATTAAGTCAAATTTTCACATACCATAATTATGATGAGATACTGTAAAATCAAGATACTACATAAGGTATTCTTATAACAGTTACACTGCAGTTTCATCATGGCTTTTCCGTTAGAGCACTATTTTCTACGTCAGAATGAAAATTCCCTCATCTGTTAATTATTGGCAGTGCGGGAGATAACCTCACATTTTATTTAAATTTTGATCCACATATATGGTAATCAAAATTCGTTTTCAAATAAATGTTTTGTAATCTAAAATATAACCAACAACTTCATTCCTCCGATTAAAAACACTTCGATGATACTTATTATCCTAAATGTTGTAGAACTTTTTGTAAAGTAAGATCATAACGCAAAACCGTTGTACAAATGGCAAAATATTCTCATTCCCTTTCAAATTAAGTTTCACGAAGCCATAATAATGTTTCGAAGAGACGTGTTCAATAACAACATCGAGATAATCCTAGGATGGTATTTTCGTTAATAACGTTATTGGCATACTAAACTATCATAAATTTAACTATTATTCTATATCTAGTAGTGTGACACAATTTGTTACAGCAAATTCCAATAACAGTATTAAAATGAAGAAAGACGCAGGGAACCGTCACGCCTAATATTTTAACTGCAAAAGGTCACATCCTACAAGTTACAATGATTTCGAATAAGCTAAGGAACCACAAATATTATAACATACTTCATGGAGATTTACACAAATTTTGGAATCTCACTTCACATCCCATGCAGGGATTTTCGCCTCCACTGTTGTCCTTCGATCCATTGCTTTCGCTTATTTAAATTTTTTATTAATCATTCGAGGTTATGAAGATCTCTCAATGTGTTTCAGCCATATAATTCGTAGTCTCCGAGAAGTCGCTTTATCTCGTGGTTCATTAGAATCAGATATTTCAAAGGCCAGTACTCGCCTCCGAAACTAGATCTTATGGAACGTATAAGGACATACGCGACCAACCGTGAAAACTGTTTCGAAATATTCATAACTCGGCGTAGAACTTCCGATAGCAATTCACAATTTTTTGCCTGCCCTTCAAGTGATAGTTCGGAGCAATAATGTGACAGCACCTTTATATTAGGTTTATAGAAATAATGTTTCGAGCAGATGGCACTACATTGTGTAAACGTAAAATTTTTTGAATATTTTTGGTGTATTGGTGTTATTGAATCAGTTCGTTTTTATTCTCGAGTAAGCAACCGTGATTTTAATATAATTCGGATATAAACTGTCAACTTGTATTAACATTTGATAATAAGACTTCTGTCCAATTCGCTACATATTTTGTGGAGACTGACTGTCCAATTCGTTACTTATTTTGTGGAGTCTTATTTAGGAGGAACCTTTCCAAGTAATTAAAAATTCCTACGATACATCTATCCCAGAGAACTTCTTGTAAACTTTCAAATAAGTTAGTGTCCACACAATAAGTCATGAATTGAACCTCAGTCTTACAGTATGGTGCCGCCATTCAATGTTATCTACATTTATACAAAAACAAATTAATTCGCACATCTGAATATTAGATAAATCTATCATATGCCGGAGTTATATTAATCAAACAGAACGTACACGTTATAATCAGATTCGTTGTATTTAAAATATTCACTGGAACGCCAGATATTATTTCAAACACCAGATATTTATCCCACGTTTTACCAAAATCATCCTCGTGGTAAAACAATGAACAGAAGTTGGACGACTAGAACGAAAAGCACCATATTTTCGGGTTTTCGAACGAGTCTGGCAAGGACAACATTAGGCTAAACTTGATAAGTGGTCTTCAACAGGGCGATGCCAAGGTAATTTTCACATTTTCGAACATTGCTTATTTGTGTTCTAGTTGCATGATGCAAAATCACACGGTTACTGTCCGAGAGTTTTAAAATATATTCACTTAGAAATTTTACTATTTTTGATGAGATGGGAAGTCATGACATAAAATTTATATAGTGACCAGACCAAGTATTTTTGTTACCAATCACAAAAAATTTTGCGTGTATTGATTTTCTGCAACAAGGATTCTTTGGTACTTTCTAACATTTATTAGCTTTCATTGCAAACGCACATTGTCACTTCAGAACTGGCTGTTCTTGTTCGACGGCCGTCTTTAATATTTTTTCTATTTTTTTATTTTTCTATAGGAGCGGGAATTCATGGTCAGGCTGGTTCAAGTATTTGTTCTTTTCCTCAAATATGTCCCAGTAATTTAATAGAGAGAATTTTTTTAATTTTTATTTTGAAAAGCTTTTTGAACGACGACACCCACGGGCGTCGTTACATCATTTTAAAAAGATTGTATATTAAATTCGAACCAACATTGTTCTACAATATTTTTTCAACAATTAAGCGGAAATGTCAATTTCACCATAAACTGTTTTACACTAAAATTCGGTCTTTCTACAGCCCAGACGGATAACTGAACAGGATGAAACTTCATAAATAAATTTTTTCCATACATTCAATGATTCTAGTGATGTGGTGGACATGTGTGTACCAGATGTGGCAGCTCTAAAGGGAAATTTTCTCTTTATCCCAAATCTTTTACAAAACCATTTTGAACACAAATATTCGAATTAAAAGATGCGTTTGAAGTTACACCCAACTTAATCCTATAACAATCGTTAATCTAAAATAAACGAAAATTTGCATGTATTGGCTAAAAAATAAATAGAATGTCATTTAGGCGATATATTGAATTTGTGAACTAATTCCAATTTAAATTAATAATAAATAATTATTTAAGAAGTCCAACATTTATTAGGATGTCATACAAGAATTTAGCATTCTCTCAAGAAACCGAGCACCCCAAGACCCAACATGCTTATCAAGAATAATACTATGCTTTCCGATAGGTTCAGACTAGGACCACCCATACTCCAAGCCATTCGAAAAACTTATAACCCTTGCGCAATCCAATTATTATTTTTTCAAACGGCCTGGAACATAGATAGTCGACATGCAGATCCATCAGAAAAACATAATAACTTTCCTGGCAAAGGTACCTTGGTAACTTCTCAGGTTAGTAAAGACTAGCAAAAAAATTAATTTGATCGTGCAAAAATTAAAAGCCTCTCGAACGGCCCGGAACATAGATAGTCCCAATCAGAAAAACACAACAACACTCCCAACACTAGGTTGCGAGGCATTCAATCCCCTACGAAAATCCTAAATAAAATCCTTAAATGTTATCTAAAATGTCAATTGTTAATTCGCCTAAATGTCATTGTTTGCCATATTCCCCTATACATCTACACTTCTTCTATTTTTGTTGGTTTAGGATTAAGTTAGTTCCAACTTCAAACACATATACAAGCGTGTGAAATTTGTGCTAAACTAGTCCTAAAGTTAGCTTTCCTAGTTAGGTGTACTTCAGATGCATATTAAAAGTTGCTACGAAATTGATTGATTGATTGATTCTGAATATACGACCAAGTTCTTATACAGGAGCTCCCGGGTGACGTTTGGCCCACCGTACACTCTTGTTTACATATAGCAAAACCGAAGGAGTGGATTGATTAATTAAGTGGGACAGAAACGGCCCGGTTACAAACACCTACAGTACCGAGAATAGAAAGTGCAACACCCATAAAAATACACAAAAATATGTATTTTGCCAGTACGACGCACGTTTAAAAACAAATTGTTTTAGAAGTGGTTCTTTGTAATATACCACACATTTTATGGAAAAACAATATTTCATGCTAAATGGTTTTATTGTTTTTAAAGCCATTATAATTTTTTAGCATTTTTCAGGTAAAATTAAATTTCAGTTTCAAGAACAGATAATAAATATCGAGCCACTTTTTATTGTAGTTTTTTTGATTTTTATGGTAAACAGGTGTCTTACGAAGTAATAAAATGTATATTTACTATTTAGTTGCCCCGCCTTTGTTGGCAATAACAGATGCAATCCTTGTTGGCATGGAGACAATTAAATATTGCAGGTACTCGAGGGTCAGTTCTTTATACCATACTTATTCGATGATTGAATTGAGTTTTTTGGATGATGACGACATCTTTTTATTGATTTTCATCCCCATTACGTGCCAAAGGTTTACAATGGGATTCAAATCTGGTGAGTTTCCAGGCCAATCCAGAGTCGGAATTCCATTTTTAAACAGCAAATCTTTAACCTGAAGAGAAATACTAAAAATTAATTGTTTCTTTTTTTTATCGTCTTAAATTTAAAATTAGTAAATGAAAAAAATAAGGCTGACCGTTTTCGCTCGATGGCAAGGATCGGAATCATCTTGGAAAATCACAGACTCAGAAAATGCATTTCAATGGAAAGGAACAAATGGACCTTTAAGATTTTTTTGTAGACTTCTGCGTTGACAGTTCCTTTAATATAGGAAATGATAGGAAAAACATCCCCAAATCATTTGGCCCGCTGGATGCTTCAATTTATTTTTCAAGCACTGATCGCCCAATCGTTCGCCGGATTTGCGCCTGACGTACTGGATTCCATCCGATCCAAAAAGGTTAAATTTACTCTCATTGGAGAATATAACTGTTCGCCACTGCTGTAGACCAGCGTGATTTCGAGCCCGTTCTAACCGTTTTTGTTTCATTTTGGTCGTAAGAAATAGTTTTTTTTGCCGGTGACCTGGCCATATATCCTTTTTCCCGGAGGCGGTTACGAATTGTATACACCCCGATTTCTTTGCCGGTTTCTGCGTTGTATTCAGCCCGAATATCCACAGCAGTTTTAAATCGATTGGCTGTTGACATTCTGATAATTTTGGAATCTACTCGTGCAGTTGTCTTCCTTTTTGGACTTGTTCCCTTTTTGCGTTCCAATTCACCGGTGGAATAAATTTTTTTTTTAAAAACGGCTCACAGTCGAGTAATTGCATCCAATCTCAACAGCAATCTGCCTCGATGACATTTTAGTGTTCCAGACAATGCCAGAATCCGATTTTTCTGAGCCATAGTTAGTTGTGCGTATTTGGCCATTTTGAACAAATTATAATTTTAACAACTTTCTCGTGCGAATATTTATCTCAAAGTAACTAAAAATGTTAAATAACGATTGTATTTATACCCAAAAAATAAATCAGCCTCCTACGATAATGACATGGGGCAATTAGTACAATTTTACCTGAAAAATATTGGTGTTACACTTTCTATTCTCGGTACTGTAGCTATAGCCGATAGTTAGTGAAACAAAGACAACATAATACTAAACTACTAGGGGAAGGATAAAGGTTTAATAGATTAAATGGTTAATGATGGTATTGGTCATCAATAATTGCTTCTTTAATTCTGTAACCTAAGGAAAAATGTTATTATTTCATATACCGGGTGACTGACACGAAATGTTACCAACTTCAGACTGTCATTGCTGTCAAACCAGTGATGATAGAGTGCTCAAATTTACACTAATAACAATTTATTCCATTGTTTACAAGAGTACAAAAGCATTTTAGTGGGAAATATTCAGAAAAAAGTTATCCGCAATGGAATTCAAGTGTAATAGTATGGTTGCTCTATATTTGTCTGGAAAACCACAGCCGCAGATTGTTAACCAGTTAAAAAATCTGCATGTGAATAAAATGTTTGTGTATCGCACTATAAATCGTTACTGATGGACCGAAACGCACTGTAACATCGCCGGATATTCCATTCGGAAGGTGAAGGTCAAATTTGCTCGGAATCCGCGCCTTAGCGGCAGAAAAATGGCTCGTGAGGCGAACATTTCGCTCGAACGGATGCAGCACATATTGAAAGACCATCTTGGACTAAATGCCTTGAAATTCCATAAAAGGCATGGTCTCACCGATGCTCAAAAAAAAGTTAGAGTGGATGGAAGAGCAAAGGAGTTGTTACGCTGGCACGATAGCGGCGAATTTGGGTTTCTCCGATGAGTCACCGTCGGTTATTAAGCAATATGTGAACAAGCAAAACAACCGTATTTACTTGCCCGGCAGCTCTACTGAAAATTTGGACCAACGATGGATGGCCAAATCGAAAACTGCTAATGCAATTCGAAAATTTAAATATTTGTGAACATTTTTTACTTTGATTCAACAAAATTCATCAAAAAATAAAAATTTTGTGGCGTTTTGTTTTGGTAACACTTCGTGTCAGCCACCCTGTATATCTGGAGTTTTAACGGATGTGGTATACAGTGAGTACCAAAATTAGTGGAACATTCGAAAATAACAGCGACTATTAAAATGTGTGTTACACCAACATAAACTGAGTGGATAAACGCAAGAAAATTTATACATATTGCACAATAGAATTGAAATTCTAATATTATTTTTAAATTAACTGATTTTTTATTAAATTAGTATCAAGTTTTGTTTGTTATTTTTAGTGCAGAGTTATTTCGACAAAGTAAATTATTTCCAATACTTTTTCTAAAATTATTGTTCTCTGGTTCATTTTCTATTATATTGTCGTTAGTTGAACAACATAAAATTCATTCAATTTTTTTTTTGTTAGTAGTCTTAGTTAAGATTTGAACAAAATACTCAAAAATATACTAAAATTTCGGTTAACGAAATTTCGATTTACGTTGGAACGAATTAATTCGTTAAGCGAGAGATTGGTGTACTAATTTCGTAATTTTACCTAACCCTTGGAAAACATTACTAACATTTGTTTTTCTTTATCACATTTTAAATGATTATGCTAAATAATACTTGGCTTGTTATGAACTATTGACAACTTAAAATTTCTAGGTTTTACTATTCTTCCCTGTATTGTTGTGCTTTTACTGTCGCAAGTGATTTAATGAAGATAGAACTGTGACATGATGGGTGAGGTCTTGAATGTTAGGTAAGGTTGGCTGTGCTCTTGGTATATAGATCCTAATTATTCTTGTTATCGAAATAAAAATCCATCTGGTGGCCATTCAAGATTTATGCATGCCTCAACTAAAAATTCCCACCCTAATCTGCTGAGCCATAGCCGAGCTTAACTAGTCCACCAATGAAGCTTCTGCATGAATAATATTTTTCTGATTTCGATCTGGGCAGATTCTAAGTTCCGGAATATAATTTTCTATTGTTTGTGACCACATGCCCGTCGAGTAGATCGTTACAAGGTTCGAATGGTAAACAAAAAATGTATAAGTAGACACATGAAATTGAATTTTTATGTAAGGTTCGACAACAAATTTAATTTAGTAAAGATAAAACTTTGTTTAATTAAAAAAATCGAGGGAATTTAGGTTTGATTTGTATCTACATTACGTTGTATAAACTCTTCGCTTGTTTTCCACATTCTGAATCGCAAGGAGATAATTGAAAATTTTGCTTATTTGGAAGCCTGAGAAACGTATCCGGTGATAATTACATACGATAACTTGCTAAAATATTTAGTTTCAAAAAGGAACCAGTTATTATTTACTTCCTATGTATTCGATTTAATATAATTTTCAATTGCAAGAAATGAAAATTCGTTCAAGTTAACATAGATTGCTTATTAAATTAGCAACGATAAAATATAAAAAAAAACTTCGAACAAAACCATTTTATTGCTGAACGAATTAAGTAGCAGATCTTTTTTTTAATTCCTTATTTATATCTTTTATGTCGTTGCCTTTATATACTAAATAATGAATCAATTATGTTGTATGTAAGGTTCAGATAAATTGTTAATGATAAAAAAAATTCAAAATGAACAATCATGGCAAATGTTTTGTATAATTTGATAAATTTTATAAAAGTCTTACTTAAAATGTCTTAACCCTTTTCTTTAAATTAATACGTATTATTAACTACTTGAGATCTAAGATTACGATAAATCTGTACGTACAATGGTGATAAAATAAAAAAATTATTATTAATTGACGATTAATTAAATAACACTTAAATAAAAACAAGTAACACAATTTGTATGTGTAATGTAATTAACCAACGAAAGTGTTTACGAGATAAGATAACGTCGCTAGATAAGTAGGCTTATGTTAGACAGGTTTTTAAAGTGGTGGTGTGGCGGGTGCGAGTGAACAAACCGAGATTAATTTGGGGGCCTACGGTTACAAGTTAAAAATGTGGATCGAATAAATTTATTTTTCTGTAATATTTCGATAAATGACATAAGCGGCATAGAATTTATGCTGATATCATTTGCTAGACATTTTTTATTTAACTGCGAATACTAAAAGACAATTAATATAAATTTTCTAGTCCATTTAATTTTAAATCCATTAATCCAAATAATTTTTAATGATGATCATTATCACGTTGTGGATATAATATAAATTGTAGAAATTTCTTTGGTGACCTCAGAGGGTTGTTGCTATACTTCAATTTATTTTGAAAACATGAATAATAAATGCCGCATGTACACGACATAAAAATATAATGGTTTTGTAAGCAATTAGTGTATAGGACAAAATAATGTGTGACTTGATAAATGTTGCAAATGTTGATAAATGTCTCGAACTCGTACTGCATAGCATCCGAATAGCACCTCTGCTGAATGAAAAAAAGCTTCGTCAAACTTGTTTACCTTTTATTATACGCATATATTTGTGTAGTAATTCTTTGAAACGTCATGGTTCCGACGGCAGTTTTGGCAATACCTCTTTAGTTCAGAAATCTACCGTTTACACGCTGGTAGCTAATTATTAATTTATTATATAAGTCTCACATACCATTGAAAATGAAAAGGACTTAACGAATGTGACAAATTTAGCTAACATCTTAGTACACAAAACTATCGCTTTGGCGTTGAAAGCAGATATATTTTTTCTCAATTCGAATTTAATAATTTATGTGACATGTCATTTAAAATGTATCGGAACAAGCATAAATTTCGTTATTAGCCATTTAATTCCCAGATTAGAATATACACGTGTCGCATATTATTGAAAAGACCTTGAAGAAGCCTTCATATTTAATTGAATCACGTGAGTACTATAAAGTACCGTTGTGACGCTAAAAGCAGTTACAGGTTTTCTTAATTACATGGGAATCAATTGTCATATCGTTTAAAAGGTCTTGGAAAATGCAACAAGTTTGTGATTAGTCCACACCGTTTTGGTACTGATAGTTCATTATACAGGGTGGCTGACACAAAGTGTTACCAAAACAAAATTCCACAAAATTTTTATTTTTTGATGAATTTTATTGAATAAAAGTAAAAAATGTTCACAAATATTTAAATTTTCGAATTGCATTAGCAGTTTTCGATTTGGCCGCCCTTAGCCGCGATTATGGCCTTCAAGCGGCCAACAAAGCTATTGCATGCAGCACGAAAAGGCTCTGCGGTATTTTGGCCCATTGCCGGCGAAGCACTTGCTTGAGATGATCGATACTTTGGTATTTTTTTGTCCCAACCCTGCTCTTCAAAATACCCCAAACCGAGAAATCTAGCGGATTTGCATCCGGTGAATTTGGTGGCCATTGGGCAGTGGAAATGAACCGCGGAACGTTGTTTCTCAGCCAATCTTGATTGGCGCGCGCTTTATGACTCGGCGCCGAGTCCTGTTGAAATGTGCAGACTCTGCGGCCAAAATGTTTTCATACCGAAGGCTTCAACGCTCTCTCCTTCACAAAAAACGAGCGGTGAACGGCTTTCGGCCGTTACCGCGGCCCAACCCATCACCATCGGCTTCGCTTGGTTTCGAGTGGCAATCCGTTGGTCCAAATTTTCAGTAGAACGGCCGGGCAAGTAAATCCGGTCGTTTTGCTTGTTCACATATTGCTCAATAACGAAGCGTGACTCATCGGAGAGAACCAAATTCGGCAAATCGCCACTTTCGTGCAAGCGTAACAACTCCATTGTCCTTCCACTCTAACTTTTTTTTTGAGCATCGGTGGAACCATGCGTTTTATGGAATTTCAATTTCCTTTAGTCCAAGATGATCTTTCAATATGTACTGCATCCGTTTGAGCGAAATTTTCGCCTCACGAGCCATTTTTTGCCGCTACGGCGCGGATTTCGAACCAATTTGGCCTTCACTTTCCGAATGATATCCGGCAATGTTGCAGTGCGTTTCGGTCCACCACCATGGCGTTTTGCTGCCAGTAACGATTTATGGTGCGATACACAAACATTTTATTCACATGCAGATATTTTAACTGGTTAACAATCTGTGGCTGTGGTTTTCCAGCCAAATATAGAGCAATCACACTATTACGCTTGAATTCCGTTGCGGATAACTTTTTTTTCTGAATATTTCCCACTAAAATGCTTTTGTACGCTTGTAAACAATGGAATGAACTGTCATTAGTGTAAATGCAGAGAGCGCTCTGTCACCACTGGTTTGACAGCAATGACAGTCTGAAGTTCAGTCACCCGGTATATTTATAATAGAATAAGGAAGTGGAATGTCACAATTTTATTATAGAAAATATTTAGTATTTATAAGTGTGCCATATCATTGAAAAGTTAGTGAAGCATGCCAGAAATTTAACTAACACACCTTACTATTCAAACCTAAAGTTGTGGCGCGCACAAACATTTTTTTTCTCATTCTCATATAAGCAATGCCACATGCCACGATTATCGTTTGAAAAATCAAAAAGCACCGAACCGATTTTGTTATCACGATTTAGTTCACAAATTCGTCGCTTGAGGACGGATGGAAAATATTAGTTTATTATAGAGTATATAAACGTGTCGCATAACACAAAAGATCTTGAAGAATGCCACAAATTTAGTTGAAACATCCTAGTCCTCAAGACTACCGTTATGGCGCTGGAAGCAGTTACATTTCTGTACAATCATGTGGTATATCGTTTGAAAGGGTTTCGACCAAGCAACAATTTTGTTGGTGGGAGCTCCCTGACTTTGGTTACGGTATACGGTGGTAGAGCCCTTTCAATGAATATTAAAACATACAATTTACAATATTTATAACAATATTTATAACATGCCCCACGTTTCTAGCCGGTTTCAATTTATTTGTCAGATTCCTCTAATCCTGACCTCCCGCTTGTTGTTGAGGTTCGTAGGCCATTGATGTAAATCAAGAACAGCGTAAAAGACAAGGGCGATTGTTGTGGCACACCTGTATTTACCTCAATAAGAGATGCAAATAAATTCAACGAAAGAAGTTTACTTATTAAATTTTCATGCCAAACTTTATCAAGTGCTTTCGAATTATCCAAAGATACAACGCTATATTCCCTAAAATATTCTGCGTCTTATAAGTCATGAGTTCACCGGAAGAGAGGTTTTCTAAAATCCGTATTGAGAATCGGAAAGAAGAGCATAGACCTCTAGTAAGTCTGTAAAATAGAACTTGACGATAGGCCGGTAGTTTGTAGAAGATGATATATCAACTTTTTGGGAATTGGTTTGAATATTCGTTGTTTTTTTTTTAAATTAAAGGAAAGACGCCAGTCTTCATTACCAGGTTAAATTGTTTACTAAGTGACCTAGCGAGAGAATTGAGTATAATTGCTGGTATACCGTCAGGACCAATTGCTTCGTTTGGATTAAGTCCACTTCGAATTTTGGTAATTACCATGGAACGGAAAAATATACGTGGCATAGTTGAGTCTACTTTAGGGAGAATTGGAGGTCTTTGGTTAGATTTAGGAAGAGTAGAAGCTGATCAGCAAAGAGCCAAAAGCCCGACAGGGCAGGATGCAAAAGGGAATTTTCATCAACAGATCACGATCTGTGATTAAAAGGAAAACAACTACGACCCTCTTTCCATGTCCAGTACTATAGGCTGGCATGGAGTTATGCAATGCGCAAATGGTAACTTAAATCGGTTCAATAGCCGAACGTCTTCGAGTTGACAGAAATTGCGTAAAGTAAGACGGGAAAAATTAAACGCAACAGAGCAGTGAGTGCTTCGGCGTTATTCCATTTTTTGAACGAGTTTTTCATTTCTTACCCACGACAACGGAGTATTTGTTGAGGGTGATACTTAGAAATAAATCTTAAAAGTGAGGAGACTGCTCTGTCGTATCATCACTATATGTAGATAGTCGGTTTGTCAACAAGTTGACTAAACAGATTAAATTCCGCAAATTGTTGCCCTTTGAAAATCTCAACCAGGTCTTATTGTTGACATGAAAATCACACACGACAACAATCTTAGCGGTGAGGGAGAACTAACTAATTTTGTCTTTAGATCCCCATAATATGGTATATATCGAGCTTATGAATTGTGTCGGCCTCTGATAAATTTCAACTACGATAAAGAGATCAAACGAAAAGAGACAAATATTAAAATGGAGTTAGAACTAGTAGGGATAAATTTAAGAATGTTTAGTGGATGTGAACTCTGCTAAATACAATGCGGCGCGATGTGGAACGAGACAGTCAATGCACGAGTAACCGCATCAAATAGAGTGATTGAGGCACTCGACGATCGGCAAGAATCGATGATTTATTGACATCAATATGGAAAATTACCGCGTTAAAATTAGATTTAAAACCGCGTATATTTGTGAAATGAATTCAAAATGAGTTTATTTTACAAATACAAGATGAAAAAAAAATCTAATAAGAGTTAAACATATTAAGAAAATGGCGAAAGTAAAACACAGATTTGATTCGAATCAACACTTACCCAAAAATAATTAATTTATTTATTTATAATTAAATAATATCTGTAAATAAATAAATAATGATAATTTTATATTATTTTAAGTACCTTTTAAGAAAATAGTTTTTTCGTCGAATATTGTAAATTTCTTGAATCTCTATCATCCTTAAAATGGCCTTAAATTCCAAAGGACAACTTTAGACAACATGGTGCCAGAAATATTAAAACTAGTCTGATTTTTCTCAAATTTGTTTACAATGAAGAAAGTATCCTAATATTTCGCAGATCGCTCAAAGGAATATTCGCAAATAAAAACAGACCAGCTGCAAAAAATATGGACGAAATCGACCAATTGTACACTGAAATTATGGTAGAAACGAACGAAGATGAACGAACAACCAAATATTTTCAAAAGAACTTTCGCGACACCTTGCAAAATAAGGTGGAAGCAACATTTATTAGATTGCAAGAATGCCTGCAATGGGGAGTTTGAGAATTTGACGATATATTTATTGATCTCATTCACCAGAACAATGCTATTTCCGATACAGTAAAAATATCGTATCTTAACTTACACTTAAGTGCAAATACAACAACCCACGACTTCTAGCTGGTAAGTACGTCAATTCATTCCTATCATTACCAACAATACGAATTGCAACTGCCAGAGCGTTACGAAATCTGCACGACACCGCGAAGGAACCGTTATACACAACTTGAAGTTGGCTACATACAAGCTCTCCGTTCGAGTCATCTGTAACGTTCATTTTAATCAAAAAAATATATTCTGAAACAGCTAGGCTTTATGAAGCAGCCACGTTATCCAATCCAAGAGAAGTACCAAAACTATCAGAGTATTTCGACTTCATGGAGACAAAGTTTCAGTCGTTAGAAGCAATGGAGAGAATAAAATCAACCGCAATGCGAACATCTACCGTGGCACCAACTAAGACGTATAAGTGCCGCCATGGTTAGCACTCAATGTTAGTTTTACGCGCACGAGTACAACTCAAGCTCTTCTAGTCAACCAACAAGGAACTATGCTGCTATCCACCGCGGTAATTAAAGCAAGTATCAGCACCGAGCCATGATACATTTAGGATCTCAAGCCACCTTAATATCATCAAAGGTTGCCTTTGATGATATAAAAACCCACGTAAATATTGCGGGTAAGATGAGTTTGTGAATGTATTGTTGATAATATTATACAAACAATTTTAAATACATGACAGTCAGTACATTGACCGACAACGGCATGACCTGCAATGAAATGAATGCATTATCCGTATTGTTTTTCTTAAATAATTGTGTAAAGTATGGTGACTACAATTTCTCAACGAATCTTAGCTGGCCATATCCTTATTGACAAAGTAAAGCTGAAAACAGATACGCATAATTATGCATGCATTCAAATTAGGAAGCACTGGTATCTATGAAATGAATTACATGTATTCTGCATAACATGCATAATTATGCAAGTTGCCCTATTTCTAAATTTGATGCGCGTCAGCAGTGTTGACAACAAAAAAACAAAAAAAACTAAATTAATTCTAACTTCACGGCTGATTATTCATTGTTTTGTGTATTACCCGAAAGAAACGTCAAATGATTTACAAACATGGAGAAATTACTCGCATATTTGCACGCAGCAATCTGTTTTCAGCCTAAAGATACGTTTTATTTTCGAGTGTCCCTGCGAATATTACAAAATTAGATGACTACTTTAAAATATCTTTTAATACTGTGATGAGTTTGGGTGGTTAGTTTATTTATCTTTGTTGAGGAGACGGTGGTTAGTTAATTTATTTTTATTTAAAATAGTTTATCAAACAAACAATACATTTTAGAGAACTATGTACCTGTGTACCTGGATATCGAACGGGCTGTATGAAATGGTTTTCCTATTTTGGCATATGATCATAATAATTCAACTCTATGCCCGTATACTCGTATATGATTTTTAAATAATGAGCTCCTAACTACTTTAAATTATTTCTTAATTTTCTTTCGTCCCTAATTGAGCTCGATATGCCTGTATGAGCATTGCGAATCTGTGGGTTTACTTTATTTTTTGGTTGGTGTTCTCGGAAGCACTTTCCATGATTCGTTTCACTGCACAGCCAAGAGGAGGCCATTAATAGCCGCCATAGATGCATTGAAGCCCTTCATTTAAATCACGCCAAGTTAACTCAACAAACGAAGTGAATTGCTTCTCAGTGTTCATTTTGCTGGTTGCATCATTAGTTCTGATTATATTGCCACCGAAGAATCTAAAACTTTTGCCAGTAAGGCAGTGTATTTTGGCGGAAAGCCTTTTACGTAAGAAGTTCTGCATTAGAGTTTGTTCCAAGCTTGTGTGATCTCATCCTTAGGTCGTAGCGAAGGATTTCGCTTTTATTTCTAAAGCTGCCAAGTCGGGTTATAGTCACGCTAAGTGATTTCGCTTTATAAATTTTCCGTTGATCTTTTTGAAAGCTTTGGAAATCATCGTTGATAGATTTATTAAGGGTTATTTTTGTCTAATTCTCGGCTAATTCGTGAAATGCGCATTCATAGATTTTGGTAGCCTTCATGGATTTTGCAGAACTGTTTGATGGAACTTCTTTTACTATAATTATAAATTCTATATTAGATCTGGTATCCACAACATCATCGTGTGGTTATGCTGCAAAATTATAACTTTGTTTTTATTATTTAATATTTGCAATCTTTTTCTGGGGCCGAACCACTCCTAACTCTTTCGCAGTTCGCTACCAAATCGAGGACGTACGGCTATATGTCCGATTTTATCACCATCTGCGCATTGCATTGAAAATTCCCGCGCCCGCTTTAACCACTGTCATTTGGATTCGATGCTTTTGAATGCATTTCTGTTCGCTTATCTATGATATCGGAAAATGAATCATAATTCTCGGTTATCCTGCCTCATAATAGAGGGGTAGGTTTAGTTTGAACAGTTAAATTCAAATTTTGAAGGTAATTGGTGGGCGAATTTAGTATAAGCTATTGAATCTTTAAATTCATTTGCTTTTCCAAATATTTTAATTCTCATATTTGTCAGATTAAGTCACAATCCACCTTTAGATCTTTTCGATTTCCGCTTATCAGCTGTTTAAGCCCTCTTTCCAAGACCTTTGAATATTGGTAGTTAAATCCCAAATTTAATTCCATATTGTTAATTTTAGTATGCTTTGTCTTTTTTAATCAGGATTTGGATAGTTACACGGAACTAGCACAGGATTCCTCAATGTTGCGAGGATATTTTCATCATGAGTAAAAGCCTCAAATTGTGTCTTTTAACTTTTTCCTTGCTAACTTCAATTTTGCGCTCTCCCCAATAATTAATTAATTTTCGACTATATTTCGAATTCTTTCCACGCAGTCTTTTAGACATTTTTTTATATTCCTATCTTTCTATTCTGGTGTTCCTTCCTAAAATACATTAGCTATATGTATTGTTAAATGACTGAGATTGTATGTATATTGAAAAACTTTAAATTAATTTCTACTAAATTTTATTTACATATTGCAGATTTGGTTGTGATACAGATTATTCCAAATTAACTGAAAAATTTTAGATCTCTCGAGGAGGATATAACGAGTTCCAATCATACCAACATGCCTATTCATTATATTTTCTTCTAACGAGAAATGATGTCCAATTCTTGTCAAATTTTAGAATTAGAATACAAATATTTTTTCGGACATGACATGACATATCAAGTATCCGTCAGAAAAGTGATTAATTTCATTTCCTTAAGAAAACTAAAAGAATTGTAAATCTTTTGTTCAAATTTGGGTTATTCTACATACATTCAGGCAATCTATCCAAGTGAAATGAAGCGAAATTAATTGGTTAAAAAATCGAATATATCACGCTATTTCTCATCACATATAATAAATAGGCAACAACATCTCAAAAACAAACCCGATCTCGTCGTATTATACTCGTATGTTTATGTAAGATTTATAGCCAAACAAATTTTAGGGCGTTTAAACAATTCAACTTTCTAATAACACTAATAAAATATTTTGTGCGTATCGACGATGGATCTGCTTAAAAATTCTGTACATTTATATGTGTACAGGGTTCTGGAAAACCAGGTGCGGCTTATTTTCGCATACGTAACGTAAATACAAAAAAAAATATGTCAATATATTTCCACACAAAAATTCAAAATAAGTAAAAATTGCAATTATTTTGTTAAGAATTAAATAAATGTAATGTAATTTTTCAAATTCAATTCATCTGGTTAAATCTGGGGTATTTTTCTTATATTCTATCGTCTTCTACCGATACTTTGTAGATGTACATAGTTTACCTCTATACATATATACATCCATAGATGTCAAAGATTAATCTAAGTTTTTTTACCGCAAATATTTTTTTTTTAGAAATCCAAAATTAATATTGATTGGAACAAATTTATAATGGTATTTGGATGTTGTTTGTTCAATATTTAACAGATTACGGTCTGGTGTTATTTTGCGGGGCCTAACAGTTTATCTGGATTTATATAATAATATTAATGGCATTTCTGATGATTTGTTTATTTAAATTCCCAGAAATCGATACCTAGATGATATTTTGTAATATGCCATGGTCTACCGGAAAATTCTTGATTTTATGGAATATGTTTTTATACGATATATTGGTAAACTACATTCGATTTGTCAACGAACGTGAATTGAATAATTTCGATTTATGCTAATTGAACCGTGTCTACATCGGGCTGTGACAATAATTTTGTCATTGGGTATTTATTATTTTCGCCAGACATTCTCATTTATGAGTTTATAATTATCATAAGTTTGAACTCATATTACGTTTACAAACATCGTCGAGTTTAGTTTTAAATTTGGTCACGTTTCTTGAGAGTAGCAGAAGTTAATTTATTTGCTCCTAAGTTACGATACAAACATTTTACAAAATAAATTGTTGGTGATTAATTTAATCCAATACTGATTGTATTTTGTAATCTAATTTTAGTTGTGTGTTGTGAAAATGAAAAATGTTTATTTTAGTTCGTATTTTGGATGCCAGACGTTTACTTTCGATAATTATATACACTGTCTGCTTTGTGGAAAATTGTGCTAGACGATATATGATCATAACATTCCAAAAAATGCATAGCCACAACATAAATTGAGATCAATGATCGGCGGACCGGTGTGATTTTTGGTGTACACAGGATTCTCAAATAACCAATTTTTAATATTCAAATGTCATCTTAAGTGAGTAAATCATTTGTAGATCTAAAGAACAAGTTTGACTCTTTTGCACAATTTGTAAAATTTTATTTAAATCTGAAAAATATTAAAAAGCGAATTAAATCAGATCCTTTGATATGAATTGATTTGGATATGTTTTAAAAGTTTTTCTCCGAAAAGGTTTCTCTTTCTAAATCCAAAACTTAAAATTAAAAATTTTTTTTTAGGGAATGTAACGAATGTGTCCACGCTATGTCAGAGAATAACACATATTTAATTTCTTAACAACCCACTGCATTCTGGAGTTGGCCCAAGACTAGATCTAACCAATTAAGTTTTTATATTTAGGCCTTGAAAACAAACCCAAATTAATGTGATTTTTAGGAACCAACTCCAAGCGATTTCAACAAATTCATTTTTCTACTATCAAACTAATGAAACGTTCCACAGTGAGTGGTATTCGTACCAATGAGTGATGCTGAACATGTTCACTAAAAAAAATTGGAAAAAGCAAATTTTGAATTTGGCTTTCTAAAATGTTCCAAGAACGATTAGGAACTGTTGTAAATAATTATTTGTTTAAATCGGTATTGCCATCCTCTAAACAGAAAGGGAAGGAGGAGTAAAACTTGTTTACTAAACTGCACGGAATCACACTAAACTGTGCTACATAGCCGGTACCTCAGTACACGAAACGAACGAAAGATGAGCAAACCAAATGGATTATTTTCCAGTTCCAGTCGGTTTGGAATTTTTTTCTTTCGAAGAAACTGACTAGGAAGAATAGTAAAAGTCGTCTATCAATTTTCCTTATTCTCAAGCCTTCTTTGCTTATGATGGCTAGAAATTCTAAGGCAACAAACATATTAGTAGTATCTTTCGCCTGACGGATCAAATTTGTTGAATAAAACTGCTTTTATACTGAAATTGTAGTGGTAGGTAGGTTTCAGTGGTTGCTTACTGCACACTTAGGCCAATTTTTAGGTCCATTGTGATACCAATCATTCACTCCACATCATTAACCCACCTACCCAACTACAGTATACCACCTGCACATTGCAAGCTCATGTCAACCTGTACATTGACATGGAAGGTGGGTCGGCGCGTGACACGGAATTCTGCACTCCATCAGAGGGTCTTAGTTGTATTTATTAGCATCACCGATCGTAATCGATGATGAAAATTCGATTTGCATCTAGCCTCTGATGGGATTAGAACCCAGCACCTCCCGGTCCAAGTGCTGAAGCTTTAACCACTGCACCACTTGTCCGGTATTGTAGTGGTATATCCGTCCACATTTTACAAATCAAAATTGTTTTGAATCGAACTGCTCTAAACTGCTCTTGCTCGAAATCTTTAATAAAAAAAAAAATTAATTAATTTCCGTAATTTTATTTTTTTAATCTTTTGTTCAATTATGTCCAAACAATATCTAAATACTATATTGAACGGTAGACAGATGTCGGAGTCTTTGAGAGGTCATATAAAAAATATAAAATTAGCCACTTATGAGAAACCATTTTGTTCGCAGAAACCACAGCCACTCTTCTCCGTGGCCTCGTTCGAAGGCCGCCTTCCGTCATTTCCACTCATGCCACGTTAATGTGCCACGCATCATCCACTCTCCACAAGCATGCATGTTGTAAAAAGAAATAGTCAACTTGCTTCAGTCTTTTTCTCCTGCCCATTTCTCTTTTAAACTACGGTGCATAGGAGATTTTTCGGGTTTTGCAAATATTTTGAAAAGTATAGGACATTTAGTTCAGATCATTTTTTAAATTTTACCGGAAATGACGAGCTTTGATAAAAAATATTTCCACCAAAAATTCAGCAGCTCTATAGTCCAATCCACCTAGACTTAGGTGCTTAGGTGCTTTTCAAATCTTGTATAGCATTTGTTATAGCATTCAGTATAGCATACCAACCTTGTTGGTTTTCTGAAATTGTAGCGAGAATAATGAATTTTAATAATAATAAGGCAGCTCTTATTAAAATTGCGGCAGGTTTAGTTTTTAACCCAGGTCAGAACCTATAAACGGCGTGTGTTCCCATTACGTTTAAATGGACTAGCTCACTACAATTTTTTGAAGTACTAGGTGCGCAACTAAATTTCCATTTTTTTTTTGAAAAATAAATTTCAAAAGAAATATAAAAAATGGTTTATTCAAAGTATTGTCCTTCGCTATCTACACATTTTTGCCATCTCTCTGGCAATACATGAATACCACAACGATAAAACGACTCGTCTTTGGACCGAAACCATTCATCCAACCAATTTTGTACTTCTTCGAAACTGGCCAAGTGTAGCCCTGTTAAGCAATGCGCCATCGACCGGAATAAGTGATAATTCGAGGGGGCCTGGTCTAGCGAATAAGGTGGTTGCAGTAGCAGATCCAATCTCAGCGTTTTGATGGTGTTCTGGACGATGGGAGTGCGATGGAATGGAGTGTTGGCGTACTGCAATATCACTCGTTCGTGTCTCGCGTCACATTCTGACCGTTTTTCGAGCAATGCATGGTTCAGATTGATGAGTTGTTGTCGGTAGTGTTACCCATTGATAATCTCTGGATTTGGCCATACCGTCGATATTGATGCATCGCCAGGTGAAAGCCACGACCTTTTGCGTTTGGGATTCTTAAAAAAGATCCACTGCTCATCTCCCGTAACAATTCGATACATGAAGCTCTTTCTTTCATGCCGTGAAAGGAAAATTTCGCTAGTTGCTCTTCGATTTTCCATCTGTCTCTCAGTTAACTCATGCGGCGCCATATCATGTAAACATTCGAAAATACCTTAACGAGTCATGTTTAATGCCTCCACAAGTTGATCTTGAGTTTGCGTATCACCTGCATCCAATAACTCATGCAGCTCGGTGTCTTCAAATGTTTTTGGTCTCCCGGGGCGCTTCTTGTTCTCAATGCCGAAATCGCCGCTTCTAAAGCGTTTAAACCAATCTTCACAGGTAGTTTTCGAAATTGAAGCTTCCCGTAAATGTTGTTTGTTTGGCACTCGACATTTTTGTCCTTAGAAAAAATATTTTTGCGTTGCGATATGTGCTGGTATTACAACTGTTTATCGTAAACAACTGTCCGCGCTATGAATATAACACAACTTCTGATATAAGTGACAACTATATGTGTCGCTAGCACCATCTATGTGTGAAAGCCCGGAAATTTAATTGCGCACCTGATAAAACTCTCATTACCGGCATTATTCATTGAATCTCATTCAAATTCCACCATGTGTGGTAAATCCTATGGGTCTGAATTATCAAGGTCTAGTTTTTGAAACTGTATATCTGTTTTAGTACACTCTGAAATTGGGATGCTTTACTCTTATTTTATTCAAAAACAAGATCAATAAATTGGCCCACTTCTCCTCGTTTCGTGTTTGCATGTGAATTTGCTTTAGTTTGTTAACTCTATTTACCATAACGCGCACTAACAATTGTATCGATACATGGCTTGTTTTCTTCAGTTTCAATATCATTGTGTTTTCCTAGCCTACTGTTGGAATTGGTTTGGTAGAAATGGTTTTAAAACATAATTCATCGGGGAATTATTTTTCCCTATAAACATTTTTAAGAACAAAACTTTCTCAATTAACTTTGTTTCGTAAATATTTACACCAAACTAATTCCATAGTAGGCCAGAAAAATTACCATGAAATTTTTTTTCCCAGTTTCCTATTCCCAAGGGAATCCAGAATAGTGCCACTGTGGCACTAGTCTGGTAATTTCCCGGGAATAGGGAATTGGGGAACGAATTTATATGTAATTTCAGTTCAAATATTTTTTTCCCGGCCTACCGAGGAGAAAAGTTTGATGTAAATATTTAAAAATTGGGAATAATTTTTCCATATCTAAATTATTGGGTGGGAAAATTATTCCCAAATTAATTTTGTTTTCAAAAAACTAGCACTACCTTTTTACCTCAGTATAAGCTAGAAAAAAAAATTTAAATAGAAATTGCATACAAAATCTCCCCAATTCCCTATTCCCGGGGAATTATCAGATTAGTGCCACTGGATACCTTTTAACGTTTCCCATAGTCATTTAACTCTAAAGAAATATGTTTAATTTCGTGATTCATTAGAATCTGATATTGGTTGTTCGCAATTTCAATAGAACTCTTACTGGTTCGAGTGTCCTTTTTCAAATGCCGATAGAAATTTTAAATCATTGGGTTAAGGTTCTACTTTCTCTTTCGAAATTTAACACAGTGGTAGGATTGTGAACGCTGCGCGGAAATTTTAAACGGCATGTGACTTTTACATGAGAAACAACAATTTTACCGGTTTTGCTTCCATTGTTTCATAACAAAATTCAAACAGCATCGTCAACTTTATTGAAACTAACAATTTTAATATTAATTATAAATAAATTAATAGTGTTTATATTTTAATGCAACCTGAAAATGATATTAAACTTTCTAAGGCCATTTTCTATAGAAAATTCTTAGAAAAACTTGTTTAAACTCTTTTCGTATAGTAATAAATTTTCCACGATAGCACAGAGTACAAGTCTCCAGCAGAATTGTTGGTTATTTTCCGTTGTTCATAATCCTGCTCCAGGTTTTTTCAGTAATTTGTTTTCAGCAAGTCCATATTGGAAAGCAACATTCTTTTTTGGTGGTCACATCCTTAAGAATTACATCTATAAACAGATATTTTGGTAAATTCTCCATAATATCTTATTATTAGTTATAATCGATTTCACTGAAAAATCAAGATGAGCCAGTGGGTGGTTTCAGGACACCAAACAGTTGGGAACATGTTGAGAAAAATCGCGGCCAATGACATAAACATGTTTTGCACTATGAAATTTTCAAATCAAATTTTTATGAAAATTTTGCTTAAAAACATCATATTGAAACGGTACACCGTTTGAACCAATACAGTCGCTTGATAGACCTAAATATTTTTTCTGGCATACTGAGGTAAAGAGCTAGTGTTAATTTTTTTGAACACACAATTAAATTGGGGCTAATTTTCCCAGCCAATTTAGATATGGAAAAAATATTCCCAATTTATAAATATTTACACCAAACTTTTTTCCTCAGTAGCCTGGAAAAATATATTTGAACTGAAATTACACATAAATTCTTTCCCACATTCCGTGTTCCCGAGGAATTACCAGAATAGTGCCACTGGAAAGTTAATATGTATTCCGAATTGTTGCTACCAAATACGAATTCCAAACGAAATTTACCGGCTGCTAAAATTTATTTCATGCAATTCCCCGGTTATCATGACAGTCAGTGAAATGGTAATTCAAAGGGAGAGTGCACCCAGATTAACAAATTCAAAAACAAACTGGGATCTTTTTCGTGAAGTATTTGGAGGTTAGCCTAACCGATGAAAAAAATTTTGATTATTCTCTGTGGAAGGCGACGAAGGGATTCAAAAGACTCAAAATGCAAGTGCCTCCACTTAAAAAGAAGGATGGAACCTGGGCAAGAGGTCCTAAAGAGAAGGCTGATCTGTTTGCGGAGTATCTCGAGGACACCTTCCAACCACTACCAAGGCAAACGGCCATTGAAAATATAATGTCAATCCACAAGCTAGATGATTTTGATATACGCCCAGTAACTCTCAAAGAATTAAAAGAAGAAGTGAAAAGCAACATGAATGTTAAAAAAGCCCCAGGATATGACTTGATTACTTGCCAAATGATCAAGGCTCTACCAGGTAAAAGATTTCGTAAGCTATTACACATAATCAATGCAAGCTTTCGGTTAAAATATGTTCCGTGGCAATGGAAAGTAGCAGAAGTAATCATGATAGCAAAACCTGATAAACCACCTAACGATAAAAAATCATACAGGCCAATTTCATTGCTGCCAATTATGTCAAAACTCTTTGAAAAATTATTACTAAAAAGACTTAAACCAATAATTGAGGACCGACAACTAATTCCTCCACATCAATTTGTATTCAGGGAAAAGCACTCCACAATTGGTGCATAGAATCACCAACGTTATTGAAAGAACGGTAGAACGCAAACGAGTATGCTCCAGCATATTTCTGGACGTCGCCCAAGCAGTCGATAAAGTTTGGCACAGAGGACTGGAATTCAAGCTGCACAGAGATCTGCCGACTCAATTCTATGCCATACTAAGACCTTATTTATCCAATAGACATTTTCGTGTGAAATATGAGGATGAATACTCCGAACTAAAGAAAATCTCTGCCGGTGTCCCACAGGGGAGTGTCTTAGGACCAATCCTGTATTTATTATATACAAGGGATATTCTAACAACAGATGAAGGAACCATAGCCACCATTGCAGATGACACAGCAATCATGGCGATTGGAAGTAATGTCGCTGATTCAACGAGCAAACTCCAGAAGATTACCAATGCGGTTTGTATCTGGACTAAGTGCTGGAGAATCAAGCTTAATGAGACGAAATCCACGCATATTAAGTTTACATATCAAAAGGCTTCCCATCTACCGATAGTAATTAATTCACGACCGCTGCCATATGCAAACAAATCTAAATATCTGGGCATGACTCTCTATGCCAAGCTCAAGTGGAGAAAGCATGTCAAAAAGAAAAAAGAAGAACTTAATATTAAGTTCAGCAAAATGTATTGGCTCATAGGTAGAGGCTCTGAGCTTATAATATACAACAAGCTGCTGCTATATCGGCAAATACTGAAGCCGATATGGACCTACAGTATTCAACTCTGGGGATGTACTAAGCAAACAAACGCCAAAATGATACAGACGTTTCAAAATAAGGTTCTCCGTAGCATCGTAAATGCTCCGTTGTACACAAGAAATGAAGACCTTCACAGGGACTTACAGATGGAATACATCAAAGATGAAATAAAAAAGCATGCCGCCAAACACGAAATAAGGCTCCAGGAACATGGACACCCCTATATTCGCCATATGATAGATAACCCTGTCGTTGAAAGAAGACCTCAAAGAACGAGGCCACTTGACCTAGTAAACATACCAAATTAAAATTAAATTTTAAATAGGTTTATTTAATTTTGGGACTAACCTTTGGGTATCACCCCAACAAATCAGAATTATTTAATAAATGTAAAATTTGTAAATGTGAAAGATAAATTGCTAGATGAGCACAGTCTCAGTTGTAATTAATAAAGGAAAAAAATGCATTTGCAAATCCAAACACAACCAACCAATACCTCAGTAGTCGTTCATTTAAATTTGAAATTCCTGTTCAATAGTAGACCCAAATCTATAGGAGTTACTTTTATAAAGTTGCATTTTGAAACAAACAATCCAAATCCAAAATGAGGTGATTAGAGTTTTACACAAAACACCATCTATTGTTCATCGAGACATAAGCATTCTCGAAAGGCTTGTTGACCATAGATATAGGGGGTGCTTTTATCATATTAGGATATAATTAAAAATATAAGGCAAATCCCATTTTACACCAGAGGATTTCGATTTCATTCATCAAGGAAGGGAACGGAGAATAAAAAACGTCTTTTAAAATCGCCGTGCTTAAAATCTATTTTCAGAAGTCGTTGAGAGTAGAGAGAGAAAGAAATGTCAGACTTATCGTTGAAAAATTTGTTTTTAGCTAATGCGTTTTTTAACTGAAAAACACTTATTTATAAGGTGACAGTTTAAGGAATAACTCCCATAAAGAACACACAAATCAGTTTCACAAGGTAGTGATGTTAAATTGTTGCGGTTGCGATAGAGTAGTTTGATTTGAGTTGCTAGCGAACTTATAGTTTGTATGGTGCTTTTGCACATGTATACCATATTTCATTTTTTTAATTAAGATGATGGAATAGTGGTTGAATCATAGATTCGGCCGAAACCTTCAGATAAATGCAAGATGCGAGTTTAATCAGAAACCTAGTCAATATATCTCCGATTGCAGTTGATTATTTTCTAAACCTGCGTGAATTAAGATTTATTTTTATCACATCACAATCTGAAATTGTTCCAAATGAAATAAATTAAAAGATTTACAACGTTTTAAAAATTAACAAATTACTTTAGTTAACCACAAATAATTGGTCTTAGACTGGACACTTTGTGATGCTTATCAACAATATTCCAAAACAAAAAATTAAAATTCTATGAAATTCTTAACTAATCTTTGATCAAACAATTTAACTTTAGTGATCAGCTGGGAATTTATTATTTTAGAAATTCAAATCGCAAGCATTATACCGTACATTCTTACATTCAACTTTTACCATCCATTTCACTATACAAATTCGATACCACAGAGAATTAATTATTTATACGTATAACGGTACATATTACTAATCAATTCTCTAAGGTATCAAAACCCGAAATCAATTTATCAGCTTTTCTTTTAATACATTTACATCAGAAGTTAATTAAATTACCTACGTGGTCGTTAAAGCTGTAACTGGCCCTGGGCACGCGGGTATTCTTTAAAAACACTCATTTTCCAATGTACCTCAGTTCGACAAATATTAAGAAACCCTGCATCTTATATAACATTTTTCTGCGGTCAACAACATTTTTAACTTTTATGTCAAAAATATGATTACATAATTTGCATACGAAATCATTTTTTTTTTGTTTCATTCCACTATAAAAAATATTGCTTACTAAACACAAAAAAATAAAAAAATTTGTTTTTGTGCAGTTTTCTATTGCAAGTACAGTCTACAAATATTTGGCATAATATTTTGATAAAACGTCATTCATACCGTTTTTACTGGATTACATAAAACATTAAAATACACAAAGAAGATTAGAATTACAATGCATGGTTGATATGGTCTACATATATGGCTTCAATTTTGAAGAATTTATTACACAAACATACAGACCAGATCTCTTTATATATTATACACGTATCCGTTCGTGTACATCGTATCCATATAACATTTCCATTTTTTGAACTATACGCAACACATCCTCTTTGCCGTACATACCTATAGCACAGAGACGTTCTATATACAAAGGTGCATAAAATATTAATGCATCTACACATATTTTTCCGTTTCGTTTCCATTCAATTAATCGATTTTTCCTGACGAATTATTTAAACCCTTTTTATGATATAAAATTCTATGTACATCCAACACAAATAAATATTAAATATTTAGAAAATTTTCTAAGGTTTGAATTATGCTAGAATACGACAATATGGCATGTTGCAAGTTATCGATTTGTGATTTAATATTCTGCTGTAGTCTATAATTCGTTATAATTAGATGTATATACATACAAAATAATAAATACATAATTTAATATTTGCCTCTGCTTTATAACTAGGCAATCCCCTATATATGGACGTAATAAGGGGTTGGTATGTAAGAACATCATTCATCAAAATGAGTGACAATTTACGCTCTGTCGTATACTAAATTGTTTCGGTACCAAAACTAAAAATATTTATTAGTCACAAACAAATTAAAATCAAATAAATTATTTTGTCATTAATAAAATACTCGTACATAGATCGGTAGGTACTCTAGGCATTTACCTGGAACAAATGCAATACCAGCGAATATACTTATAGTTATTAGTTATGTACAATAAAATGCAGCAAGAGGTGTTTTATAAAATTTCACACCGATGAAAATGAAATCAATTTATTGAAAATTTTTGTGCATTTTCTGCTTTCATATTTGCCGCATTATAAGGTTTAGTTTATTTCGTATATGCATGTGCAATTTATATATTTAAAAAGAATTTTGTGCTTGCAATTTCAATAATATTTAGAATTTAAAATTGAATTAATTGTTTTATATTTTGGCTGATTGGATTTGAATATAATTTAAATTGAATTCTGATTGTTCTGACGCACAATACTCTAAACAGATGACGTATTCCATTTTAAAATGTGTTAAGCCGATTTGCTACTTCCTCAGAAGACAATCAAGCTCTTGGTTCATTATAACTGACATCTCGGTTCGGTGTGGTTTTAGTGATGATTTTTTGAGTCGAGTGATTGTGGCGATCGACTATGTGTCGGTGCTCCTAGGAAGTACAATTTTGTAATTCGACTATATTCGATAATTATTACGTTTTACTTAGCCTCTGCCCGCGGTGTTTTCCAATCGAATTTTCACCAACTTCTTCTCGATGACATTGCAATATTCAATCATTTATAACACGCTGTGAGCAGTTGCAACTTATTGAACCTTTTCAACGACGTTTTGAAAGAAAAACGACCGCATTTGGCGAATTAAAAAGTTCTCTTCCATCAAGACATCGTGTGTAGTTGCCATGGCTAAAATGCATGAATTATGCTTCGAATTGTTTCCACATCCGCCATATTCTCTAGACTTAGCCCCTTGCGACTATTTCCTGTTTCCGAACTTGTAGAAATGACTCGGCGGAAAGTGATTCGGCTCTGATAAGGAGATTATTGATGCACCAGACGCCTCTTTTGGAGGGTTGGAGAAATCGTATTATTCGGAAGGGATCGAAAAATTGGAAAAACGTTGGACTAAGCGTATTGAGCTAAAAGGCGACTACGTTGAAAAATAATTTTTTTTTGGCCGAAAATATTATTCCTTGTTTCATTTTTACCAGACTTCTCACTCTGCCCTCGTAATATACAATGTTTAGACAAAAATATACTCATATTGTCCATATTCTCTAGTTTAGAACAGAAATAATGAAAATTAAATATTTATTATTTGCATACATTGTAGGGACATTTGAATGTCGAAACTGGGATATAATTTGTTTTCTCAGTACCAGACAGCCTTAAATAGAATTTAGTAGAATACAACAACGTATTAGCCCATAAATAATCTATCGAATTGTTTAAACATTTTCTTATTTGTTCAATCCTCCATATGTCTTGGTTATAATAGTATGGCGTAACTTCAAGCAGTTAGTTTGATATCGAGCACCTATAACCAATCCGGTAAGCGATTTTCATATCCGCTGTGTACTAAAATTTGTTTACGTTCATTGATTGTAAAACTTAAATAATCTAAAATGGTCACCGTTAACTTCTTTAAAACTATCAATCGGTATCTGTTTGCACTAATCGTGACAATTTTTCTAGAACATTTGTATGGGGTTGGGGTCGTTGGCCTACTCTTCAAAATGCTCCATTCCGTCTTTCAGTATCCAGCTTTTCAAAATCCCGATTTTGGTAATGAGAAGCGGAATTTTATTAGTTCGTTTCAAGGCAGTAAAATGTAAAATGCATAAAATAATTGATGAATCCGAATCAAAGTGAATGGAAATTCTAACATGAACGTTTGAAGAAATTTATGATTTTAGCCGAAATAAACAGAGCTAGGCCATTTCTCAGAAATTAAGGTCAAATTTGGTTGGTAAAGTACTCAGCTCAACCAATAATTTTCAAATTTGAAGGAATTTGAAGATCTTTAGTGAAATTTGACCATGAATTTAGGAAAAAATTCTAGAGTTGGGCCATGCTAAATGGAACCAAACCACCGGCTTTTCAAATGTATAATATTCCCGATCAACAAGATTGATGAACTCGAAATTTTGATTATAGATTTTTTTTTTGATTTAAAACGCGTGTTTTATCCATTATAAATGTATTCCGTTAGTATAAAAAATATTTCCTATGGTCTTGTTGAAAAGGGCGGCTTTTTTTTTAATAAAATATGAAATTTGAAGTCATTAATTAGTTTCATTCAAAATTGATGTTAGATTTCCAATCCTGCTAAGCAAATCAGATTTGACTATAATTAGTAAAGAAATCGTTTATCTAGTTGTATTCAGAATTTCCGAATTTTAGAACTTTATTCAAAAAATCATTTTAGAATCCAAATCCGCGCTTCTGAATACCAAATTTGACAATAATTGGTTAAGAATTGGTCAAATTCCGTACAGAATGGTAGAATTTTATTTAAAATTCAAGTTAATTTCTCAATCTAGTTTTAAAGGGTGTTTTTTTAAGAGGTTGCCGATTTTTTTTTTGAATAAAACACATATAAAATTATGAAATGACCAAAATTTTTTTTTATTTGGTAGATAATTTTTTGGCATTTAACATTTAAACACAATTTCTGGCATATGGCTACCACGACTATTTTTCACAAATGTCATTCTGGAGGTCCAATTTTCCAGCACTTTTTCAAGCATTTGAGGGCGTATGTCAGCAATGACACGTTGAATATTGGTTTCCAAAGCGTCAATCGATTGAGGTTTATCCACATAAACCAATGACTTCACGTATCCCCACAAAAAGTAATCGAGTGGCGTCAAATCGCACGAACGCGGAGGCCAATTCACCGGACCATTTCTCGAAATAATGTTGTCGTTGAAAGTTTCTTTCAATAAGTCGATTGTTTCACGTGCTGTATGGCAAGTGGCACCATCTTGTTGAAACCACATTTCATTCATATCCATATCTTCAAGATTTGACAACAAAAACTCATTTAACATGGTTCTGTATCGATTTCCATTCACGGTAACGCGTCGTCCTTCCTCATTTTTAAAGAAATATGGACCGATGATCCCACCAGCCCATAGACCGCACCAAACAGTACATTTATCAGGATGCATTGGTAATTCTAGAACGGCGTGTGGATTATCTTTGCTCCAAATGCGACAATTTTGTTTGTTGACGTATCCATTTAACCAAAAATGCGCCTCATCACTGAAGAGAATTTTACGGTAAAAAAATGGATCTTCGTTCAATTGATTTAACGACCAATCACTGAATTCACGGCGCAAACGATGGTCGTGTGGCTTTAATTCTTGCACCAATTGAATTTTGTATGGCACCAAACCCAAATCTTTACGTAAAATTTTCCATAAAGTCGATGGACAAAGTCCAATTTGCTGAGCACGACGACGAATCGATAAATTGTCGTTTTCTTCGACACTGGCCTCAACGACAGCAATATTTTCTTCTGTACGAACTCTTCTCATTCTTGTCGGTGGCTTGGCATCCAAAAGAGTGAATGTAGACCGAAATTTGGTAATTACGTTCTTTATGGTGGTCTCTGACGGACGATTATGTGCACCATAAAATTCACGAAGTGCTCTATAAACATTTTTAATTGAACACTGATTTTGAAAATAAATTTCCACGATTTGAAAACGTTGTTCTGGAGTTAACCTATTCATAATGATTTGCCAAACAATACTGAGTAGAAATGCCACTTTGAGCTGTCAAAACAACTGTCATAAAATAAAACGACATCTATCGGAAAAACAAACCTCCTAAAAAAACACCCGTTACATACAAAATTTAACCATGGTTTATTAACAAATGGCCTAACTACATTTAGCATGGCCGAATTACAGAACGGGTTACGTACGATTTGCCAAATCCAGAATTACATAATCGAAATTCCAAAAAACAAAATTCCTATACAAAATACAAAATTCCAAAATGAATTCAAATGTATGCCGAAAGGTTCCTTTCATATTTCCATGGGCTTAAAATGAAATTTATTTTGGAATTTTATTATAACTTATAATTAAGAAATCTTTTTAGAGTAATTTTTAATATAATTTACATAACTCGGGTTTCAGGAAATTCGATTGTAAGTTGTGGGAGCAGGAGGAAGTTATCTATTAAACCTATTAAGCCTTTAGTCTTCCTCTAGTAGATTAGAAGTAGATTAGAATTGTGTTGTGCCGTACGATCGTTAGGTGTCTGAAACCGGGTCGTTCCGTCCCAAAAAAACCCCTTTCCTATCCTTCCTATTGCTATGTGTAAACAGGCTGTAGGAATAGGCCCGGCGTTATCCGGGACACTTGTCTAGTACTTGGTCCTACAGTCCAATCAATCAATCAATTTATAACACGCTCTGAGCAGTGATATTTGACGACATTTTCAATAAATTACTTTTCCAATATGTATATAAATAATATCAGGTTCGTCGTTTTTTCGGTTTAAATTTAGGGATTGATGTTTTTCGTTTTTCAAATCGTTTAAGTTTTTGGAATTATATGATGTTTTGACGTCATTTTACTTGTTTGTTTGTCTGTTCGCAAACATTTCTAAATTTTGCAATCGTAATTTCGACCACTTCTCGAATAGCTTGAGCACTCAAACTTTCAAGATAGCTCAGTTTATGGTGACCGTGCAGTATTTGACTCCATTTTGTATCATTTACTTTTCCATGTGAGAATTTCACTTAAATTTAACGGGAACTTGATATTTGAAAAATTAATTCAACTAAAAGTGGACTACACTCACTATAAAGACTTTATAAAACGTGATGTTTACAAAGTCTTTTTTAACCAGTCAATTATTACTTGGTATTTATTTTACTGCAACTTGTACTTACCCGTATTCGGATAAAGTTATTTTATGGGGAGGTTTTGGATTCTCAAATTCTTGAATGATATTGTTAAATGTTTATTATTACTTATAATTATTGGTATTTTCATAAGTTGTTTGTAGAGCCCGAAGCGCTCGGCTTTTTGCCTGTGAATCGTAGTAGTTCATTAAAATTTTAGGTTTCGTAAATCATTTTGATTATGTTTTTGCACTTTCATATATATGTAGATTGTACGCAAATGACCGCCACGCACAATTAGCAGTATCAATGAGTAAAAGTGGGTTTAACGGAACCAAAATGTTAAAGCCTCTAACAGATAATGAAGTGCGAATTCTAGCAATAATGACTACACAAGCCGTGGACGGAGACATTGAGGTGCTCGAATTGGGTGAAATGTTAGGATTAGGAATCCCCAACACCAATAAAAATAATAATAATTCATACACTTATTTGTTTTTAGGTCGTGTTAGAAACCCACTGCAATGCACTGAATTTTTCATCCCCTCCGCCTTTAGTAGTAGTTACAGACGATCCACAAGATTCGTCTCAACAAACAACATTGGCCAACACTCGGCCATCTTCACTTATTCGGCCTACTTATGGTGATGCACCACCCACTCGGCCATCAACCAGAAAACAAAAGCGAGTTTCAATACAACACGACGAAGGAAACATCGGAAAATTGATAAATAGATAGAAGAAACTAAAATTAAGTTGGAGACTGAAAAAGTTGAATGTGAAGAAAAAAAATTGAAATCTTACAATGTATTTCTAATACGTTAAATGAAATAAAAAACAAATTAGAGTTAATTTATTTAAAAAATCTAAAAATTATTCAAAATATGCGGTTATTAGGTTTGCTTCAACCCTTCTTGCTTCATTTAACCGATTTGCCCATTTTTCCATCGAGGAATTAAATCATCATCATCTTCTTCTAAATCTATATTACCTGGCAATGGAATCTTCGTCCTTATTAAAATATTATGTAGAACTACACAGGCATTTATAATATTTAAGGGGAGTAATAAAGCACTCTTTCCTTTGACCGACATCTTAACCGACCTTTTAATATTCCAATGCTCCTTTCAACGAGACATCTTGTTTTGTGTGTGCTACATTGTACTTTTTTCCTCCTTCTGAAACTGTGGTTAGTATGGGGTCAATAGCCATGGCTGTAGTCGCTACCCGCTATCTCCCAATAACCACATTTGCCTCTCACAGATAGATAATTTTAATTCTATTTGCCGTTGCAAATTTGAGCGACGCCAAATATACGCATCATGGGCTGTTCCACCAAACCTCGCATTAACATTTAATATCAAATAAGCCCTTTCTACCTTCTTTCTTACGGCAGTGGATGGTGCACAGACCAGCGACAGTTCATGGAACGCTTTAGCCACAGAGCTAAGCGTATTAGGAGCGTCAACAAAGTCGGATCAAAGCAAGTTCTGGATGGACCAAAAGTAAGTTTCATTAGCATGCATCAGCATTATGTGCCGTTCCACCAAATATCGCGTTTACATTTTACAATCCCACCACTCGGCCATCAGCCACAGCCAGAAAACGAAAACGAGTATCAAGTCAACAAATTGTCGAAAAAATTGTTAAATGTTTGAAAATCGAAGAAAAAAAATTAGAAATAAACATAGAAAAATTAAAGTTTTATATATTTAAAATATTCTATTGTATCATCCGTGCATCAATCAGTCAATTTGAGTCATCAATGGACCGTGGAATTAATTCATCTTCCTCTCCATCTTCTTCTGCAACATTATCTGGTAACGCAACTCGCGTTTTTATTAAAATGTTGTGAAGAACCGCACAAGCATTTATTATTTTTCCTGATTTCGCAGGAGGGGAATATAAAACTCTTTCCTTAGACAGGCACCTCAATCGGCTTTTCTAAATGCCTATACATCTCTCGACAATGGACCACATTATATTTCCGTTCCACTTCGGAAACTGGGGTTAGTATGTATATCCACTATCACCCAATAACCACATTTCCCTCTCTCCGTTTCGATATTTTAATTCTAGCTGCTGTTGCAAATTGGAACAACGCCAAATATAAGCATCATGTGCTGTCCCACCAAATCTAGCATTTACGTTCAAAATAAGGTAGTTGCTGTCGCAAACTATTTGCACGTTTTTCGAGTTTTCCCGCCCTTTCTGCAATAATAAACATGCTCAATTTCACTATTGGGTGCGCAGATCCGAATGTGGGTACCATCAATCAAACCGATTATTCCCGGGAATCGGTGAATTTCAATTTTTCTTTGTTTTGTTCTCAGGATCTCTGTACCACTCGGAAATTTTACATATTCGTGCGCCACTAAATTTAGTGCTTCAGCCACGTCATTAATAGTGCGGCTTATAGACGTCTGTGACATCATCGACATCGCGTCTTGGCCAATCGCACGCTGGAAGCTTCCTTCCAGATAAATGAACAAAATAAATGGATCCAATAAACAAAAAATTCAAAAATGAATTAAGCAATGAAAAAAATTTATTCCGCATTATATTCAGCACTTCTTTTCATTGTGCTAACAAGAATCGCTTAATTTCGTTGTGTAAAAAATAAAATGAGAACAAAGTGACAGATCGGGAATGAAAACATTATTTTTCATTACATTTTTTTCACGGAACGAGAATTGACCCCCAGTACAGTAAGCTGGAATATAACGGTTTTGCTATTTACTTTTTTGTAATTAGTGGAAAAGTATGTACAATTTTTTAATAAATAAAAAATACAATTTTGCTATAACAGCTAAAAAGAAATTGCATTGGGTATTCTATATTCTTGGAACCTCTAAATAGAATGAAGGTTTTTAAAGTAAAACATGGTATTAAATTAATTATCATAATTTCCGGGTTGAACAACAACTAAGAGCTCGAAATTTTTTAAATCCAGTAAAAGGCGTCACAATCGGTTAAAAAGGGTTAGACAAACGTACTACAGTTTATGGCGAATATTTGAGTGGTAGCATACCGTTTCCTAACAAAATTATTTTAGTTGTTAGTTGTAATTTCCCTTGATACGTTGCTATTTCAAATAATACAAGAACACAAAATGTGCAATAATCGTGTGATACCTATCCATTGTTAAATTTTTCTATTCGTCGAATTCAACATTATGGTTTGGGTGAGAAACTGCATAAATGTTGCGTATGCGTGATAGAAGGTTGCATGAGTTTTGTAGTAAATGGCTCTGCTCACCAAAACAATTAATTACTAATCAAATTTTGATTAAAACCCGTCCTTACTCAAGGCAAAATTAATTTAGCGAGGTCGAGAGACCCGCAGAATAAGGTTGTAACAGTCACTCTCAAACAATCCCAAAGAAAAGTCAAAATAATTCTCCGATAAAATATTTATATTCAATTCAAGCACACAAACACGCTATATATTTACAAATTGATTGACATTATATGAAATGAAAAATCTATACAGGAAATAAAACCATATTTCCATTTCTAAAAATAATAACAAGAAATTATTTGCCATATGCAAGAAAAATTTTCCCAATTTCCAGGAAAACGCTATTTTCGTAAGTTTATTTTAGCAACTTACAAAATTTTCGATTGGCCCAAATCGTAAAACCATATTAAACGGAATAAAATCTGCGCAATAATTTTCTAATTTGATATCGACCCCGCGACTACCGTTCTCTTCACCACCACAGACAATGCTGTATTTAAAGTAACGCTCAAATATTGTCGAAAAATTAGATAAGACAGGTAAATAAAAAACCTACATTTATAATTTGACACATATCACATTAGAAAACAACTAACAAGAGATGACAACATAGAGATAAAAAAAATTAGTTACTTCACCTGATTAGAGCGGAAAATATTGTACATGGGTTGCTAACCATTAATCAAAGTTATAATTTTTCGTACATAACGTATCGTAATAGAATTAGAATTTGATATCGTCTTAAATATCGTAAGTTGATTAAACAAATACAATGGATATGATATGATGAGATAAAAGCTAAACAAAACAATTCAAAACCAAAAAATAGTTTTAATTTTCATTATGGGGAGGAAAATAAATGGGTTGAAGAAAAATGTAACAAGAAAATTAAATTATTTCATGTAATCAACGAATCCCTTATGTACTCGTATATAGATATATATACCTATATGGTAAGCATCGGTATTTCGGGAGATCGAGAGTGTGAGATTAATTCCCAAAACAAAATAAGCAGCCAGCCAGTCAGCCAAAAATCTGTTTATATTAAAAATGAAATGGGACAGAAAAATATGTTTTCATCTCTATGTCGGGTGTACCAGTACGTATGAGTATATTGTGCGCCCTTTTTATGAAATGTATTTTCCGACAAACAAATAATATAAAATAGCAACAACAAATATGATAAATTCGTTTTTGATTAAAATGTTTTATGTATTTTTAATTGTATCATTTAAAACATAAATAAATAAAACATAAAAAAAACATTTTTGATTGACATATACACTTTGTTGTGCGAGACATGGTTTTCTGTTTTGGGAATGGGGAAACGGGATGGTATTTTATAACATCTCAGAAGAAGAAAAGGTTAATTTCATTAAAGGCAACTTATAATAAAAAAAATAGTTTTCTTCTTAATAAAATAACAATGTCAGCATACAGGGATACTATATACCGTTATTATACAGCAATTAGAATTGAATTAAACATACATTATACATATTAAAAATGTAAATGTAAGGAATATTCATTAAATCGTTTTTTAATAATGTGGGATTAGGTGACATAAATTTCTTATGTTATATGTATATTAGTAGTATAAGCTACATAAATCTTACATTACAATAATAAAGATTTTAATCCGAAATGTCACCTTAAAGACGATAGATGTAATCAGCGATGAAAATTGGGTTGTTAAATGTACTATGAGATAAATGATACAAATAATCAACCACGGAACTCAGAGGTTGTCTAAAAATATTGGCTATTATGGCTATTACGTGGACCAACGTGTAAATAATTGATGGTCTTGGCATTTTCACCGTAACCCTAGGTGCATGGATTGTTTAAACCGTCAGTTATTTGATGATAAATGTCAATATAGATCTGTAACTGTTGCAGATTGGATGTACAGTGCCCAAAAAATTGGGCAAACATATTTTATTGCAAATTGGAGTCTTTTTTTGCTACAATTACAAAACTTTTGAAAGCAATTGGCTTATTGTTTCACATTAAATACATGTATGACGTAATTTTTTGAAAAAAAAAATTACCTGCAATTTAGTGCAAAATATTCAAAATACGTTGATTGGAGTTAAAATAATGCAATAAATTAAACACCAATTTTTTATTTTTTTTTTTGTTTTTTATTGATTTATAGAAGTTCTAGCTAGAAGTTTCAAAGTCGTAGGAGGTATGGATTCCCAAATCGTCATCAACAAACCTTTTAAAGCTTGAACCGATTCTGAGCCCTTTCTTGCTACTTCTAGCTTCATTATAGACCAAATATTTTCAATGGGATTTTAAGTCTGGACTATACGGGGGCCAGCTCAACACATCGATACTTCTTTCTTCGAAGTACTTTTTTACCTTTAAATGAAGAGATAAGAAAAAAAACAAGTTTTTAACAAATTATTTATGTTTATCTGAAAGGCAATTTTTCTATCTACAATTCAAAATTAATAACTCACAACTTTTGCGGTATGGCACGGAGCGTTGTCCTGTTGAAAAATAAATTTGCAAATCTCGCCAAAAAGCTTTAACACAGAAGGCTCAAATTCGTTGTGAAGCACGCAACCATAGGTGCACTTGCAGCCAGAAACCAAAACAATTGGTTACTGTGGAAAAGACACCAGAGATGGCTGCACAGGATTCAGTTCCAAATGCCTACCCAGAAAACACAAGAAAAGTAGTAACTAACCAAAAAGAAAATGAATGGCAAACGGTCGGTAAGAAACGCAAGAAACGGAGAAACAGAAAGCGTTGGCAAAATAAGACGGAAACAAAACGAATAATTATCTCAGCTAGAGATAATGATTCCAGCCTTTCAACTACCGATATTACCAAGAAAATCAAGGAAATCATACGTCCTAGTGAATCTAACATAAAGATTCACTATGTAACTAACGCTGGACCTAATGGTGTTGCATTTACTGTTGATTCTTCCTCGGATTTGAAGGCTTTCACGGAAAACACCAAGTTGGAAGGCGTGGATCTAAAAGCCACCGAACCAGAACCTGTTAAGATATTATCTAAAGTGATTATCTTTGATGTAAGCTCTGAGCTTGATGGCGACATGGTTAAAAACTGCCTAATAAACCAAAACTGCCTAGATCAAAAAGATTTTAAAGTTCTGTATAGAACCGGTGCGAGAAATAAAGAGACCGCTCACTGGGTGGTAAAAGTCGAACCAGCAACCAAAAACATGTTGGTAAAGTGTGGAAGGCTGCACGTGGACTGGGTACGATGCCGTGTGAGAGAGTTTGTGACTCCAACTAGGTGCTTTAGGTGCCAGCGACATTGCAAAGAATTGTAGCACATCATGGTCATATGGCTACAAGGTCTGTCCCAACAAAGACAAACCTGCCAGTTGCACAAGCTGCAAGGAATTGCAAAAATCTCATGACCATCAAGTAGGTCGCGTTTCGTGTAACGCATACAAAAGTGCTGTGCAACGTTTGAAATTAAGAACTAAACATGATGATTAGTCATAATCAAAGATATTGTAACAGCAACCTACGTATCGCCCACCTCAACATGCAGGGCGCTAAAATAGTCGGATCAGAGATATGTGAACGCATCTCCACTCACGACATAGATATACTATGTATGCAAGAACCACACTCGGTCAATGGTCAAATCAGTGGCATGCCTTCTACAGCCAGAGTAGTTACAGGCTGCTCTGAGAATCCCAAAACTGCAATTAGTATTCACAATGCTGGCATGAGCATGACGAAACTAAGTCAGTTTGCGATAGCCACTGCACATGTGTTGAAATATCATCGGAAGCTGGTTCACTCTACCTATTTTCAATATATGCCCAATATATCAATATATATATATATTCAATATATTTGTACCCCCAATACTTATATATATATATATTTTTTTTTAAATATTCTTGTTTTTTTTATGTATATTGACATTGCTACTAAAGTGTTACATTTCGTAATTGTTAAAGGTTAAGGTTTTCAATGTATTATTTTGATTTGAATTGTATTAAAAAATATTTTGTATGATATGCGGAAATTTAGTAGTTTTAAATATTAAGAAAAATTACGTTACGTCACAAAAATTTGCTTATGACTGTAATTGTTTGGTTTTAAATTTAAATTTTTTAAAAATTGTTTATAATTTATTGTCTTTAAACAAAATGATCTTAAATCTGATTTATTACGTCTAATTAGTTTGTGTGATATTTTTTAGCTATCCTATTCCTCTACTTCTCACCCTCCTTTGGAAGCAATAGTTCTTTGGTGCTATTGCAGTAAAAATTTCTAATTTTCTTAACGTTTACCAGTCGATGGGTGTATATTCTTATTCTTATCGGACTGTTCACTGAATCTAGTGATGGGGTGCCTTAGCTCATATGATTGTTACATTTGACAGCTGATTAATTTTTGTGTTATTTATTAGATTATGAGCGTTTGGGCTTGTTTGTTTATTAACTAAATTTGTTAAGGGGTAGTTCATTGATTTGTTTATTATGAAATTGATTTTGGGCGTCTGGGCTCATTTGCTATGAACTAAATGTGGTGCAGGGCGTCTATGCTCGCATAATTGTTGCTCATTTGCATATTAACTAAATATGTTGAAAGGGTGTCTGGGGTCCAATAATTGTTTTGTGATTGGTTTAATGATTGGTTAATTTGTGTGTTCTAAATTACGTTATGAGCATGTTGGCTCGTTTGCTTATGAACTAAATTTGTTGATTTAACGTCTTGGGATAATTGAACGATTTGGTTTGATTTGGTTGATTCTTAGCTAAATATGATTGATCTATGTTGTTGGTTTGGTTTTGTGTTTATTTTAAATTGTTGGTTGACAATGATTTAGTTTTCCTTTGTAAATTTGTATCCTCGTTGTCACTTGTATTGTTGTGATGATTTAATTTGAGATATACCTATTAGTTTGACTGTGAGTTTATACTTGCAAAAATAAAAATTTACGCAAGAGCTTCCGCGCTCTAAACCAATCAAATTTCGTGAAATACTTTATGCCCTGCCTACTAATTCCACACTCGAGTTGAAATATTTTAACTTTGTTGTTGTTTTAATACATTAAGTACGATTCTGCAGAATTTTTCTCGCAATCGCTTCCGCACGTATAAACGTACAGTGAAGGATATCTGGAATTGGTTGCTGTTTGTTTAAGTTGTATAATTGTTTGAACTGGGTGTTTCCGTTTATTTGGTGAGCACAGTTTCTTAATTGCCAGGATTGATGGTTGGTTGTTATTGCTGATTTGTGTGTCAATATTGATTTTTTTGCTGATTGAAAATCTATTACTTGTTTCTGGAACAACAATTTGCGTTTCTTTGGATATTTGTATGCGTGTCTTTCTGGCTCGTACTTGTAGTGTAAAGTAACTGTGGGAGTTTGTTTGAAATTTGTTTAATTGTAATACCAGTTGATTTTGGTTAAAATTTGACGTTTGGTAATAACTTCTTCGTTGCTTTGGTACAGCACGACTGCTAAAATGGCTCAAGGTATACAGCGATTGTTGGTAAATTTGCTTTTTCTCTCTATGTTTATTCTAGGGACATTTTCCCTCCCAAGTATGATTCAATTCTGGACAGTAATTACATTTGATTTAGTATGACCTTGTATATAATTGTTGACTTTCGATCGTTGGTACGGCGAGTGTTGATGATTCATTTAGCTGTGTTATTGATATGCCTATTATCGAGTGGAACATATGGTCAGTTCTTCTGTGTCGTTTATAATTTCGGTGATGGCTGGGCTGGTTATTATTGTATTTTTGATTATGGTATTGTATAGTCCTCGTTTGAATGTTTGCACGGCTTGTAAATCTAAATGTTTGTTGTAATCTTGTCAATATATCCGTATTTGTTTTTAAAAGTGACCTTGTATTGACCGAGTGTATCGTTAAGTCTGATCCGTAATTTCTGGCTGTCTCTCCTTGTTTCATTTTTAAAAACATCCGATCCAGTTCTGTTACAGAATGTGTTGGTAAATAAATATCAATAAGCGTTTTTCACAATGTGTAATAGTCATGTATCTCTCTGTGATAAATTCGTATGAATGCAAATTCTGTTAGTCGGAGTTTTATTAATTTGTGGAATAATTACTTTTCTGTCTTGATAAGGTTTCATAGATACTGTCTGCAATGATCAAAAAATGGTCGAATTCAATTGATCTGTCTTTTGTGTTAGATACGCTGAATTCTGGAATATGAACGAAGCGGCTTTAATATTTGTAGCTGGTTCTTTGGCGGGTCGAAGTTTGGTTTCGATTTGAATGTACGTTATGCTGGCGATAGTTCTGATTGTCCATTTTAATATTTCCTACTGTTGAAGAGTTAATAATGATGATTTTCTGGATCTCCTATTGTGTTATTTGGCCCATGACGCTCTCAATGACGATCTAGAGGTAGTTTTTATTTTTAATGTTGAAAATCGGTAAGGCTTGTTCTGCATTGTTGACATGAACCAAGAATTATATTACAAAAAGAAATTCGAACAAAAAATTTTAAAACAAAAGAAGTATAAATCAAATTTTGATTTTAACATTTAAAAATTTTAAAAATAATTCTTCAGGATATTTTTGAAGTTGTTTTTGATAAATTAAAGCCAAATAGGTCGTCGATGATGTTGAATCATTTAGACAACCTACTAATGGGGTTATTTTCTGCATGTTTGTGGAGAAAATAACCCCATAACTAGAACACCTTTTTTTTTTTTTTTTTTTTTTTATTTATTTGGCACTAGCTCCAAAAATTTGGTGCCATATGGCCCGTTTCAAAATTTACAATTTTTAATTTTCAACATTTTTTACCATAATAATAATAATTTAATTTTAATTTCTTTTCATTCACCTAGCCTCCACGCATCGATCCCCTTTCACACTTCTATCTGATTTGTTCTAATAAATTCATACATATTCTTATATACGTTCATTCCCATTCGTAATAATTCAGTTAAACTACTTGCACTCAATAGAACATCGAACATTTGTCTGCTCTGGTTAAATGCAGAACATTTCAGAATCAAATGTTCGATGTCCTCCACAACCAAACAGCTTTCACATAATTCACACACAACCAAATTGCGTTTCTTCAAACATTCTTTCCAATTTCCATGATTCAATCTCACTCGTTCCATAGTTCGTAACATTCTAGTATCTCCTTTGAGCACCTTAAAGAACGGTTGCCTCAAAGGAGACCTAACCAACTCAAAGTACTTCTTACCTTTCACCTGACATTTTTCAACAAACTCTCTCTCCCATTTTCTCCACAGATTCATCTGAAACATGCGAAGTACGTCTCTGGCATCCATGAATTCATATTCATTTACATCGTCAATCAAACAACCCCGTTTCGCAAGCATATCGGCTCTTTCATTACCTTCAATCTGTAGGTGTGAAGGTATCCATTGAAGGATGACCTCCCTCCCATAAGATTGAAGATACTTATATAGCATTTCCACATACACATTGCCATGAGTTCCCCCACCCTTACTAATTAATTCCAACCCACTCCGGGAGTCAGAGAACAACACTATTCTCCTTCTCCCTTGTGTCATTGCCAACTTGATCCCTTCCATAATCGCTATCAATTCTGCATTCATTATACAGATACTGTCATGCACTCTTACCATTTTCTCTTTCTTCATTGAAGGAATATAAATTCCCACACCTACGCGATCATCATTTACACTAGCATCTGTATACACTTCCACATGTGCAACATAATTCATTCGCATTTTGCAAAATTCGCGCTTAACCGATAACTCATTCATCGTTGCTTTTGTTGTGTCACCAAACTTCAACCGCACTATTAGATTGCTCGGAGGGACTTTCGGATTTGCCGGACGAATCTTGGAGAATATGTTAATATTTTCCAAGATTACCAGTGATCTTGTTGTCTTTTTGTAAACCGACCCTCTTTGCAATCTCTCTTTCATTTCATTCACTAATTTATTGTCCTTAGTTAACATTCGCACAGTCTCTCGCACGGTGATCCATTCCCTCTTAAAATTAAGAGGCGAATCACCCAATTCAGACCACAGAGTATGTATTGGTGTCGAATTGATCGCTCCCAATACCACTCTAGCACACGCATTCTCCACAAGCAGCAACTTTTTAAACCCAACCTTGGACCCATCACCATATATACTCATTCCATACGCAATTTTAGTTGACACTAGCGCCTTTCGTAACATATCAGTCACACCCGGATGAGCTCCCCATTTTGGTTTGCTCACCCTTTTAATCACGTTCAATCTACTCTTACAATTATCGGCCAATTTTTCCATATGCACTTTGAAACTCATCCTTCTGTCAATCCAGATTCCCAAATACCCAGTCAATTTCACACACTCAATTCTCTCATTATAAATTCGCACATCAACCATCCGATTCGTTCTAAAAGCCATACTACAACATTTACTCGAATTTACTCTCAAATTCAGTTCACTCAAACATTCGGTTACCTGATTCACACATTCTTGAGCCCGACTCAAGGCCTCCTCGATGGTACTCCCCTTGCCCATCAGGAGAAAGTCATCTGCAAATTGCAAAATGACTTTGCCCGAGGAGTTACACCTATGTATCGAGCTCGTATACAGGTTGAAGAGAGTCGGTGAGATTTTACTGCCTTGGGGGAGGCCGATAGTCACCGCTCCTTCCAACCTATACCCTCTACCACATAAAACTAACTTTCTCTCATTCATGAACTCATACACCCATTTGCAAATTTTCCAAGGAAACCCCAAGTCCATAAGGATCTGATAAAGTTTCCCTGGAACCACGTAATCATATGCCCTTTCTATATCCAAAAATACCGCCACAACATACTTATTTTCCTTTTGTACTTCCCACACAAACTTTTCTACACACTCATTAGCAGAGTGGTTGTGAACTAGAACACCTAGTGCTAGAAACTCATGATTTCGAAATTTTCTGCATGTGCCTTACATGAATTGTTATGTTTTCAAAAACGTAAGTTGAATCAATGTGCACAAGCAAAACGTTACCAATAAAAGCCGAGCCTAAGAGAAGTCGTCGATTTTCAAGCGTGCATATTTTGTAATCCATGCATCTTGTTGAGTGCGAAGGTAACCGAGCCACATTTTCATGGAATGGTAAATTGTGGTCGTAATCCCAGTCACTTTTATTTAACAAGAAAATCAGAAACTTCTTTTGAATGCTTTCAATTATTTTAATATGTACATCATAGTATGGATTCCAGAGAAACCGATACCGAGTGAACATAAGGTTTGAATATTGATAACACCCAATGGATTTCAAATTCCGAGGAATGAAAAATGTTATAAGGGTGATTTTTTTGTGGTTAGGATTTTCATGCATTAGTATTTGACAGATCACGCGGGATTTCAGACAAGGTGTCAAAGAGAAAGATGCTCAGTATGCTTTGACATTTCATAATGAATAGACTTACTAACGAGCAACGCTTGCAAATAATTGAATTATATTACAAAAATCAGTGTTCGGTTCGAAAAGTGTTTCGCGATTTACGTCCGATTTATGGTCTACATAATCGACCAAGTGAGCAAACAATTAATGCGATTGTGACCAAGTTTCGCACTCAGTTTACTTTATTGGACATTAAACCAACCACACGAATGCGTACAGTGCGTACAGAAGAGAATATTGCGTCTGTTTCTGAGAGTGTTGCTGAAGACCGTGAAATGTCGATTCGTCGCCGTTCGCAGCAATTGGGTTTGTGTTATTCGACGACATGGAAGATTTTACGCAAAGATCTTGGTGTAAAACCGTATAAAATACAGCTCCTGCAAGAACTGAAGCCGAACGATCTGCCACAACGTCGAATTTTCAGTGAATGGGCCCTAGAAAAGTTGGCAGAAAATCCGCTTTTTTATCGACAAATTTTGTTCAGCGATGAGGCTCATTTCTGGTTGAATGGCTACGTAAATAAGCAAAATTGCCGCATTTGGAGTGAAGAGCAACCAGAAGCCGTTCAATAACTGCCCATGCATCCCGAAAAATGCACTGTTTGGTGTGGTTTGTACGCTGGTGGAATCATTGGACCGTATTTTTTCAAAGATGCTGTTGGACGCAACGTTACGGTGAATGGCGATCGCTATCGTTCGATGCTAACAAACTTTTTGTTGCCAAAAATGGAAGAACTGAACTTAGTTGACATGTGGTTTCAACAAGATGGCGCTACATGCCACACAGCTCGCGATTCTATGGCCATTTTGAGGGAAAACTTCGGAGAACAATTCATCTCAAGAAATGGCCCGGTAAGTTGGGCACCAAGATCATGCGATTTGACGCCTTTAGACTATTTTTTGTGGGGCTACGTCAAGTCTAAAGTCTACAGAAATAAGCCAGCAACTATTCCAGTTTTGGAAGACAACATTTCCGAAGAAATTCGGGCTATTCCGGCCGAAATGCTCGAAAAAGTTGCCCAAAATTGGACTTTCCGAATGGACCACCTAAGACGCAGCCGCGGTCAACATTTAAATGAAATTATCTTCAAAAAGTAAATGTCATGGACCAATCTAACGTTTCAAATAAAGAACCGATGAGATTTTGCAAATTTTATGCGTTTTTTTTTAAAAAAAAGTTCTCAAGCTCTTAAAAAATCACCCGTTACAAGCACTACGGAAAACAAATATACATTTTTCGAGGTTGCAAGGTTGCATTTTCATATTTTGAACAAAATTATGTTTATTTTGTAAAAATTTTATGACCTTACTTAACAATGCGGACACAAATAAATGGATAGACTTTTTCTGGTATATTACACAACAATAAAATCGAATTAAAATTAACCTGTTCGAAATAATCGAACATCAAAAATTTTAATAAGTAATAATAAACACTAATTACCCGGTCAAACGGTAATCAATATTTTTGATGTGAACGAAAATATGTACAAAAAACTATTTTTACAAGTATTTTGAAATATTTAGTTTTAAGATTAATGAAAATAAATTTAAAATGTTAAAAGAAATATAATCACTTACCCATAATGACAGAAGCGCTCTGGGCTGGTAGTTTCATGGCCAAACCGGTCGAACCAAAAAAAATGCAAAACACCAAAAAACAAATTTGCTACCATTAACTCTCATAATTTTAAATTTTTTTTCGCTATTTCTTTTGGATTTTCACTAAGGATTTTCTTTTTTATATACATGGTGTTCCTAAAGTAGCTGACACTAATCGTATCGTTGGATTTCTTGATCAGAAGAAAGAATAGGTTATTTCTATCACTTCGTACGTTAAGGCCCATCTATCAAGTTATATACGTTTAAAGAGGAGCCTTCCAACACAGCATCTTTATTAAAGAAACTTCAATGCCTTGTTTAATAATTGTGACTATTTATTGTATTTAAAATTTAAACAAAATTTTTAGAATTCTATTTTTTTTTAAGAATTTTTTTTATTTCTGTACCTTTCAACTCTTAACAATTACTCTGCGTCAGTAAATATTTTTGATTTCCGGGAATGTTATCAGCTTTTTAATGAAATTAGTACTTGAAAATAAAAATGGTTATTTCTCAAGACATTGAAGTTTCTTTAATATAAGGTCCTGTGTTGGAAGGCCGCTTTTTAAACGTCAATAACTTGATAGGGAGGTTTTAACGTAAGAAATGATAAAAGTAACCTCATCTTCGTTTTAAGGAATCCATCGGTAACTTCGTGCCAGCCACTTTAGGGACACCCTGTATATATTTTATTTCTTTTTTTTTAAAGGCACTAGCATGAAAAATGAATCCACTAAACGCACTGATTAAACTACACGCCCTGATTAAAAAACAACGCACGCACGATCTTCTATTTTTTATAGCGAGGATTTGCTATTTCCAATAATTCCCTTACAGATTCATAGGAGTACGGGGACCTATTCAAATTTGTATGGCAAAGTCATCGACAGTTTTACTAGTCCACGCCCACAATTGAATAAGCGTTTTTAATGGCATAAACCGCACAAATTACGCAGGTATATCACGTTATGGCATGCGCGGAAACTAAAAAAAACGTTCAAAATTATTTCGCCACGCCACTATACTTCAAAAATAAATAAAATTTATAATTAGTTGGAAAGGCTATTATGAGTTATAACTATCCAATAATTACCTCTTGTAAAATAAAAAATGAGAACACCAATTTAAATAATTGAGTTCGATAGATTATAAAATGGGTTGGGGTTAAAATCACGTATTTTAATTAAAAAGAAAGAAAATCAATTAATTATTACCAATACCCTACGGCCCTTACAGCCAGTAGAGTGAAGGGTGAATTGAAAATTACGAGATATTGAAATAAGGGGATTTTGAAATACCGGAATTTTAGACAATACGAGATTGTGAAAAACGGGAATTTGGGCCTCTTCCTTATAAAATACCATCCGAAACCGATACAAACTAAGGCTTGTTATGTATGCTTTGCAGCTTACGATATTTAATCTTCCACCGCACGAGATCAAAAGAACGTGTTTTAATTTTGCTACACAAACGTCCTAAAGAAACGGTCTCAAAAAATTACAACAAGAATGTCTTTTCCGTAATTTGTCCACTTTAACAAAACCATAAAATGAGAGGTAAAATACGTATACTCGTCTACGAGCCTACTCATAAAAGCTTACGTTACCAGCTTTACCGTACAGGATGTTCCATCTGTTAGTTTTTTTTAAATAAAAAAACGCGTAAAGTATGTTGGAAATTCAAATTTTTTTATTGAAAATAAATTATGTATGGAATACAAAATCGTTCATGTGACCACCACGACTCCTGTTACAGGCCTTCATCCGAATTTCAAAATGGTTGCACACTTTTTCCAATAAAAGGAGTTCAAAGACCTCAATTTCAGCTCGAATGTCATTCTTAAGATCTTGAATTGTTTGTGGATCATTGCTTTACACTTTCCTTTTCAAAATACCCCAAAGAAAATAATCTATCTTGGTGGCTAATTGACATTAGAATTTGTTGAAATTATGCGATCATCGAACTTGGTTGTCAGTAAGTCGAGTGTTACACGATTTGTATGACATGCGGCACCGATGAATTGGTTGTTCATGAATATTTCGACAATATCAATACCATCGATGTGAAGCAACCGTTGCTTGAGTTAGTACAACTTTGGGTGAGCGGATGGGAATAGCCTGCTCCCCTCGAGTATACCAATATGTCTCACCCAGCAGGATTATTACCTTTCCAGCAGCCCTGGGCATGAATTCCGGTTCAATGACTAAAGAGAATGACTAATGACTTGGTATTTTTGTCATTCATTTAGTTTGAATTTGTAAAATATTTATATTTCCGGTCCTTTAAGGTAGCTTCAATAGCCTGGTTAAAGAAGCAAAACCGATAATTATTTGAAAACTAAGGCAGAAATTACCAATAAATAATTAAATTATTACTCACTGTCATTCATCATTAAACCGGAATTTGCCCCCTGGGGCCTTGCTAGGATTCAACGAACTTATCAACCATTAATCTGAATAACAATATGATATTGGCACCTAAAATGTCAGCAGAAATGGTGATTTTTGACAAAAAAAACAGTTTTCAACAAAAATTCAGCCTCTTAACGCTCAATCCGTCTGACTATCGAGAGGAAACTTCGTACTTAAGGTTTTTTTTATAAATTAGGAAGTTCCAGAGATTTTTGGCTGAAATCGGTTAAAGATAAAAGATTCTAAATTAAATTTGCAACAATATCGATTCACTTCAGTTTAATCAAAAAACGCTATTTCTCCAAAATTCGGATCTCTACAATACAGGTGGATTAACTATTGAAAAATATAGCATTTACAAAAAACCACGAACGAATTTAAAGATAAATTTGTTTAATTTTCAACAAGGGTTGACCTGTTGGTTTTCAGAAATTAAGCAAGAATAATGATTTTGGATTATACAAGACGGTTTTTACCAAAAGTTCAGTAAGTTTTCGCTTTAGAAATCAAGTGTGATGTTTGCGATATGTATGTGTGCCATGAAACCATATTTCGTCAAAATGCTTTGATAGATCCAAGATGTTTATTTTGTTTCGGTGTCATGATTAGACTTTCTGCTGTCTATGAACATGTATCAGGAGATACATAGTGACCACTTAATTTATTTAATGGCGGTATGATTTCATCGTAAAATTGTCGTGGTTTCGTCAGTCCATTTTCGTTTTCTGCAGCATACTTCGATGGTGATTGATGCTGTGGTAAGTATCAGCAGATATGCGTTAGTAATCCATTCCGGTCGGAATATCTTGGTAATAAATCTCAGAAATTTATTGATGAGAACCTGATATTTCTTTAACAGTTGATACATAATTCTTCAAATATCGTTGCCATACATAGGAGAACTGATTTAAGGCTTGTGTCGCTAGGAGTCCATGTTTATCGTAATCAAGCTACTTAAATAGCAAAAATTAACTGCATCATGTTGAATATTGGTGCGCGTGGAAGAAATAAGTAATGCGACAGCTAGATCAAATTTGGGTGAGACATAGGAACAGCATAAAAGTAATTGTAAAACGGAAGGAAAGAGATCACTCGTGATCACTTCTGATCAGTAGTGTGTCTCTTCCGGCAGTAATTTGATTAAGTAACCTCGACTATGAGGCGGCTAAATCGCTTCATGAGTCCCAGTACCAAGTAAAATAAGTAGGTGTGGTTATTGTGTTGAATGTTTTATTATATTGCGGATACTCACGCTTTTCATGTAACTGGTGTTGGGCGCTGGGTTGTTTTTTAATTGAACTATCCATTTTTCCTCGAATAGTTTTCTGATAACTGAATAGACACCCCGCAAGTTTCCGACAGAGAAACACGAAAGAGGCTTCTACGGTTTCACGTGCAATTTCAAGTAGAAATTGCTCTTGTCTGCTCATACCTTTTGAACTTTGCGTTTGGTATAGTTGTATTCTTCCTTTAAGCGATATTTATCAACTGCTGTTCGCGCTTCGCCTATCCAAATTTTCTCATAATGGATTGGTGAAGCTGCCGGTTGCACGCGACTACCATGTTAGGCCAATTACCCTACCAAACATTTCTAATATCCAACAACGGTCCCAGGATTTGCTAGTCGATCAAAAAGTGGTCCATTTAGCCTCGGGTTAATGCAACGGAAATTTGATACCTCCGAAGTAAAGGTAATGGCTTGCGCAGATACCGAACAACCTATTAATCATTGTTGTTCCTGTCATTTAAAGGCCATGGCGAACCATAATAGATTGGAAGTCGCTGTATTTTTTTTAAAATCACTAAGAATAATCCTAATATCACTGTTACAAAATTGAAGTTACGTCGAGCTGGCCGTAAAATGTTTCCTTTGTATCATTAACGAATCAGTTTCAGTTGAAGCGCAGCATTTGATAACAATAAATCGTTTTCCTAAATTTCGAGAAACGTTACACGATTATGGCGTTCCGGGATGGGTTTGAACTTCTTTCAGATTCCCACATCATTTAGGCGATTGATGTTGTTGAGCTATATATGAAATTCCCGACCGTGTTAAGAAGTCGCCCTGCCCCAACCATATTATTTCGCTGAGACCGGGTATTTCGAAATGGTAATAATCCATTTATGTGCAAGCCTGTGCAAACCTGCTCATCTAACTGAAAAAACCGAATATTTCACCTGCCAATCTTTGTCCTGGTATGAAAGCCAAAGTTTCTTGAACAATAATTTTCTGCAGGCGTTATCAGCTCAAATCTAAACCTCTGGGCAGCTACAGGGGCCAGTACTGGTGATGTAGCCGCTTTGGTGATGTCGCAAAAAACCCGCTCGTCCACCGTCCATATAGGAGATTCAAGTAGAACAGAGGGTGTCGTTGGGCATAATATGAATTTTTTCTGCATCCTCTACCGATTGAGCACTGCGAGGAGGTTTGAAACAGGGTCTTTGCCATTTTTTGGCCAGAATTAAAGGAGTTTTAACACTAATTTTTTTGAGTTTAATTACAAATATAATTTATTGTTTCTCCAGCATCAAAAATGTTGGTGCTATACGGATTTTAGTGAGTGAATATTGAGTTAATTCTGGGAACTTCTCGATTGCCATCATTCGGAATCATTCGTGTATAAGGAGTTTTCCGGTAAGGTCAAATGTAGTTTTTTGGATAGAGGGATTTTGATAAAAATTGGTGAGAGGAGATTTGGAGAGAAAGGAAGTTTTAGCGATGATTTCGCGAAAATTTAGTCGGTTTAAGCGGTTTTGATAAAAACTGGTAAAGAGAAGGTTTCCGAATGCCAGAAAGCTATTAATTTTATTACGTGTCCGGATTTCCGAAAATTCGTTTGGACCTCTATTGGAGCCCAATCTCTTTTTGGCTCGAAGATTTTGTTTAAATTGATGAGAGAGAGTTTTCGAATGCTAGTGATGCAGTAGAATTGTTTCCGAAATAATTCGTTTAGTGGGTCGGTGAGGGCCAGGTTCCTTTTCCTTATTGTTACGCGGTTCGTCCCAACGTGCGGCGTAAGAACAGGTGAAAATACGGTAGCAGAGATTGAGTTGCCCCTTTCTTTCAGTGAGGATGACTTGAACAGCGCAGTAGCGATTATTTATAAAAACAAACAAATAAACTTTATAAGAAGATTTCGAAAACATTCGTTTATGTGGGCCTTCCGGTGAGACCAATGATCAGAATGAACCGTTTGGTTTTCTTTCGTTTCTGTCATTGAGGACTGGTTACTAGTTGTTTTCATTTGGTCACTCCTTTGTAACTATATTATACAAATTCATTTGTAGTGTGTGGCTCTGGAAACAAGGCCAATCATAATATTGTTCAAATCTAACGATCGGAACCGTTTGGTTACATGGAGAATCGCTAATTGTTTGCTGTTTAGTCATCCCTGCGTAACGATTTATTGCGAAAATTCCTTTAGAAGTACATTACTTCCACACTGTTATGATCGATTCGCTTTGGGATGTTGAACAATCCTAATATTTTCATTATTCCAAACATCAGGATCGTTAGGTTATTCTTCATTGAGAATTGGTGACTAGTTGTTCTTAGTTAGCTTATCCCTTCGTAACGATTTATTAAGAAAATGCTTCAATAACTCATCATTTTTACATTATTAGTTTGTCTCAGGAAATTTGGCCAATACTGATATGTCCACAAATCCAACAATGGATCGTAATACTATAGTAACCAATCCTCACTAAGTAAACGATTAAAGAAATTTATGGGGTGTTAAAAAGGCGGAGGTCGCCACTAGACGTGATGCTCAACACTTAACAATTTTTAGATAAAACCTATAGCAGTCGATTTTGACTGAATTGCTTTCGGAGGCTTATGGTTCATTTATATTTGATCAATAAATTACAATAATTCCCTGTCAAATGCGGAATATTCTCGTTCGGCATCGGAGAGATTTTTTTAGAAAAATCCTAAGAATTTCCAACTGGTGAATTTTTGCAAAAGACTTATTCAATGCGTCGCGATACTTTATAGCATTGTGCAGTGGATGTGTCAATAGCGTAGCATTACTCAATTCAGTTGCGAGGTTTAAAAATGCGACTTGACCAAATAATTTCTGGGCGTCTTGGGGTACTTTTGCGACCAACTATCAGTGAATTGTGATTTGGGATGAGCGGGCGGCTCAGCAAGTTTCGAGATGGAGCGATGTTGGTGATTTACTATGTCGATAAACTTCTGGATTTGTTTAATTGTGGTTGGAGCTGGGCATTAATTCGTTCAGATGAAACCAGAATATGAACAAGTGATTTTGTGATTGAATTCAAGAGAGTACAAACCAAGCTTTGGATGTTGACCCCAAAAGCATGATGTTGGAAAAATTGTTCCTCGTGAAATTAGTTTTGTTCTGTATGCTTTGATGTCATCGATGTAATTGAAAAGACCAAAAGCATGTTAAAGCTTTGAATGTTAGGTATCGGGTTATAAAGTGACACTGTGGCCCGATTTTTTGCCGATGGACGGCAAATCACAAATCATCTTGTATTGAAGTATAATCTAGACAGCTTTCTAAATTATAATTCGGTTCGGATGTTAAAGAAGCGAACTTGCTTGGTAGCTTTCAAAAGTTGTTATCCATTGGGAAGTTTAATTGTTTGCGTATTATTGAGCCGTACCGGCATTTATTAACCGCAAAAACAGAATCAGACTGGATTAACCAGCCGTTTTAGTTTGAGGTCTGCTAAAGGTGCTAAATTTGAACTGATATTTCTTACCAGTTCTTATTGCTGTCTGGTGTGTTTGACATTATTGTTAAAAAGTTAAATCGGTTCTTGTAATCAGGTTTAGTGGATCGACTGGGTCAAAAATAATTTAGAATATTTTCATAATTTCGTGTTACCATAGTTCCGCGTAACTTATATTAAGAATCAATGACAAAGATTGGGGTACACGTATTTATAAATTAAACAAACGATTATTATTATTATTTAATTGTTATACCATCATCGTTTTTTCCACTATAAAATGTACACCATTTAGAGACACCACAATTAATAATAAATGTGCGGTTTTAATATTTTAAATGTGTGTGACTGAAATACAAATTTTGCTATTGTGCACAAAATAATAACAAAAATTGTTAGCCGCTATATAGAGGTGAATTTAAATTAAACATTCTCTATTGATTTTAGTACATACTTGAATATGAATAAATAATTTCGTTCATATATGAATTGCACACATGTTAAACACACAGAATATTATTTTCCAGAAATCGGGACACATATCCTAGAAAATTTCTCATAAATAATAATGAATCTCGTTCACCTGCTTTATACTCATATTAATAAGGTGTCGTTTATGTACCACTGTGCACATATGAATATTTCAGACTAGACAATTTTCTATATGCAATTTATAGAAAAATTAATTTTTTTATCTCTCGGAAAATGTTTTAAGTTCAAATCGTTTTTCATGTTACCTTATCTCATCGGTTTAAACTGAATCATCCTTTTTGCTTATGCTTATCGTTTTTGTAAAATAAACTCTAGATTACGTTGGAAATTTATTGTTGAAATTGGTTTATTCGGTACGGTTGAGAAGGTAGACCATCAACACCAAATTTATAATTAGAAAATTAAAAATGAAATGAAAAACCACCCGAGAGGCTATACTGAATAAATTAGGAAGGATTTTTTGGTATATTTTACCATTGATGGAGCTTGGGAGATATTTTAATCGATACTATACCAAATTCTTTGCTTAGATAATGTAAACAGTTGAAACTGTTAAAAATTTCGAACAATCCATTAGTTTTACGGCGTAAGATTTTATGGTAATCGAGTAAAACTGAAGCTCTGAAATATTTAGTTTGAGAAATCTTAATAGCTCTTAAATTATGATATCAAATGTTGCTTTTTGTGCTTAACGTTTTAAATCATTATTCTCACGTTATGTCATCAATCTTATTCCAGCAACAAAACGTTGATGAATATACCACCAACTGATATGCAATTTATTTATGTTTTTTGACGAAATTTAGACGTTCCATCAAAAATTCAATCAAACGTGATACACAAACAATGTTTTCATTTACGTTTCTTTATTACGTTTACTACATACGAGTAAGTATTTATTAAATTTAAACATGGAAACCCTGGAATTAGATTTTCCATTAAAAAAATAAAAAAAACTTAAATCATTTCCCGCTTCATTAATATATTATACGAGTACATAAGCACAGTATTAATGATATGTATTGAATATCACTCAGATAATTAATTGAATTTGTCTTGAATTTCAATTTTAATACACGCACAATCACCATTCAACATCCCCCAAAAACAGAACTATCGAAGTGTGTCGTTGTTGTATGTGTGTGTGTGCGTATATAAATCAATCGAATTTCTAATCAATAGCCTAATTTTGATTCGTTCGTACTTTATCCTTTTCACAAAAAAATGCCAAACTTCTGCTATATTTTTCTATTGTTATACCTTCGATTATGAAATTCCTTATAAATAAGAAATTTCTTGAAGAAATTAAGAAATTAAAAAATCTCGATTCAATGGGGGCATACATAAGAGTTGGGCGTTTCAACATAATTTTGTGTATACACAACGATATGTGTAATACAAATTGTTAAGAAAACTTTTTGATTTTCTTTTCTTTTTATTATTTTGGTAACGAAAAATTACGCACATACACACACAGGTGACCAACCCTCCTGTCTATAGATATACGGAAATACAGAACAAAAAAAATTAATTTATTTTTCTTAGCAGGGGATCGTTACAATTTTTTGGTTTAAAGATACATTTCTTTATAAATACACATTCGGTAAAAAATAGTTCAAAACAAAACTTTGAGGTAAACTTTTTTGCTCGTTGTTCTATTTAGCGCATGCTTGGAAATCACTAAGTTTCAGTTACCTATTTAGATGAGTGGATGTTAAATAATTTGAAGTACAGATGTACCAAGTATAACGCGGGCGCATTTATGATTAATTCAATATATATTACGATAACAATACATGGATTTTGTGGAATCTATTTCAATTTGTACCAAATAAAGCGTTACATTAATTATTTTTATTTATTTTGCTTAAAATTGATGTGGAACCTATGTATGTTCAGAAATAAAATTAGTAATTTAGAATTACGATCTATACACATCACAAATGAGTTTAGCTTAACTTATTATAAATTTCGATCAACATCAATATAATGTGGAACCTAATATTTGATTATTTTTATAAATCAGTTACAATGTGTTCATTATTTTATTTTAAACAAGTCTAATACGTCGCTTAAAAGAAAAGAGTCATTGATTTGTTAAAAATATTAGAAAAATTGTGGAACGTATTTTTAGTTTTTAGTTCAGTGGTTTTGAAATCTAAAGCTGAGTCAATTTAGATTTAATACAATTTAGACACCTTACATTATTTATTTGTAAAGTATGCTTTAGAAATTCATTGTGTAATCTATCATATGCTTGTAAAAATGTGGAACGTATCTACATTAGCACATTCAATACTTTAACAGGGTAATTCAACAAAAAGTTAACAATAGTGATTCAATATCGCTTTAACTTATTTAAAAGTCAACTTCAAAATCTCATTGTAAGATTTACGGTGAATAATAAGCACACATTATCAATTTTTTGTGTGGGAAAGTACCTAGAGATTTTAACGCGTTTTCGTTATAAACATTAAATAGCTTGGCAAATATTATGAAAAGATTTGCGGCTATTGAGAAGCACTATGAATTAACAAGCTTTCATTTGTTTGTGTTATAACCGTTTGGTAGTTTATTATTTGCAGCCGATCCTTGAAATGTCCATGCGGATTCATTATTTAAAGAGTGGGCCATCTAACGGATTCTTTTTAAATCATTTTATTTTGGTACTGACAGCTTTTCCTACTCGAAATATTGACAATAACACGGTACCATATCTCCGCGGTTAGAAATGAACACGAGTACGCTTGATCAACGTTGGGCAATACTAAAAACTTATTTCCGAAGTGAGTACTGTGTTGTCGAGACAGTGCGAATTTTGAAAATAAATTTCAACCGAAATGAATCACCATTCGTGCATGTTGTACGCAAATTTGTGCAGAAAGTTCGTGAGACGGACTTGCTAGTCGTCAACAGAAACGGCCCTCGTGCTCGTACAGTACGTACAACTGCAGCCGAAACTGTGTGACTCAAGCCAGGAACATCAACTCGATTCAATATAAGCCGTACCAGCCGAATGAAAATTGCCCACAAAGATCTCAAATTGTTCGCTTACAAGGTTCAATTGACTCAGGAATTGAAAGCAAATGAGCACTCACTTCGATATCGCTTTTGGTCCTTACAGCACCCCCAAATTGACGAATTTGCAGGCACATTTCCATCTCGGCGGCGTCGAACCGTATAATCCGCCATTTTGGTAATTTTAATTGGCCTCCGTGCAGCTGCGATTTGGCGACGTTAGACTTCTTCTTGTGCAGTGTCGTGAAAGATCGATGTTAAGCGGACAACCCACAAACGATTCAGATCCTTAGCACAACATTACTGGTGTTATTCGCGAAATATAGCCTGAAACAATCGAAAATGTCCTGAAAAATTGGATGCTCAGGATGAGTAAGCTAGTCGTGGCAGCCACTTGATTGAAGTTGTATTCCATCAATAATCGAAAGCTTTGCTCTTGCCAATAAAATAATAACATTTGGAAAAATATTGATTTGAGTTTATTTCTATTGTATTTTTAAAAGAAAACTGCGAAAAGGCCTACCCTTTACATTAAATCGCCTAACTAATAGGCTTTCAAAATATCATAGTCCAATTTACGGCTAGTGAGAAGCAGCTTTAAATAGGAATGTTAACTCCTTCAATTATTTGTGTAGGCACTGTTGTGCAATTTTTTATGCGGGGTCAGCCTAACCATTGTTACCGTGGCATTTTAAAAGCCTGTTGATTAGGATCATTAATGTATATAATGAAACCACGTGGAAATTGTTAGGATCAAACTCGTTCAAACAATTGCACAACGGATCCTACAAAAAAAATTGAATGAGTTAAAATTTCCAAATTACCGATTGTAATTCATAGTGCTTCTTACTAGCCGTACATTTTACTATGACCTTTTGAAAGCCATCGGTTAGGCAACGTTTAAACCGTATAAACCGTTTCTCGTTCATTTAAAATAAAACGTGTGGAACTTAAATTTTGTGGCGACTTGATTTATGTAGAATATAAATATGTCTAAAATATTAAAATAATATTTTACATGTTACATTTGTTTTTATTATGGAATATATTTTTTTAAGAAATGTGGAACTTATGTCCTGTACTTTATTTAATTGTTTTTAAGGTGTACTTCAGAAATAATATAACTGTATAACTTAATATAAATTACAATCTTTAGAGTTTATGGAACCTGTTTTATGCCAAATAATTCCAAAGTTGTAATTGAAACAACCAGTGTTCACTAAAGTAATAAAACATTTGTGGAACGTATCCCATCATCTTTCGAATTTTACGATTAGCTAAGCTACCTAAATTATAAAAATGTACAAGCTGTTATCGAATTTTCAAGCTTCATAAACATTATTGGAATCCCTACTTGATGTTTTTTCGGTGCATCTACTGGGTGGCCCCTAACGTTTTCAATTTAATTTGGCCTCAATTCAAGGACGAAGGAATATTTTCAAATCGGTTTGTTTTATTAGAAATTTATACATTACCATTAAGTATGGAACACAGTTTCATTCAAATGACTTCCATTCTGTCAGCTCAATTTTTCAGAACATTTTCAATTGTATGGTCTCCTATCTCTTATATACTTCGATTTGCTCTTTCAAGCCTTGGATAGTCTCTGGATGGATAGCGTAACACTTATCCTTAACGGCTCCCCGCAAAAATAGGCTAACGGAGTCAAGTCGTAGCTGCGTGGTGGCCAATTGACATCTCTGTTACGGTTGGCCGATTATTCGATCCCCGAAGACAGTATGCAAAAGACCGATTGTTGTGTTTGCTGTGTGGCAAGTTGCGTCGTCCTGTTGAAACGAAATGTCGTGTGTGTCCTCGTCTTGAATTCTGGGTAACAAAAACTCATTTATCATGACTCAGTAACGCTTGCCCTTGACTGTAAGGTCGGCTCCTTTCTCATTTTCAGTCATTTTGCTTCAGCTCCTGCACTAAGGCAATGTTCAATTTTTGAGCTCAGACACATTCTGTGCAACAGCTGCAATGTCTTCGGCTGTACGCCCTGTAATGCAGGTGCACGTATTGGTTTGTCCAGTTTCACGAACTCGCTTCACAAATTAATCCACAAATTGCCTTGTATGCAACAAACAACAAACACAGTTTGGATAGAACACTCACCACTTCGAAAGTTAGTTTTCAATATTTCCCAATTTTGTTCAACTAATTTTCTGTCATAACACGAATGACGTAAGTGTTGTCACACCCGAGTTGAAATTGCAAACGCTAGATGGGCCACCTGTTATATACTGCTCGAACGCTCTAGATTTGTCTGAATTTAAACAAGAAAATTCTCGACGGATCTGTTCCAGACTACTATAATTTGCTATACAACAAAAATATCTCCAATACCACAACCTAAACCTAGATGTCACCAATCTCACAAAAATGTTAATTATTCTCCAAATGTTAAATGAGCAATTTACTTTGAATAAATAAATATCTCGCTCACGCCGAATTGTCTGCCCATCGAAGCAATAGGCGAGATCGTAACAATACAACGGAATTCTTCATTAGAAATCACAAATTAATTATAATGTTTTATGCCTTTTTATGAAATAATATATATTTTGCGAAAGTAATTAATTTCAAATAACATTTTAAATCAATTAATTGTACTGTTTTTTTATTTTTTTGTTAAATTTTTGTCAAATGTTGACATGATCTGTAATATTTTTGTTTTGTTTTTTTCAAGTTCCACAAGCAATAGTTTTGAGACTGAAAAAATATTAAACTGCTTCGGGTGTATTTGTCTCACAAAAATTCAACCAGACCGAAAATCAGTTTCATCTGTAGGTTTGGAGCGCAGCCGTAGGCGATTAACCGATTGTTGTCTCAGGATTGTTAAAATGTGGAATTTATTGTGAAATAAACGGTGGAATCTGATCAAATATTATACTTCATAATTGTTTTCAAATATCTGCGGGACATACATTGAAATTTAAGGTTTTTTGGTTGTGGAACCTGTGTTATATTATACAATTTGATCCAGTACATGCTGCGTTATCCAAGGTATTGCTGTACTTTTGTAGCAACATCGATTTTAGCTTCGAGCGATTTAATTATGTTCGTCGCGTCAATATTAAATGTTTCGGGATTACAAGATATAACGAACCGTTACATATATCTACTTATAGCTCATCTCCTGCACCAAACACCTTTAAAAAAAATTAAATATTAAACATAAAAAATAGAAATTGTTTCTTTTCTCTAAGGATTAGACATTTTAGTTCCTTATGAATCCATGTGCTATATACGAATCTGTTAATCCGAATACATACCTTTTATACGTTTATATGTCTTATAATGTAAGGATTGAGCACCCTACTTTTCATATTACCGCAACGGTAATTGTCTTAAAGGAATAGCAAAAAAAATAGAAGTAAACAGTTTTTCTTTTATAATAAAAGAAAATTTAACAAGGAATAGACAAAATGTGTCTACACAGATTTAAAGTTATTAAAATATTTTGAGTGATCTCTTCTCTTGTGTCGGTTTATAGAGTTGGAGAAAGGGTTGTGTGTATGGATGGAGGTATGTGTAGGCAACAATATAAAGAATGCATGTATTATACACAAGGAAACAATTATTTTGTTTGTTGTTGTTAAGATTAATTCCTTCAGGGTATTTAATTGTTCCGTAATGGTGAATTTTATTAGAATTATATTAAACGTACGTGGTACGGTATATCATTGTTGTTTAGATTCGTTGTGTAATGAGGTTGTTTAGATTTCATCGTTTAAAATTATTGTACGGTTGTTTTTGTTAAGATATTAAAAGTTTTTCTTGTAACAACGTTTTACATAAAGTATAAATCTACGAGATAGTATAAGCGGTTGTGTGTTTGGGTATATAGGAATGTGTGCGCCCCAAAAAAGTTGGTGAAATAATCTTTCCGCGTGCTCCAAAACAATTTATATTATTTTTTCAAAATTTTTGTATTAATTTAATTTTCTTTTGCTTTCAGGTATTTACCACAAACTCATTAAATTAATCGTAAGTACATAATGTTCGTAGGTTGGAGTGACTACCGTTGTTTATAAATCGTTGATAAAATTGAAACTACCATGTTAGTTTCTCTAAACGGGCACGAGGCCTAACAGACACCTGTAAAGAAAATATTGGCTAAAGGCAAACCAATACAGTGTATATTTAAAAACTTGAGAAAGGGTGAACCTCACGGCTTCATCGAGTCTCACTGAAATCAACTAAACCGCTATAACCGACAATAGCTTTAACGAAATTAAAATTTAAAACGAATGAAGGCCAAGTTTGGCTCGTGCACAATATGATTTTACGCTCATACTGTTAACATCCACGACTCGCCATCATCGGCTACCACTTGTCTAAATCGCGCCTATTAGATCTTGAGTTTTGTTTGGCCCGAATTGTTGTGAGTCATAAAGGTTTTAGGTTATGCGTATAATGCTCGATATGCAGCCGAGAAGTTTGGCCGATTCCGAATATTTAAACTCTGTCAATTTTTCGTATTGCCAGTTTTCCGAATTAACTTCTTCAAATATTTGCCAAAATCAGATGAGCTGTTAATCCTTATGGCAAGAACTCTCGTTTGAGGTAAACGATGTTGCTACTCAAAATGCATTAGCGTATGCTAATAACGGACTTAATTTAAAGTATATCGATATGCGCTGGCCTATGTTGAGCTGCCGAATGTTGTGTTCTAAAGATAAATTAAAAAATATTTGGGCTGTAGACTCATCTTTTTTACTTCTTTTATACTTGTTGGAAGTCTTTATGGACTGTAACGTAGTCTTTCTCCGTTTTTAAGTAAAACGCAAAACAGCCGTCTTTCAATGCAACCGGTAGAACATTTGATCGTCTCCGTTTTTTACGAATTCACACGAAACTATATGGTTTTCATTTTTCATATCATGTTTTGAGTCGGGCTTGCACAAGAAAGTAATAGTGCACAGCGATTAAAACCGGAATTGTAATTCCACCACACTTGGAGAAAGACGTTGTTGGTGTCTGTTTCTAACTTTCAGGTTCATGTGAACCTAAGTAATCAGATCCGTTTATTAGCAAGTATCAAATCAGCCATGAATTGAAGATAAGGCCTATGGCAAATATAATCAACGATGTTGTGTCATTACTCTTTTTTCTTGTGCTTGCAGGAATCTGTCAAAACAAAATACGAATACTATTTGACGTTTCTCCATCGTTACAAAACTAACCTTAAAAATATAAGTTGGCTATATAGAATCAAGTTAGCTAATGTAATGCTATGATTTAATCCAATAACAGGTTTGCTAAGAAGCACAAAGTTCCAGTTACAGTTCTTATATATATATATATATATATATATATATATATATATATATATATATATATATATATATATATATATATATATATATATATATATATATATATATATAACTTGACTTAAAGTCTGGTAAAGGATGATTGTGTTATAGATATTATTGAGCATTGCTTTTCTCAAAGTCGCAGGAATGAAGAAATTGTGGCCTAACGATAAAGAACTTAATCATCAAATTGATTTACAAAGAGTACTAAAATTCTCGAACCAATTCTCTTGTACGAATCGTGATGAAGGAATGTTTTATTTCATCTGAATTATTCTAAAATCATCATGGAATTTCCGTGCCGAAGTAAAATATTAAAGCTATGTGTCCTTAGCAGATGTTACGCCAGCTGAATCACAAAAAATCCATACCAGTTATATTAAAGGACCAAATTCGACACATATCTTATTAACGTTTCAAGTATATTTTTTATATTGTGATTTGGTCGTAAATTTCACGATCACTTTTCTACCCACCAAGAGCTTTCTATGTATTCTAATGTCCAATTAAATCAAATCATTTTAATAAGGAATTTAAATTCACAAACTATGGAACCCTGGGCTTTTGATAATTATTGCAATATGGAAATATCTATTTATAATTTTGTAGAGGCTGATCGACCTTGCGATTAGAATGAATATTCCGCGGTTTTGAATATGCAACCGTGCTGAAAATTCAAATGCAATTAGCCATGTTTTGTTTACATGCCTTGCGGCCTTGAAATTTCTAAATTTTCAAATCGCTCTCTTCGATAATAACGTATCATGGGGCTGTGTGCGTTCGTTGCGTGACAAGGACTAATTAAAGCGTTAATCGTAAGGCGTTCTAATCAGAATCCAAGCCCTTGAATATTAATCTTTGACAATACCATAGGCTGATCCATTTAGAGCCGGAAAACTTCGGAGATTACGAATTCAATTGGATGATTCCAATTTTTTGTAAGAATTCCGAAAACGGTTCAACTAAATTGCTAAACTTTATTCCTAAATCAAGAACAACACCGTCGGGCTGACGAAATTTAGCAAAATGCATTGCTTTTTTTTGCCGGTTGTGAAAGGTACTAAACTAACGATTCCACTTAATTATTAGTTGGCGTTTTTTAAGAAATCCCTCCAATGGAAGCTTAGGCATACTCTTAGCTGTGATTTATTTAATTGTTGAAGCTGATTTTGTTCTGGTGGGCACCGGGTTCTTTCCATAATTCAGTTAATAGCATTTCAATGGTTTAGTATGTGTTAAACAATAATAAAAATATATATTTATTCTGAACGAGTATACTGCTACATTTTACGTCAGTTGGCAGTTGACATTTTGATAGTTTCTGATTCACAAACTTTTTAAAAGTTTAATTTAGGTTAGGTAGCATTACTACCTTATGGCTGCTTACGCACATTTGGACCGCTGTGATATCACAGTATTCTTTCCTACCTTTACAGGAGCCATTATCGGTATAGTGTAAATGTTTCGCACTGTGCTGTTTGTAAGATCCAACAGATTATCCATTATGAATTGATCAAGTATTTCTGGTTTCTGTGTGGTAATGCCGAAATAGAAAAAGTGAATTAAGTAACGGCCTCTTCTGCTGGTCCTCGCAGCTTCTACAGATGTTTTTAGATTCTCACACCTGCTCACTCGGTCTTCTGATCGCTTCGTAACCGTTCGTAATTCTCTTCCTCTTAGAGAAATCACGTTTTTCAGCGTCCTTAGTCCAGCTTTAATAAAACTTGTCTTGCTATATTACTTCTGAAGATCTTCCCCGACTTTTCATTTGACGAGGTTTTCGTCTCTTTTCGACGATATTTTGATATTGAAATACTCCCCCATCTCGGTAAGAAAAGAGTCTCAACTCAATGCCACTCTAGACATCAGGTCAAAGGATCCCAAAAATTTGGTTGCCGCCTGACTGACTGTTAATTTTATTATTAATTTACTTTATTATGTCAGGTCCAGTAATCAGCGAGACGAACTGAGATATTAGCATTTTTAGTTGATCATTGAAAGTTCATCTCTTATTTTACTGTTTAGCTTAAAGCGTCAGTGTTTTAATTGCACCGCTTCGGCATTCGCAGCAGAACTGAAAGTGATCAAATTTTCGACAACTTTTTTTTTGACAGAATCGAAAATACTTATTATTTGGCAATATTGAAAATACCTATTATTCAAACGATTGGGTTTTTTTTTGTGGTCCTACAAAAAAATTATGAATATGAATAAAACTGCATTCGTCGTAATTCGTCAATAAATGTCGCTTAATTTTCATCTTTATCAAAAAATAACTCGTCGTGTAATTATTTGTTTCATCATGTGTCGAAGAATTTTCTTAATACCTTATTTTCGTCGATGCCGACTACAAACCACGCATCGAAATTTTCATTTTCAAGGCCTCCGGCTCTTTCAGAATTCTCTTGAAGGGCTTGCAACCCAAAAACTATTTAGTGAAGTATAAAGAAGGTTTCGTGTAATCAAAATTCGCCAAATCTTCCTTTAGCGAATCGTTTATAGTCGAGGGTCCTGTCCGGAAACATTTTCACTGTTCTTCTGCTAACAGTTCTCTAGCCGTAGTAGCCGCCTTCAACCTACTGAAAATTTCGACTGTAAAAACTTAGCACATAATCGATATGACACGTTTAGGTGACCGTTCGGTGCCCCCTTAAAACGCATGCATGGCTTTGTTAAGGACTACCCGCCATTCGCCAATCCGTACATAAGTATAGGTTTTACTACGGTGGTAGTGTAGAGCCAGTGTTCAGCCAACTCCGGTGTTTGACACCATATTTTCCTATAATGACGTTCCATCCTTTCTAAAAAGGCTTCGAACTAAGCTGACTGGAGAGGCAAAATTCGGAATTTTGTTATTCCTAATAAATTGGACCAGCTCTGACCTGGGAGAACATCCGTCCCAATCCCACACTTATAGCCCATTTTGTATGGTTATCTCCTAAATCGTATCTAAATACTTCCCTGAAACTGGAAGCCGTCTTGCGATTCACCTCTTGCACTCGTCTTCGAAAGTTGAATCCCACAAGCTCAGCGATAACAATCCTGCTTGAACGCATGCATGCTAGTGCTTACTAGTTTATGATTAGTAAACCTGCTTGCAAAGTGGTCTACACTAGAAACAATGCTTCCATGATTGCTATTAAGGAGTAATTTTGCGAGCCTAGCGATTTCTCTCGCACGTAATTACAGACTTGTCTTTACAATACGATTATTAAGACGGGACTCAGCTACTTGGTCTAACTCTGGCTCAAATATGTATGTATGTCTCGTTTCCGGAGTTTTCAGATAAAATTTCAATAGAGATATCGGTCTTAGGTCCGAACTTTTCCCGTTTTCGAGATAAACACCATCTTGACTTCATCCATTTTCTATATAAATATATCATCTTTAAACATCGCCTCCCGATGAGAGCTGGATCAATAAATTTTAATAGGACGTGAATGTCGATAAGAAGCTCCATGGATTTGTCATACTTGAAGTTATCTATGGTAGTGGTTGGATTAGTAAGAAGAATCGATCTAAAGCGAGAAATTTCGCAGTCTCCCTCCATTTTAATCACCAAAGAACCTCCAAAAATTCCTTTGCACTTTTCTCAGTTTTCTATTATCAATTTTAAGATTGTCGTTGTTTCTCCGACATTAATCTCTCTAACACTTTTAGCTTTATTGGTCGCTCTTTTGCTGTGATTGGTCCTTGCCACTTATTCCGAGGGCGTAGGGGTCCCGGAGGTAAGGTACTTCCCAGCATATCTCTCAATATACTCCAGTTCCTTCAGTTCTCGCCTTCTCTATAATTCAAGTATAGTTAGTTCGAATTGTAATTCTCATTTGATCCGCTCAAATCTTTTACCATATAAAAGTGTCGTAGATGACAGTCATATCTACCAAGCATTTCTTGTGCGTTTTTCTTAACAAATATGATTTTTGTCTCAATATTGAAACTAAGGTATTAGTATTTTATAGGTAATAAAAAATTCACACTGCAGATTGCAGGTTATTGATATCGCTCTTTCCCTGTAAGTTCAATAAGTGTTGCATGTCAGAAACTAGAAAATAACCTGTTTGCAGTCACCACCCCTGTTTTTAGTATTGGTTTTCTATTTCTCTGGATTAGCCTACCGCTTCATCCTACTCATAGGCTAAGAGTTAATAACCCAATGTTAAAGTTGGCATCTCTGCTAATATTTGCAAGAGAGGTAGGAATTCCTTACTGATCATCATAGTGGAATATTTAGAGCCCCTTTAGCTTGACGATCTTCCAATTGTTGGGCATGAGATTAGGATTACTCTGGGGAAAGTGAACGTCGAGACAGAACAAGATCGTATTTCTGAGAAACGTTAAACGAATAACCCATAAATTTTAATGGTAATAAACTTATTTAGAAGTCCGTTTTACAATTTTATCTTAATAAAAAACTTAACAGGTTTCATGTTTTTTTAGTTTAACCAAACATTTCAGAGGTACATCAGGACGGCGCGGGCTGGAGGCCTTTTCCAAAGCGAGCTATTTTTCAGTTTTGCCACCTTAGTACCATCCCCCAGAAACTTTATTATAACTTAACAGATAAATGCAACATCCTACTTAATCGGGATTCACATCACACAAACTAGTTTATTCTATTTCATTGTTGTAAGCAGGGCTGTCGTTTAAATAATATATCAGTTCTTCATATTATGGATTATCTTTGGCATATTAGTTTGCAAACTATTTGATCATTTAGTTTTATGTCACTCAAATCTGAAAACATTATTTCAGCAGCAACGCTATATGCGGTAAACTTAACAAGGCCCCAACCAATTTTATATAATTTAGCGACGTAATTCGTTCATACTAATTTTCAATCTAAATATTTTTTCTGATTATTTATTTGATTCGTAAACGACCTTTTGATTTTGTCGATTAAAAAGTTATCAATATTCCCACATTTTCTGGTTTTAGCTCCATGTCATTTATTTTGTTTTATTGTCGGGTAAGGGTAGGATTTCGACACAGTAATAATTCAGATCTGTCATTAGGAACATTTTTACTGTTCATCTTAAAATTTGGGACACCGACTGAACATCCAAAAAGGAATGCGTTGTGACTCTGAATGTTGAAAAGACATTTATATTTTGCTACGGGTTTTTGACGGGTTTGCTTATTCTTCAATATTCTGAAATCAAAATGTTGCCATTGTAAATGATTTGAACTTATAACTTGAACTTGTTTAACAACATTTTGAATTTATAATGTTTTTCTTATTTTAGCGCCCTCTTGAGCTGTGTCTGAAGCTATGGCCTCATTAGTTCGCTATCTAAGCCGGGCCTGGTCATATCTATTAGGACGAAAATCAAATTTATGTTTCCTAACCCAAAGAACAGACCAGGAAATGTTGTGGCTTTTCAACGATTTTGACTTTTCGTATGCTTCTAACGCTTATAGAATTGAACTGAACATTTTAAACGATGAATCTTAATCATGATTATCAATATTTAGTTATAACTTTGAAAAAGAAACTTCGGATTACAATCTCAAAATTCTTCAGATTTGTATGATTTGGCATCCAGAAAGATTAAACGATTTTCCTTCAATGGTTTTTTCTGCTAAGGAACTATTTCAATATTTATTGATTGGTTGTGACAAATGGGGCTGCAAGTTAAATTGAGCTTAAGGCTGGATTATTGTACAATGTAACCAAGGGATCAATTCGCGTTCTATGAAATAATGTGAAAATGACAAAAACTTTACATTAACAATCTAATACAGTAAGGCCTCGAGTTGCGTCGATTCGATTTGCGACGACAGTTCAACTTGCGTCACTAAAAGTTTTTTTTTTTTTTTTATTCTTTGCAATCTTTTTCTGGGGCCTAAGCACTCCCAACTCTTTCGCAGTTCGCTTATTTACGTCCTTATCGAGGACGTACGGATATAGGTCCGATTTTCTCGCCATCTGCACATTGCATAGCTCCATGCCAGCCTATACTGGCATGGAAGATGGGTCGGCCCATGAGTTCTGCACTCCGACAGGGGGTCATAGTTGTGTTCCATTTCATCCCAGATCGTAATCTGCTGATGAAAATTCCCTTTTGCATCCTGCCCCTATCGGGATTCGAAACCGGTACCTCCCGATCCAAACGCCAAAGCTTTAACCTCTGTGCCATTTGGTCGGTCACTAAAAGTTTTAATACCATAAATTTACGTTGCGTCGTTTTTCGACGCAACTTGAATTTTTCTTCCATTTTAATTTGAGTACATAGACGAGTATAATGAGAGAGAGAGAGAGACAAAATAGTTTTTTATAGATATAAAAATCGAAATTTCCGTAACTGTATTAATAAAAAAAATCCAGTTGTGTTATTATTTTCATACGTGTCGGTTTGCAATTGTTAGCAGATATTGTTCTTAATAATTGATACATGAATAAATATTATGACATAACATATTTTATTGAAACTAGACTGTAAATTTAATTCGATTTTGATTATGGGGCGGAATAGAGCAGTGCCGGACATTCCGAAAAAATCTACAAAAAAAATAAACTGGTATTATCCCTGGGTAATAGTAACTAGATGTGTTGCAACGTTACCAAGCAGGAGAGAAACTGGCACAAATGGCGAAAACATTAAATTTAGCCTCTTCAACCGTGCGTAGTATTTGCAATCGGGATTCAAAAAATTAAAGAATTCTCTGAAGTGACAACAGAGGCACAAATTAAACATACCATTATAACAAGAAGTTCACTTTTAGTTAAAAAGAAATCACTTCTTGAACTGTGGAGCAGCAGACGCAGGAAAGCATGCCACTAAATAAAGTGATTATACAGCCGAAAGGTAAAATTTTTTTTGACGATCTTCAAGAATCTGTGTCAATAAAAATGAAGCTTTCAAAGAGGAGTTCAATGCGAGTGATTCAATCTACACAATATTCATTTAAAAGGCGAAGCAGCCGGTGCAGATCAAACGGCTGCCAAAGAATTCTGCAATCAGATCTTTAACGTCTATGAAACTGGCCTATTTTGGAAACGTCTTCCAAAAAGAACGTAGATTTCGAAAGAAGAATCCACTGCTGCCAAGCAGGCAAAGATCGCTTAACGCTACTTTTAGGATGCAATGCTAATGGTGATTGTAAGCTAAAGCCATTTTTGGTTTATCATCCCAAAACTCCGAGAGCTTTCAAGGGTATGGATCAAAAAAAACTTCCCGTATACTGGCGCGCGGAGTTATGTTTCGGACTGGGTGAGAAATTGTGCAATACCGGATTTTAAAAAGTATTTTGAAATTCAAAATTTAAATTTTAGAATATTAGGGTTAATCAACAACGCATATCCAACATATTTAGACGATATAAATGAAAACGTTAAGTTCATGGATCAAGGAGTTATTTCTAATTTCAAGTCATACTACCTTCGAAGAACGTTTACTCAACTTTTAAATGCCAATGATGCTAATGATGAAATCGCTATGAAACGATTTTGGAAGCAATATAATAATTTGATTGGCGTTACAAACATCGCTGATTCGTGGGAAGAAGTGAACAGGTCTTGCATGAATGGGGTCCGGTACAAACTTTGGCTTGAACGTATTACATCTAATGTAGAAGTTGACGAAATCCCTCGGGTTAGGGCCGACATAATTAATATAGCGCAAAAATCCAACTTCTTTGGAATGAATGAAGCGGATATCGATGAAATAATTAACATAGTATCCCCCACCCAGGACTTAATGGAAATGGTAGTGGAACCCGATAATTTTTCAAAAGAACGCCAATCAATAAATTTACCAACCAAAAGTCCTGCTAAGGCATTTGAACTAATATTTAAAAGACTTATAATCTTTATTAATGCAGATCCAGACGAACAACAAAGTTCAAGCGTTGCACAAGAAGCAGCGAGAGCTTCAGCTGCTATAAAAAAATTATTTAGAAAAAAGCAGACTGCTAAACAGAGTACTTTAGACAGCTTCTTTGAAAGGCAACCTAAAGAAACAACAAACAAATGACTAAAATAATATGTTTGTTTAATTTAGACTACACGGTTTGCTTCCAGATTACTGAAAAATACAATATTTCAGAACTGAAATAACAAATGAACTTTCGAGTTGTGTCATTTTGAATTGCGTCGCGTTCTCATGGAATTCGCACGTAATTTTAAATTCCACTGTGTGAATTCAATGAAAAAACTTTTCCTTTTCGTATTTTCGCTGAACGTGAACGCACCCCCAGTAGTTTTGATTGATTTATTGATTGGACTGTAGGATCAAGTACTGCACAAGTGTCTCGGATAACGCCGGGCCTATTCCTACTGCCTGTTTACACATAACAATATGAAGTAATCTACTTCTAATCGAATAGAGGAAGGCTAAAGGCTTAATAGGTTTAATGGATAATGATGGTATTGGTCTTCAACAATTGTTTCTCTCGTGATCAGCAACCTGAGAAAAAAGTATTATTATTTCACGTACATCTGGGAATTTCCTGAAATTTATTTCTGCATTAATAATTTCCGGCTGCCTAACCAAAATTGATTGATTGAATTGGCCCGGTTTGGATCAGTTTGGATTACCTTCTTCCTAATCGCTGCGGCACTACTCTGGTAATCCCTGGAAATATTGGATAGGCGAAAGAATTTACACATACTTTCTGTTTAAACTATTTTTCAGGCGTACTGAGAAAATTTTTTTTATAGTGATGCTTCCTTTTTCGATAATGGCTTTGGGTTCTTTTAACTTCCTTGCCAGTTCTTTCGTTCAATCACGTCTGGGCTTTGTCAAAGGGGCTCTTTCATTTGAACGTTTAAACGTTAAGTCAGATGAATGGGGTTGTTGAGAACAATAGAACAATGTTGGTAAAACCTCCAATTCACAAGTTTAAAATACTTGAATTGCAGTAAATTTCTCAAACCACTACATTAATTTATTTTATCACCCCCAAAATTATAGATCAGCAAACTATGAAACCAGTTTAATTGAAGTTGTAGTAGACGGCGTTTTACAATTTTTAGTAAGATAATAATTATCTTAACGTACTTGAGAAAAGAAAAACAAACTTAACCTAAATTGTAATTATACGTCACTAGAAAAAACTTGATTGTAACGATTAAGTACAAAACGTGCGTGTACATTATAGATTTCCATAGACATATTTTATTGAAAACAAAACTATTAAATTGCGATTAGGCCAACCCTTTTCACTTTGACTATAATCTATCATCTCTGGAAAGTTAATATTAATTTTTTTTTCTCTTGTAATAGGTATTTTGTGCGGTTGATAAAATCTACTTATAGTATGGTCTCATCGTCATCAAATGGTTTATGTTTGCGACACATTTGATTGCTGTAATTTTAAACTATCGATCATCTACATTCATGAATTGATCAATCCGCCTTTGGTATCATTTCAATTATTAATTTTTTTGTGATATAAAGGAAATTTTTTTTTTGAAAAAGGTCGTCATTTCTTACCTTTTATTATGCGCTTGATTTCCAATCAAGAACAACCGGAGAAAAAAAAACTTTTTGGCTCGAAACGAAACAATAATAGTCGTAATAATAGTATAAATAGAAAGTAATAGGAATAGTAATTTTAGGGTAGGACAAAATGTACCCAACATATTAAAGGATATAAATATAGGAAGTAAAAAGTATGTGTACCTATATAAGAAAGCAGCAGTAACATTATGTAACATAAACAACATTGACATAATCCGATTTGCTGCTATTCTTCTCATAATCGAGCACACAAAAAAAAACGAAGGCTGTTTTGAACTGAAATCGAGCAAAATTGAAAATACATAATCGAATTTTTAATAAAAAAAAAATGTTACGACGAGGGAAAATTACAGTCACATATTTTCTTTACTGTTACGGTTATTTTTAGTCCATTTTCTCTATTGTTTTTCACCTTTGAGAGATGTGTTTGTTATGTGTGGGGATTTAACTCGAGGATGGGATCAAGATTTTTGGTTGGATTAGTCGGTCAAAATTATATATGAAGACATAAAAACGTTGCAAATTTATGATAATCATCATGCCAGTCTAGCACGTATCGGTAGTTAACGTTTATGGTTTATATTTTTACATCACCTAAGGGATGAACATCTGGAGGCGTAACGTACAGAATTGTTATAAAAACATCGCGTGCGTTCGCTTTTCTCAATTATTACAAAATTATGTTTTTTTACGCATTTATATAACTAGCAATTGATTTTGTTAGTTTTTTTAACATGTCACGGTTAATTAAATTCTAAATAATAGATAAATTTATAGGTTTACGAAAATATTATTACATTTTGAACAAAGGGTTTATTAAAATTACCGGTTGTTGTGGATTCAAACATCTCTATGTAGTCAGCTGTCAAACTATTATAAAAAAATTCAATCCCATTGCAATTATAATATTCACGAGATTCTCATGTCCTAAGTGACCCAGAGGCACACGTTTAGACTTCGGCTTAATTATGATTAACAATGGTGCTAGTGTTTCCAATTTTTCCAAAGCGCTGGTTTAAAAAGTTGCACAATTTTATTTGAAAACTTAGAATATTCTATGCTACATCGTCACACGTACTCAGGTTTAACCGAAATTTTCCTTTGTATAACCACTAAAGGTACTCCAGCCACCAGTATGACTTCCTTTAACCACTCCAATTCTTTTTGTGATCCTTCCAATAGATGCTCTTCGGAATTCCTAGCAAGACGACAATAATCAATTTCATTAGCAGCTGTACATAGCTTTAATCGTGGAAACATTGACTTTAATTGTTCAGTTTTAGAATTCTATGTCACATCCAACCTTTAGCAGATTTAGTAGATAATCTGGAAGTTATTTTATGTGCGTTTCAAGGATTTGTATCGTCGCTTTACGCGTTATTTGTCTGCAATTAGACTTGCCTTTCCCAAATTTAAACAGTAAATTGGTGATCGGTATCCGTCCGGATCTGTGGTTAACTTAATGCGCGCATATGCGTTTGTATTCAAACATTTTTTGGTAGACCCTATTTTATTCAGGAAGACGAAGCTCGTGCTATATGAATTTTAAAATGATTAAGAATAAAGTTGATGGATAATATTGTATTTTGCATGTCAGGTTCGTTTCGTTTAGAACAAATTCGATCATATCGAGCTATACTGCAAAATGAACTAATTAAATACGTTTTCCACCTTTGGAGTTTATTCTGTGCTGGAGTAGTTAGCATACTATTTGCGAAAATACTAAGGAATCTAATTCTATTCGAGGTTTAATTCTGCGAATGTTGAGAAATAAGTTATTTCAAAGTTGTACGCACCACCCAGAAGCGATTTGAGCCAACACTAACAGAATTGGTGAATTTGGCCCACTTTGCCGGCTGTGCACGGCGTTGTAAATCACTTCTAATTGTCAATTTAAATAAATAAGTTATGTTTTAGAATTGTCCATCTGATGATGAATTTTTCCCACCCAATAATTAAGTTTGCAGCAACCACCCCCCCCCCCCTCTCGCTCATATCAGCTATGTTCGGAGTATTAAAATTTCCTCTTAACCATTTGATTTAATATACAAGAGTGTTCGTAAATCAATATTTGTTATCAATTTTAATAAATGAGGTTTGTTTCAAAATTGTTCACCGGATGTTGAAATTTGCCCACTCCCATTCTCATAAACCTATATATAGAATATTAAGATTCTACTTAAACGTTTGAGTTAAACTATAAAAATGTTCGTAAATCACTATTATTTTCAATTTCAATAAATGAATTTTCCTCAATCCCCAATAATTATATTCAATTTTTAGTTTGCCCATCCCTATAAACCTCTGTGCAGATTAATAAATTTTAACTTTTCAATGATTTAACTGAAATTAAATTTTAACACATATAATTTAACTAAAAATGGAAATGCTATGTTTAATATTCCGTACATAGCTTTGTGGCGTTATGGGGGTGGTCAAAACTAATTATTGGGTGAAGAAAATTTATCAATAGAATGACAATTCTAAAATTTGTGGTGAAAATTGAAAATAATTAGTATTTAAAATCGTCATCAGGTAGAAAATTCTACTGCCGTACGTGATTTACGAACATTTATATAATTTAACTTAAAATTTTAATATTCGTAAATAAGGTGAGAAAAATTCATCCACAAGTGGACAATTTTAAATCATTAGGTATTTAAATTCCCATTTGAGCATAATATTTATATAACTAACATAGTTGCTGACTCAACTTTTTAATGGGTTGGAAAATGTGGGCCAAACCGTGGCACATCTGGGAGTAATGACTCATTTTGCAGAGCTTCTTCGGGTGGCCAAACTAATAAGTGGACAAAACTGTGGCATCACTCGATTTTTTATACTCGGTTTTATAGGTGGTCGCTCAAACCACTTATTACGTAGTGATTTTTTGGGTGGACAAATTTTTTGTTAAGCGTGCAAAATTAAATTTCACTTAATTTATTTTAGCGCTTTTGGGAGTGGACAAAACTGGGCAAAATCTTTACACATCTGCAACTCTTCAATTCAACGCCTCCATGATAAGAAGAATATCACTTTTCTTGTAAAAATAATTGGATTAATTTAAATTTGAGCTTTGGTCCTCTGCTGCGTGTTATTTTCGATATTAACTGGCGTTTTCAGTGTTACTGACTTTCTGAATCCTTTTGCAGTATACAGTCCTCTTCAAATGACAAAGGTTCACGCTTTAGGAGGTACGAACCAAATGAGAATTTTATGAAATGTGTAACATCATAGTTTTACTCATCCTTCAAAAGCGCTAAAGAGTGAGTCATCACCTAAGTGAGTTATGATGTTAGGTATATAAATGTTCTCGTCAAATGTGAATTTAAGTAAATTAGTATAATTTAGAATTGTCCACATGGTGCTGAATTTTACCCATCCAATAATTAGTTTTGTACTCTATGAACGGAATATTAAAATTGCTTGTTTGTAGATTGCTGCTAATTGTCAATTTAAATAAATGAGTTATGGTTTAGAATTTCGCACTTGATCCGAGTATACGTTTGAGTTAATGCGTAAATTTTAGAGAAGAGAGTTATACCATAGATGGCGCACAATTTGCCCAGTTTTGCCCACCCAATATAAATTTTGTCAACCTTCCAAAAGGGTTAAAAGGAATGAGTGAAATTTGAGCCAGCTCTTCCAAATGAGAATTTAACTGTTCTGTTTATGAAACTACCATCTACAAAAAGGTCTACGTGATGGGCCTTCATGTGTTTTGTGTTAACACATACCAAAAATTAAAAAAATTATAATTTAGCAATTACTTTTTTATTGATCGTTTCGAAATTGAAGATTTTAATTTCTAATGGAAAAAAATAAAAAAAAATACATAAAATATGTAATATAACAGTAATTTCATGTACGAAACTAATTAAGGCCCGACTAGACCTATTCGTATAGAAGTGGTATAAAAATAGAAATTTGAAATTTTCGCATAAATGCACACGTAATTTTTTTATTGTGTATTTTATTGTTTCTGTATGTTGGGGAACGTTGATTTTGGAATACAATTGAGTGGACAAAGTTCATCAACAGATGGACAATTCTGAAACATAACACATTTACTTAAACTGAGAAGTAATAGTGATTACGACATCCCAATCATTAAGCTCAAAACTTTAAGTGGAAATTTTAATGTTCAGTACAGGGTGGGCAAAACATTTTATATATTGGATTTAAATAACACATTTATTTAAATTCCCATTTTAGAGTACTTTGCACAACATTCATATAACTAACATCATAACTCAGTTGACTAAATCCTGTTTTGGGACTCAATTTTCACTCATTTTTAGCACTTTGGGGATGGGCACAACTTTTTAATGGGTGGACAAAACTATACCATAACTCACTTTTTAAAATTTGCAGTTGGCGGTGCTAACTTTTCTCATTTGCAAAGCGATATAATCGCTTGAGACGTCGTCTATTTGTTTAAAAGTGACGAGCTCTGTTAGTGTCCTTGTGTAACTCTATCTGTCGTTTAAACTGGTATTTTCGATTTTGTGTACTTGCCATTCGCAGTTTCCTTCAGCAGATTGATTTTTACCTAGATTCGCATTATTCTTACACGGAGCGGAATAGTGATTAGCTATCTATGAAATGATTTGTTTTTCTATGAAGTGTATGTTGGCTTTATCTGCTCCGTATCCTTTCCTATACTATTCATCCGATTGCGATGAAACGTTAGAATGGGCTGAACTCCGGAGTCTAGAGGCCCCGGTATAAATGTTTCCCAAAATTTCAATCTTTTTTAACGTTTTCACTGGAATGAGTTTAGGAAAGGGGTTATATGAAATTATCGAGTTCGAGAGCTCCGTCCCCAGGATCAAGGGAACCCTTCTTATAAATTTCCACACGATTCATCCAATTGAGTTCAAATTTTGCAAAGTTTTATACCATTTTATACCAAAATTAATATTTTTTGTAATATTTTTGAACAGGTCGGCTCTCTTGATCTAGGTGACCTCATACAACTTTTCAGTCAAAAAGACTGTCCACTTCTAGAACTGTTGAAACAAGTGAACAGAGTGAGACAACGAGGAAGCAGAACGACTTCTTCTAGAGCTGCTGAAACAAGTGAGCAGAGTGAGGCACGGCTGGAAGCAATCGCTTACCATATTCGATCAATAGAAAAATTCAGAGCTGATTTAAAGTTAGCAGCATTGAATTTCTAATTTCTCCCTGCAACGCCGGAATAATTCCGCTAGTACATTATAAAACAGCTGGATCGAAATAGTAGAACCATAGTGAATCTGATCAACGATTCTGTTGCTGATAAGTTTTGGTAAAATCTCTTTGGGTGATTTAAATCGACAAAGCAACAACAATAAAATGTTAATAGAAAATTATGTGGATTAGATGCAGTCCTAAAATATTAGTACTAGACTTGTGTGATATTGTATATTCACCTAGTCCGCATGATCATTTGAGAAGTGAAAATTTAATATTATGTGAAGAATGGACAGGGTTTAAAATTCTGAATATGAGGTCTCATAATAGCTTGTTTTAGTTGGTTTTGTATGCCGGGGTGGAAATTACAGGCAACTGTACATCTTCATCTAATTCTCGAGCCATTTTTAATGAATCAATAAGGAGATTTGAGCATCATGTATTCTTATTACTAAAACAGTATTTCACTTCACAGCCTAGCTAGAATATGTAATACCTTAATTGATAATAGATGAATTTTATATTTCTTGGTTATCCCTTTCTCTGGTAAAAAGAAGATAATATTTGTATAACAACACTAGGTTTAGAATAGGAATGAAAATGGTCAAAGTTGGGGCTCTCTCGCATGTTGGACACTAAGACAGATATTGTTACAACGTCGGTTAAAAATATCATAGTTAATCGGATATAGTTCTGGGTCTAGTCAACGTCCGAACTTTTATTCGATCACTTTTATATCAGAAAAATATTTCTTTGTATTGGAATTGGAATTGCTTTAACGTACAGGAATCCAGCCGATAAAATCGTTTTGTGGTACAAGTTTTAATTTCGATCCGCAGGAGTAGTTCATAAATCCACCGTTGCTGGTGCTGGTAGCAAATTATTAGTTCATTATAGAATATATACGTGTTCCATATCATTGAAAAGGTTTTGAAAATTGCCACAAAGTTAGTTGAAGCAACTTAGGCAGAACTACGGCTATGGCGCTAGACACACACATTTTTACTCATTCCAATATAAACATCTAGCAGATCGTTTAAAGCAAAAATTTTGTTATCACCATTTAGTTCTCAAATCCACCTTATTGGCGCTATGGTAAATTATTCGTTCATTAAATATGTACGTGTCGTACACCAATAAGAACGTTGGTACTCAAAACTATCGATATAGTCTAGGCTCTACAAAAGATTATGTTTACTTAATCTGATTTTCCTGAGATATGGTTTTGTAGATGAAGTAAAATGCTCAATGATGATCAGATTTTTCTGAGTCGTTTTATAGCAAATTTTTTGATTGGAAATCCTCGATTTTCCCGGTCTTGAGGTCGTCGTGACGTTTCAGCCTTTAGGACTTTTATATGAAAAACGTCAACTAATCACGCAAGCATTAAATATAATGGCTCCATTGATGCTATTCTTGTTTCCCCTGCGATAGTGTTTTATTGAAATAAGTTTTTTCAAATTAAAGTTAAAGTTTTAATAAATTAAGAAATATTTTTCCGAATTGTAATTGACTTGGAAACTTATTCCCTATTTAATGTAGTTACCACTATATCTAAAAATATAATTTTAACAAAAATTATGTAAATACTTTTCCAAATACCCTATCTATTCCCCGGGAAAGTGAAAGGGTCAAAAATATTAAATCTTCCGAATCCGATTTAGATTAGAAAAGTAATCTTGAAAGTAAGTTAGAAAAGTAATCTTGAAAATTTGAAATATTGACCTCTGATTTCAACAAGTGTGGCCTACATTTTCTGAAAGAAATATTAGTGGGTGGTTTTACGATTTTCTTTTTGTTTTTAGAGATTTAAAAGATATTAACCTTTTGTAGATGGTTTTCCCGCAATTTAGTTAACAGGTAGGTGTGTACGTCAGCTTGTCACACCAAAAACGCGATCACCATCTGTATTTCTCCCGTAATTTTAAAATAAAAATTAGGTAATAATCACAGAATGTATATCTGGAATCCGGCCCCAGCTTTATCACCTGCTCTATAAAAACCCGTAACGGGATTTTTAAAAAAGGAATTTGTTAGGGCAAAAATCATCAATTATTTTCAAAAACAAATGCGGTTGTTCATCGCGTAGTTTTCAACCATTTTTCGTCCAATATTATAAAATACAAAATCCCGAAATAATGCAATCACAAAAATTTAAATTTCAAGCAAAATTCTGAAAACAGCAATCTCGAAATTTTTTATCAATAAATATGCCGAAAATTCAACTTCCCAATTTTAAAATCCCTAAAACAGCTTAAGTTTGAGGTTGTCAATTTGTTCTGTCCCAATAGAAAAGTGGACGTGTTTACAGCAAATTAGAAAGAATTTTACCGTTTTTATGTTTGTCAAACTATCAAAATATTTAAAATATAACTGTTTATTGCAGAAAACCTAATAGTTATGATTCTGAAGTTTATCCAGGACACAAATTCTAGATTCATGGCAAACAGGAAAAAAATTAACGGGTCGATTATGAAAAGTTCCTGTTTCGCAAATTACGAAATCGTCAAATTCTATCGGTGACGGATATTATTGTTAAGAAACATACACCATTCATAACTATTTAATTACTAGTTGTTTTTTTTTGTAGACGACTGATTTGGAAAATTAAAAATAAATTGTCGCCTAAAATTAAAGTAAGTCACGGATTTTTCAAACCACTTTGAAAATATTTATCGGCCGAATAAAAATAAATTTTGTAATGATTTCATTCATCTTTCAATCGGTGCCCATTGTTTGTTTCGATCTGACGTGCTCTTTCCAGAGCATTTTCCGTAACGTTTCTTAGAATAATTTCCGGTCCCAGCGCCCTTATTTCTTCTCGTATATTGGCCTTAAGTTGTTAGATGGTTCTTGGCTTATTGGCTTACATCTTACCGTTTAGGTACCCCAAAGAAAAAAATCGGGCGAACGCGGTGGCAATTTAAAATCAGAAAAACGCGATATTATTCGATCGCCAACAATTTTTCGCGCAGGAGAGCCATAGTTGGACGGGCTGTGTGAGCTGTGGCTCCATCTTGTTGAAACCGCAATTCTGGATGAAGTTATCCCCACCATACCGTGCATCTAAGTGGATGCATTTGATCTTCAACAATTATTCTTGGATTTTGGATGCCCCATATTCTGCAATTTTGTTTATTCACGTGACCGTTGAGGTGAAAATGGGCCTGATCGCTCATTATGAGTTGGTGAATAAACTCGTTGTTTTTAGGCATAATTCTTGAAAACGGCGACTATATTGAATGCGTATTTGTGCATCATTTGGTTTTAGCCCGCGAGCCAATTGGATCTTATATGGGAAAAGGTGTAACTTATGTAAAATTATTTGCAGAGACCGCCTAGACATCACCAACTGCTGAGAACATCACCTAGTGGAAGTTTCGGGGTTTTCCTCAATACTTGCTTGCACAGACAGCCCCTTGTTGCCAAAAACGCTGAACCAATCGGTAAATTGTTGGAGTGCTAGGAGCATTTCGAATATCGATATGATCTTTGTGTCTGAATAATCGAATGCTGACTTTCAAAATAAAATTGAACAACCATTATAAATTTCCCAAGTTTTCAAGGTTAATTCTGAAAAAAGACGTAGACTTACGTTACTTATGCGTCACCCTTTATAAAAGTCTCAAAATGATTCTCATAACTCTCCTAATGAGTTTTAGTTGTTCTTAAATCTCTTATATGCAAAGAGCATATACATGAGAAGTTAATCGCCCGAATCCGATTTTGGTAATATTTTAGTTCATTTAATTATGATAAACACATTATGAACGATCAATTGGCATGCAATCATAAACTATTATTGAATCAGTAAGTTATGATCCCTTCAGATGTCATTGCAAGCGCACATAAATAACATTCGAAATTGTCTTCTCACTATTATTATGTGTAAAAAAAATTTCAAAATTCAGTGAATGCCTTCCCCATTCTCTATTTATACGCATTGTGCAGTGAAATTTATTGCGTACATAATTTACTGATTATTATCTACAATTTTAAAGTTTTATCCTTGTATTTTTCTAAAAAGGAGGCAAAATCAATGGGGTGTTGTAACTAAGAGAAGAGGTACGACTAAGGCAATCGATTCGACAAAAGGTATCAACAATAATTAAATATTTACGATTACATCCGACCATTTGAGGGAAGTGTCTGATCGTAACATAAAATAATTATAGTGTTATTGTGTGCGAGATCTAAATCTTACAAACAAACATAAAATATTCGGCTAAGCGATTATTAAGCGACCACAAATTAAAAAAATTTATCTAGAATCGCATAAAGAAGTAGAAATGACCTTAAAAATATATTTATTTGAAAACTTTTTAAAGTTTAAATGTATTTAAGTGGAACGATCTTATCTCTTTCGTCTAAATATAACTCTTAGCGATATGTGTGTTTGTATACATAAATTTTAAACCAGCCCGCTGTTATTGTATATAAACAAACGATATGTACAAGTAAGTATATACTGTTTTATGGCGGTTATTTACTTTCGTTTTTATCTGTTGTTATTTTGCTAAGACGGGAAGCTTTTTTATTTTGAGATTAATACGAATTTTTATTACAGCCAGTGTGCACTAAAAATGTTGTTTATGTAGATATTTTTATTGTCAAAGATGAAAGTCGATTAGAAATTGACATTATTTTTCTGATCGAAAAATTATTTTTATCGGTAATAGATGGATTATTAATATTCCAACCGCAAAATTTATGGATTCAAGAAAGGGAGGCGAGGGTAGTATTATGATAAGTTTATGGTTCGCGTTGTTAATCGTCTCAAAATTAAATATTTGTTTTTTTTTAAATTTTAAACATCGTTAAAATTCGACACAATGTGCCCGACGACCAAAATATATTTACGGTTCTTATATGAGAGTAGATAGAAGCAGGTATCAGTAGATCTCGTCCCTGCGCCGTTACTGTGACTGTTTAGTAAATTTGTTGGTGACACCAAATCTCCAAACAGCGTTTGAAAATTTTTACGCGGGCACGAATCGTGTTTAAAATGTACTTACTTCGTTATTGCCAAGTGTAAATGTATATGGTTTTTCAATTGCATGCTGGGCTTGATGCCTTGGCTATTTCATTCAACTGACTATGAAACACGACAAAGTGATGCAGAACAGCGGGTTTTCATATCGAACCGTAGCACCAAGTTATTAAAATCGTAACAAAAATGACTCAAATTACTTAGGCTTAAAACCACTTCTCGATGTTTTGAAGGTTCGTAAACCCCAAATAGCAAAAAAATTGTTCGTTCGTTTTAGTATCTGTCGGTACCTAAATACCGTATCTCGAGAAAGTCTTGTGTGATTTGATTTTTTTCAATCCAATCTTTTTCTATTTTTAACTTCTGGGACCTTTACGTCAAGGGTATTCGATTCCAATTTTAGTTTACAAATGAACCGTCGAGAAGTTCTTGAAGAATGTTGCGATATGTAAAAGAATTAGTGAACGTCCGACAAATTATTGGAGCCTCTTGCCTCTTCCAATATTTGCATAAAGGCAATACAAATCCAAAGATAATCCATTCAGATTTTGAACTGAAACATGAGCAATAGATGAAAGTAAGCAAATTTATTCAAGGAATTGTTAATATATTAATTATATACGTGGGTAACTGCAGCAGGGAAACTTTCGAATTTCAAAATGAAACTTTTCATACCGATTAAGCCCAATTTGTGGTAATTAGTGCTCACGGGAAAAAATTAGTGCTAGTCCAGGAGCCGAAAAAACGGGAAAAGAAAATTTCAAATTTCGCCTAAAAGACGGAATAAATAAAACCCGATTTCTAGAAAAAAACAGAAATAATTTAAGCCTAATTTTAAAACTTTCTAAAGGCCGCTAAACTGATGAAATTTGTGCTTATCATAGAAATATAATTTTCATAAATTTTCATTCATAAATCGAGGAAAACCAAACCAGCCCCTGAAAGATACTATATTTAAAAAAAACGGAGATATATCGTTCAATAATATTTGTGTTGAACAACAAATAAAACAATAGAAATAAAATGTTCTAAAATCCAAGACATAAGCAATTCAGATAGTATATTCCTGTCAGGTATGTTAATTGCCATCCCAAAAATATAGTGGCTGAATTTGTGCTAATCCAGAATTGGCCCAATTCCATTGAACAGCAACGACCGTTGAATGAACAATTTTCTGACAAAAAGTGTTCTAGAAACCAATGAAGTTGGCACTTCTGATTACATATTCCTATCAGATATGTTCATTGCCATCCGAAAAATATAGTGGCTGAATTGGTGCTAATCCTGAATTGGCCCAATTCCATTGAACAACAACGACCGTTGAATGAACAATTTTCTGAATGAACACAAAAGTTGCTTACTTCAAACGACTACAATAAATAAACTAATCGATGAATTTGGGTGAAATTTTAACAGCTGACGTTTGACAGATCGCAATTTCTAAAAAACAAAAAATGTTTGTGTTTGTGCTGCCATCTAGCACTAGGTAGTTTTATTTTCAATCCGCCCTCGTAAATAGTCTAGTCTGTATTTCTGCCTAGTTGTTTTTTTGGTTCTTCATTCTATATTTTCTCAAATAAACACTACTCTACTCTACTCTACGAAAGTACCCATTGAACCTTTCTCTAACGAGTATCGAATATAATAAATTATGACAACAGAAAAAGTGTATTTAAACGAGTGTTCGCCAGAATTATAATTTTTGTCTAAATAATTTGTTTCTTGTAATGGTGATTTCAATGTATAAATTAAGTAACATGCACATTATGCATCTAATGTTCAATTCTATGACAAACTTCTATCTAGAAAACATTTAGTCTTATACGGAATACTCATTTCATGCACCTTTTCCGCACCTTTATTAGTTTATTAGTTTTATAATTTGTCACTTTTGTCTTCGGTGAATTGAGTTTTTCGGTGAATTATCGTTTTTAATAACTTGTTTTACAATCAATTGTCGTGGAACCGAATTAATTACCTCATTTACAATGAATAGTCCATTGTTTTGAATAGGGCACGATCTGCTCAACCAAATGATTATTCATAGTTCCGGGATAAAAGTGATGCACCAATTTTTCCGAGTTTTCGGTTTAGCATCGAATGTCACCAATGGATTCAATGGATCAATGGATTGATTGATTGATTGATTGAGATGTACGACCAGGCGTTTTACTGAGACTTCCGGATGAAGGAGGATACTTTTAACAAGAGGGAAGGATAGGATAGGCATGTTAAATATGACCGAATTGACCTGGTTACAGACACCTAAGTAGTCAATAGTTAGTAAATTATTAGTTAAAAATAAAATGTAAGGCACAAGACAGCATAATTATTTTTGTTTTTATGGTATAAATTTTCAGCAATCAGCATCCTAAACAAATTTATAATTAATTAAGTTGCTATTATAAATAAATTTCCTGAATCAAACTTCATTATTTTGATTGATTAATTGCTTGGGCTGTAGGTAGGACCAAGACAGGATATGTAGGACAACGCCAGTTTTTCTTTTATACGACGGAACGGCCCGGTTTTAGATACCCTTTGATCGTACGGCATAAGACAACACAACTCCAACAAGAAAAAACTATTACTACTGCAGAGACATCTGGAAAATTTCTTGAAGTTTAACTCCAAACTAACATCCATAGACCTCCCAAACAATACAGAAATTCACCAATCCATTGTATCCCGAACCACTGAAGCCCAATCGAACTTGTTTATGATACTGAAAATTGCTAAAACACTGATTATGTGCACTACCAACCAACTACTGAGCCTAAACAAAGTGTATTAGTAGAACTACAACAATATAGATAACCTTATGAACCACAAATACGTAAAATTAACACTCCAATTTGCACGTTGACCTGTACCAAATTTCCAAATACGTTAAACCACCATTATAATGCTTAAACTAAGTTTAGAGTGTATAGTTACGCCAAAGCACCCAACAGGCCAATCTGAAAACAATTACAACAAAATAAGTTCAAAAGATCCAACCTAAACGCCTTAACCATTCGTTTATTACATTTAACATCTATAATTTCCCTAAACCCCCAACCAGCCCTTCTTTACAAACAAACCCCAAACCATCAACCGGATAGAGGAATAATTATACATCGTATCAGACTCACACTCCAACCAGAATTCGAACAACAAAACGAATTACAACCACCATTCAATTTTGCCTACATCAAGGAATTGGCATTCTTGAAGAATTAATCAATTCACTAAGTGTAGTCAGCCTAGAGTAAAATCTGGTGAAATGCCCCACACTTACACGAGATCCAGCATTTCGGGTGGAACAAACCTCACTCGTGTTGGCACAATGTGTGCATCAGACATCATCCGAAGTCGCTGATAAATCCTAAATTTTTTAAAAAAGACCGAAGTTCCTTTCAATATAGCTATCAGGGTGTACAACACTGTAATATCAAAACAAAAGTTGTATTAAGTGGTAAAACTATCTCCGAAAAGATCAAAGCGCAACGAACAAATTATCGAGTCACATCCATCGTAGAGGTCCCACTCACGTTCCAGAGGCGTTGCTAAGAAAGGCTTGCTGTCACAACACAACCCCAAACAACAACTACTTCGTTCCGGTGGACATCACAATTCAACACCATCCCCACAAACACTCACTCTGTTCAGCAAAGCCAACCTCAATTATTAACACTACACGACACATGCAATGTGCAGACAAAATTACGGAGCAACAAAAGTATCGAAAACTGGACGCAATCACACATCTAATCACCATCACTACATTCGTGTACCCATACAAGGGCCGTTACACGCATATACACTCAACACCCATTAGTATCCCTCACATATACACCCATATGCAATTTCACCTACATCATCCATTCCACACTGCAACCACTTAAAACATTTTGCATCCGTGTTAAGCTTTAAACCATTCAAACAATCATCACTTGCACTATCCCCTATGTAGGCTTAGACTTCACACAATCACAACATATCAAACTGCACAAAATATAAATGAAACACTTGCGTTACATCTTCCAGTAAAAGCGACACCATCTCTCTGATCCGTGTTTGCAAGGCTGACGTAATCATTCATTAGATGAATCTAGGTCACTCGTGTCATTTCCATCCAAACTAGCATAATTTATTAAGCTCAACTAAATAAAATAAACAATTCTACATGTCATTTCATTCATACATCAACTATCAGAATAAGCGACACAACTGAAACAATCCCCCGCTATGTGTCTGCAATGTCGACAATTCAACCACTATGTTTAACAATAACTCGCAACACTCCACTATCTGATAGTGGTTACACGGCACACAATCAAATAAAATACAAAACAAACAGAAATTGTTAATGCAATGCAATATATATTTGCTAGATGTCGCCTAAATTGGGAAAGACACAAACCAATAACCAAATATATTTCCGCCTTAGACAAAAAGGCGACACTGTGGCGCCACCATCCTTAATTCGGCCGTTGCTGCCATTGTACAAATTATATGTGGATTACGCACTATATGAAGCATCATCATTTTTGTGCAACCACAGCAGTTCTCACAATTGTTTCTGATCTTTTTATCAAGCTTGCACACAATTTGGCTTCTGGAGGTCCCGCACCGTCTGCTGAAATAATCGATATATGATAGCCATAAAGTGTCATAGGCCTGCCAAGGACACAAGTTCGTTTATTTTCGTATTAAAAATTCAAGACAGCGACGTTCACGAAGCGGTTGAGAAATTCAGCCCATGATTAATGAATTGCTCTCCAATATGGTACGAATTCCACTTCACTTTTAGTCTATCAATGTTCTATACATATTTGAGCGCGCTCCAACCACTGAATCATAATTGAGAAATTAGCTTTATCTATCTTAAAACAACTGGAAATTTCTTAGTCTAATACTCTGAGACAGTAGAAGCAGTGTTCGTCCATATTTTCCATTTGTTTGCATTGTTTTACTTCTGGGTGGATATCGTTGATAGTTCTCCCATTCGCTGCGAATTAGGCATATTTTTGCGATAGACATGTTCACGGAACGATTTTAAATTTTTTAACAGTTGCTTTAAGGCATTTTAAACTTTTCTTACGAGTTCATTTACTATTAAATATTGGAAATCGTTTTATTACTTCTAGGTAAATGGTTAGAAGTTCAGTAAACCTCTATCTTAAATAGATCCCCACATCAAGAAAATTATACCAAGAAATTATTCGTAGATAGTAAGCTGTGCCTGCCGAATCAACACTGTGAGTGGAAATTGTAGATGTATTGTTGTAACCAATCCAATTCTCATAATTTTCATCTCTCATAATTTCACTGTACCCTAAAGCTTACAATAAAACTTCTTTTTTTCGTCTGTCTTCATTGAGTTTACAAAGACCTCTGACAACCTTTTTATAGTACGAGGGTAGCAAGTATTTATTAGCCACCACCGCAATTAGACTGGTTTGCTCTTGATACATTGACCAAAAAAATTTCGCTATCGATTTTAATATTATGCCTGCGCTCTAAAAAGAAGTTAGTCCTATTTTTCCCAACATTGTTTATACCACAAATCCGAGGTTATTGACTTTGGCTTTGATACCAACAATTATTTTTTTTATTATTTTATACGGTTTTTTATTTAGTGTCAAACAACAATAAAAACTTTCAAATTGGAAACCAGTCTGAATATGTGTCATGACACTCCCTCTACTATATCACTATCATGGAAATTGCGCACAGTAGTACAATAGTAACCAAAATCGTGATATCTAAATCTCTTTTGCTCTCGCGGCTATAGCAAAACATATTTTCCAATTCTCTTTCGTTATTGCAATCCAAAAAAATTAAAACATAATGCCTGAGAGTAAAAAAGCATCCGATGAGCGATGTGCATATAAAATATACAAATATAAAATTTCCCCTTCATTCACGCGTCATCATCATATGATCGAAATGAGAAGTAAACATTATACCACGTTTTGTTGTTGAGAATTTATTTTGTTTTGTTTTTCAATGAAAAATATTATTGGTGTGCGATAGTGTCGTGTAATAAAATAAAATACAACAACAACGCAGCACAATACATGCTTGATAGTTATCTCTCTAGTAATTTGTGTTGTGTAGTTTTGTATTTAGTTTTTTCAGTGTTATTTGAACCACGGGCGGTGCGTGTAATGGTACTTAATAAACTTGAAAATTTGTGTTTTAGTCGATAAAATTTTAGTTTGGTGTACAATTTATTTTGTGTTGTGCTTTTGGCAATTAAATAATGTGAAAATTTTTTTTTGGTGGAAATCATTTATAGTTTATTGTGTGTGTGTGTGTGTTTTAAATAATAAAATGTTGGCGGTGAAAAACTTTTTTCTACCGGAACGTAGCAAAGCTACTCCACTTGATCCAACGGCAAAATGTTCTCGGATGTCTGAATCATTTTTGCGCTCAATCAAGCGACGATCACTACGGGTGAAACGGACTAAATCACTGGTCGTGGTCGAACGAGAAAAACGGAAATCTGGTAAATAAGTTATTGAATTATATTTATATTTATGGAGTGCCGTGCAATGACTAAGAATTTGCAATTTCTTTTTTATTTATTATAAAGTGTGTGCCCCGTTAGATTTGCTAATTTAAAATAGAAATGACGAAAAGGTTTTAATTTCGACATAAAAATTAACTTCACGTATTTTTTTATTTAAGTAAAATATTTTTTTGTTTAATGATGTTTCTTCAACCCACAACCATATTTGAGGAAAAAAATTATCGATTGTGTGGTGTATAGAAAAAAATATCCTATGTATTAACGGGAAGAAGCCGCACAACCATCGATGCATTACATAAGTTCCGAATATGTTAATTAGTGTTTAGACTTCCTGTAAAATTATCAATGCTATATCCTCAAGATAATCGAGACGCTATACAGTTTTGTGTTAGTTTATTAATTAATAATCCGCCTACACACTTGTAACACAGTGTTTTGGGTATATGTATAGCGGTTTAGTAAACTATCTAGGGGGGAGGTTCACATTTTTATAAAGTTTTAACAGATGTTGGTTGATTGTTTTAAAATGTAAAAGTTGAATGAATCAAAATAAGAAATGACCTCATTATGTGACGTCGACTGGCGGCGATGAAATGAAAATGAAATTCGCATTTTTTTATTATCTCATCGTATTTCGATGATTAAAACGCGAATTATATTGCGTGCTTAAAATGATTCAATTTTGTTTTACTTTTTGGCACTGTGTCAAGGGCTCCAGGAAATGCAGTTAAATTTTGTGTGTTATATGAATCAATATAATTATTTGGTTTATATGTAATTTCGATTGTGTGCGCGAACTTATTCTATTGTATATGGCTATTATTGTAGTTTGAATTGTCAAGGTTAAAAGTTATTCTGTAGATTAGATTTAATGTTGACAAAAACTTTTTAGAGAACATGTGTTAAATTTTTTTTAGCACATATGGTTCTCTCAAAATGAATCTACATTTTTGTAACTGGTTGGATGTGGGAATCGATACTCTTAAATTCCTTATAGAATTTTAACAATGAATTCCTATAGCTAAAAAGTCCAGTCCTAAACGCCAATGGCTAAACAAAGTTCCAAATTTGCGACTGCGTGATTCAATCGTTACTCAGCGAAATCGTTGACGCTAACGTTGGTAAACAAAAATGTATTTCACCAGGGAATTGTCTTTCTCACTCGTCATTTAAATTATAATATAGGAACGTGTGCCAAACGACAATTTACAGTTATAATCTTCTCCGAGAACTCTCACAATTTATAGATTCGAAAAGCTTAAATATCCTTTCGAATAAATTAAAATTTGTATCAACCCAGAGACATGTTAATTTAAACGTGAATATTTTATTTTTCTATGTTTAAAATTTTGCTGTTAACTTTTGAATTTATTACCTTCACTCACCGTCAAACTTGTTGAACTCAACTGAAGTGGGCGCTGCCGCCAAGGTTTGACTTAACTAATTGCACAATAATTTCGCTCAACTTTTTAAATCATTATCTACTTATAATTTTTATGCAAGTTTCACTCAAATTTCAAAATTTACAATTTCATTCAAATTAAACAACACTTAAAAGCGTTATAGTAAAGTTGGTATTGATTAGTATTGATTAATGTTATTTACCGTCACAAGCTTTACAAGGGCCACCAATATCAACAACAGATCACTCCATTTTTTTACAAAAATGGTGCAATTTAAACTAATTTTAGTTCTTTATAAAATCGATCAGTGAATCTTGCCGCCGGGTTGTAATCGATTTTATCTTATTTTAAAATTTGACTCAAATGTTAAATTTTTTGAATCAGCCAACGTTTGAATTAATTTCCTCCATATGAATTTCGCTTAACATTTCAAATTATTGATATTAAAAGCTAGGTATTCAAATCGATTATTACTTAAATTTCACTCAAACATCAACATTTTAGAAGTTGCTCGGACAAGACTAGGAAAATGGAAAGTTGTTAATTGTGCTTTTATTAATAGTTATTACAAGAGAAGAGTAGTGCAATTCAAACTTGATTTCAACATCGGTGAACTTTCGAAACATCTGTATACTAAATACCTAGCTTGCATCAATTGTTTCCCAAATTGTAATCGATTACTTAAGTCACATTCAAGGGTTAAAATTGTAAAAACCACTCAAAGTTTGAGTTAATTTTAAAAATGGTTAGAAACCTGACATTTAAATTGACTAACAAATTAGTATCTATTAACCGGACTAAGTTGTGAAATTTTAAAATAGAGAATCAGTCGTAGTTTTAAATAATTTTTTTTTATTAAACAGATATTTAATAAGGAATATTGAGTGTTTTTTATATGTACTGTTAATTTTCCATTACGAGCTTTATTAATTCATTCTGCAACCTATATCACCCACTAATTTCACTCAAATGTCAAAATTTTAAAAATCACTCAATTTTAAAATTTGTTGCTTTTGTTGCTCTTGCAATTTGAACGAACATAAAAATTTACCCATTACTATTTTATTTCACTAGAAATTTACTTTGATTTTACTTTATATAAAAGATACAATTTGTGTAATTCTAATTTGGTTTCAACATCATTGAACGTGCTTTTTTATAATTAGTTATAAAACTTAGAAAATATTTTTTAAGTTAAAAATTGATAAAAACCATGAATTTAGTATCTCGGCCGACGCCATTAGACTTAAATCTCTTTGTAAAATATTAATTGGTTAAAATTTTGAAATTCACTAAACTTCAAATCAGTTTTCTAAAATATTAGAAATCATATTGTTAGGATTAAAGCTCATAATCGTCTGGTGGTTTTAATTTCACTCTATTAATTTAAAATTCCTAGAACGTCAGTTTTGATTTGTCTAGTCCAATTTGGCAGAATTATAATCGGGGTGAAGTGTATGCCAAAATATAGTATACACCGGGAACAGGTATTTAAATTTATCGAAACACTCAAAAATCGATCTTCTCATAATATTTTTAAATCTCTTATTTTTTAAAACTAGAAAAACATTATTATTAACATTAACATTAATTTATAATTGATTTAAATTATTTTATTCGGGCCTTACTAATAAGATAATTGATCGCAGAGTTACAGTGTAATACAAAAATTTTGATCTTTCTTTAATTAGAAATTCTTTAATTTCACTCAATGATATTAACTCTCGGATAGCATAAAAAGCAAAATCCTTAGAGGATTTTGATCATCTGGATTAATATGATCGGCTGTTCACATAAAACACCAATTCAAAATCAGTACGATCACTTCTATGCGATCCGACGGGACATATCACTAATTTCTATTTAAGATTTTCACTCAATACAATATTTTTCCAAATAATTAATTTTTTTCTATCCATAGTAATTTGAAAATTTTTAGTCACGTTTGAAATTTCTTTTTATAAAACCGCTCATTTCTGAAGTTTATTTTTCTCTAAACGTAATCTTAGTCTAAACGTACCGAATCAAATTGTTTTTTACTATTTCAATTTACCGTATTTTATAATAACTATTTTCATATTGATATTAAACTACAAATGCTTTCATTTATTTGTCCAAATTAATGTTTAACATATCGATTGATTTTATAACTTTAAAATTTCACTAAACTCTGAATTTTTAAGAAGTGAGTGAAATTTTTAAGGTTTGAGTGAAATTTTAGGAATACAAATTTTTATATTAAATTTACTAAATTTTTACATTTCATTCGAATTATTTATTCATGAATCTCGCGTTCCAGATGCTTACATAATTTAAAGGTGGGCTAATCTAATCGGTTCTTTTCTTTGCGTGATGTTCACAAATTTTTTTGTCACTAGGGTTTACTTGAATTTTGAAAAAAATTGTTTACTAAGCATTTACCATTGCAAAATGGCGAAACAAAGTGAAATTTGTGAAAATTTGCTCTCTGTCGACTGAATCAATAAGAGTATACTTCATAGAAAAAGTTTGACAAACATTGATATTTTGGTAAATCTTTACTTTAAAATCACTCATTCTAATTCGATTTTGCAAAAATCCTAACTAGTTCGATTCAATTTCAAATTATCTAATTCCCTCAACATTGTAATAATTTGCGAGCCGACGTTACTTTGAAATCATAACTGATCGATTATGTTGCTTTGAATTTGCACTAAAATGTACTCACAAAATTGTCATCACATTTTTTTGCATTCTAAAAATCACTCACCAAAAATCACTCACTTGATACTTCAGCTTGATTATATTATGTATTTCGATTTGAAAAAAATTCTAAAGTTAGTAAATTTCACCGAAATATTTAAATTTTGGAAAACATTCATTTTCTGAAGTTTAGTCTTCTGTAAACGCAAAGAAACGAAATCTTGGTCTAATTATACCTACATTGCAATTAAACTTTTGTTTAATTGTTGATTGTCTATTTCAATTTACCGTAATTTATAATAAGTATTTCCGTTAGACAAGTTGATCCCAAATTAACATCATTTCACAGTTTTGAATTCACTCAAATTTACAAAAGCTGTGTTTTTTATTCAGTTCACTTCAGTTTTATATGTAAGTTACAAGTATAGTAAACTTGTTGGTCAGGTACTTTATGAAAAAATATTAACACATTTTTTTTCCTTGATTATTGAGTGAAATTTTTAAAATTTGAGTTAAACTTTCAAGTTCCATATTTCCATTTAATTAAATAATTACAAACCTTTAATTTAGTTGGATCATTACTTTAAGAACCGAAATCAAATTTTAAATTTTTAAGATTCACTTATAGTTCGAAATTTACCTTTGTTGTTAGATATAATTCTTTTCAAGTTGATATCAATATAATTACACTTAGTTACTAATTTTTATTTGGTATTTTGTAGTATCAAACGCAATCGATGTGTCGATAACTTTAAATTTATTGTAGGATTAGAATTTAAAAAGCACTCATTTTGAAAGTTGAGTCTACTCTAAACATAAACTTAGTTTAATCGTAACTAATTTAACGAGAATCAAGTTGGTACTAAAATCAACATCACTCAAAAGCGTTATTCGTTTATTCAATGTACTAGGCTTTCACTTGTAAATTTAGCAGTATTTTTCGATCTGCTTGTTTGAGTTAATGTTTAGAAAATTAATTTCTCTCAATACTTTATTGTTTCACTCAAATTTCGAATTTTCAGGGTTTGAGTGAAATTTTAAATGTCTAAGTTATCAAACTTTCTTAGAATTTTCAAAATCAGTGCACTTTCCCCGTCCACTATTGCGCATAATAGAACAAAACGTTAAAATGATCAGAATTTCAGGTGTACCCAATACATAAACTACAAATCGTGTCCAATACTGGTGTGGAGGCACATTTTGATTACTTTTAAACTCCACTAAAATTAAGTAAGAAATACCTACATAATATAATTCGGTTACGTAAATTTAATTTAAAATTTCACTCAACCATAAAATTTATATGTCACTCAAATTACACGGTTTACATGTCATGTAGTTTTGCAAGCAAACTAATCTCAAAGCAGAAAATGCTAGTTTCTTTTCAACCAATTGCAAGTTGAAAGTTTTCGAATTCTGATGTTTTGAATTTTATCCAAGTACGCCGGTATTAAATCATCCAAGTATCCCATCCATCCATTCCGGGTTCATGTTATTTATATCACGCATTCATTACGAGGTATTTTAACTTTCGCTTATCTATTATGTAGTTTCTTGTGTCTATTTATAATTATAGTGAATAGTTTTGTACATACATATACAGTAAAAAATGGAAATTTCCTTTTAAGAATATTAATTTTCACACTTATTATGTAGTATATATGTAAACCAAAATCAAAAGTGAAATTTGTGTGCGAAAAACTTGTTTTGTTATTGGAAAAACAACAATACGATTGATTTTGTTTCACTTGGTTGATTTTCCGGTATAATTAAAACAGTTGTAACACGTTCAAGTTCATCTCACATGCATCAAGATAGTCCATTCCGCCCAGCTGCGATTACAAACTATTTATAGTCTTTGTATAATAAATGGCAAACAAAATTTCCGGTTACTGAGTATTTCGTTTTATGTTTTGTTGTTGCTGTCACGCGAATCACAGCAACACTCATAAATTTATAAAACAAAAACATATTTTTGAAATCACTACCGAATGATTAATTTAAAATTTGTTGTTTAGATAAGCTGCCTAATTTAAAATTTGATATAAATTCCAATTTAAGAAAAACTAAAATGGTTACACCTCGACGAAAATTTACTAAACGGAGATCGGGTAAAAATCCGATGAAGGTATGATATTTGTGGTATATGTTCACCGAAATCTTAGTTATAACTTTGTTTCATATCGAAGCAGTTGATTGAACGCAAATTACGTCGCTCACCCCGAATTGCACGACAACGGCTTATGCTCAACAGTATCGCACCGGCAACATCATCCGTTCAGCTACTATACCAAAATGATCGACCCAATAAATTGAGTGACGAGCAATTGCATCGGGAAACTCAAACAAGTTTTTTAATGCTATCGAAAAGTGTTCAAGCTAATTTTATGTAGTAGTCTCGAAGAAAATTTGCGATTGTCCAAATATATAGTAACCATTTGGTCGTAAACAAAATAAGGTTTGTGATTTTATTAAAAAATTTTTTTTGAATTACCCACAATTAAAATATGAGGCGAAAGCGAAACACCACCAGCAATGATCACCATAAAAAGAAATTAGTCCCAAAACTGAGACGTGGATATAAGAAAAAGAGTCTCATTCCATCGATAAAAAAAGCTGACAAAGTTGATTTGGCCAAAAATGTAAGACGTTCAAAACGAATAGCAAGTCGGAAATATCCACATGAGTCCGATTCGGTAATATTCATTGGACCAGTTGAAACGCATAATTCAACCGTGTCGGTTGATTATTCCGATAGATCTAGTTCTGTCATATTAAATAATTTAAATTCGGTGCCTGTGCTAAGTGACAGTGTCGTCGAGGAAATGCCCCAAACATCATCAGATCATCAAATCGTTTCATCGGCTGATTGGCCAAAGGAAAATTCAGCTGAAAATCAATCTAATCAGACAATTGCATTTACCCCAGATCCCACACAAGAAACACCATACTCAAATCAAGCTGAACCGGACGAGGAAGATCAGCAAATACAATTACAGTTTGTATTTCAAATACAGGCTGATGATCAGATCGATAGTACGAATGATACGGCAATAGCGGGTGGCGGTGATACATTACCGAATCCCGAAACTAACGATGAACAACAGGAAAATATAGATTCGGAGGGGACGTTATTTCAGGAATTCGCTGCTTATCTTCTCGGTGTATTTAGTGATGAAAATAATAATGCGGGTGGGGCGGATGATCATAATGGTGGTCTGAAATAATTATTCAGAGTATAAAACTTTTTTTGATGTTATGTGTTTGAATTTATTTTGTAAGTTTTTATTTTTGAAAATAAATTATATACCCATTATAAATGCATATCGTTTCACTAGTTAAATCGTTCAATTTATGTTTCCTGTTTATGATTTTGTAATAAATATTTTCCATGCCAGTGGGTAGTTAGTTAACATTTTTATTTAACATACCTGTGCTACACGCGGGATTGTAATTTTGTGAGAGTACTGCTGCTACTCAATATCATGGAACTCGCGGTAACACTAAAACTTAGGCTGGTAATAACCGTGTTTGACCTAAACGTATAGTAAAGGAGTTGTTTGTAAAACAGAGATTTTTAATAGCATTTGAGTTTTTGTCAAGTATAGTTTTTCATTTTTGGATGCGGTTTTAGAAAATGAGTTTAAAACTAATTTCTGGGTGACATCAGAAGCTATTAAATTCATTTTCTGTCAATTCTATCAACGAGATGTGTAGGCTTTTCATAATCTTTAATAAATAAATGCAAACAAAAATGTAACTTTTGCCTTAGAATCGCTCACTGCGAGATCCATAATACAAAAATTTGTGTGCGGGATTTCGACTGGTAAATCTCAGCATCAGCCCAATCCGTACAGTAATACATTAATCGTATTAATTTCGCTTTGGAAATCAATAATTAGCTCACCTCGCTCAAAAAATGCGCGATGCTAAGCTGTATTTCTATCCCAAGGTTTAAATAACACTGTACATACGAGCGAGTAAAGCTAAGCGCCACGAGATCAGTTTCACTTATTTCGGCTTTGCAAAGTAAAAAGAGAAACTGTTATCTCTAAACAGCTCATTTTGCTCAAAAACATAGCTTAAGTGTGCAACGGGTCTAACTCGCTCACTGCGAGAATACTCAAAAGAGACTCGAAAGTGAGAATAATAATAGAGGGATAAATCTAAAATTTGTTTCTTAAACTGAAATTTTTGCACATTTCTTATACCTCTATTGTGGTTTTTGGTCTCGCCGCTCGCCGAGAATAACGAATTCACCTGAATACTAATTTGGTATTATGATTTTCGCTTTTATTTTGGCGAGACGTTTTTTGCGTCGCCATAAGTGGATTCATTTATTTTCTACAAATTTGTTATTTTAAATTTTGTTAAATTGTATACTTATATTTCTGTGTTAAAATATAATTTTGAAATTATAAATTTTGGAGTTCTGGAAATTGCATACACTTAAAATAATTGACTTAACATTTTGATGGTCAATCAAATTTTGTGAATATTATTAAATTACAGTTTTTATAAAACTATAATGCGTATTTTGGAGCGCTTAAGAATTTATAAATTCTCTAATTTTAACAAATCATGAATATTCTTATTTATTCCAATTCTAAAATTTTATGAAAACCTTACTCGAGCGCTAATCGATTGAAAGTTCAAAATGTTATCTGTGTTAATTTATAAAATTCTAATTTGTAACCGTATTGTGGCTGTGTCAGAGTAATAGTCCGTAGGCATGCCACACATATACAAGCTATAATTCACTGGAACTTATCCACTCGCGCACTGCGAGTATCAGGCTATACGCTGGCATGAAAAGCAGCAGTTTCCGATCTAAGAACCGAAGCTTTAATCACTGCACCAGCCGGTTACTCACACAATTTTTATAAAATTCTAAAATTAAAAAAAAATATGGATAGTTCAAATTTTGACTATTTTAGTAACTTTACGCCACTCAATTCAACCTCAGCTTTTTCTATATCTTTTTAAATTTCGAATTTTTAATATTTTCGTTACTTTAATGAATACAATCCTGACAATCAACTAAGTTTGAAATTTATAAATTGTGGAGAAATTAAATGATTTCAGAAATTCGACAAAATTGAAATATTAAAATTTTCGAAAAATTATCGCTGAAATTTTAAATTTTTTATCGTTTTATCGCTAAAATTTTGAAGTAGTTAAAATCATTTTGGAAAAGGTTTTTAACTAGTAAATTTTATAAAAAAAATTTAATTTTGACTATTTTTTTGACATTTATGTAATTTCAATGGATTAATATTTAAAATGAAAAAATTGATGAACTGAATAAATAATTGAGTTTTTTAGAAATTTGAACACACTGATTGATATTAAAGTTTGTAATTATTATGAAGAGATCAAACTCAAATTTCGAAGGACTGAGCCTACCGAATTTTTTGCTTTATTCAAAAACAATTTTCAAACGTTTTTATAAAATTCTTCTAATTTTTTTTTAATTTTCTTAATAATTCAACATTCATAATTTTTACATAAATTTTATTAAATCTGGTTGATGATGAACAAAACAACACGAATTCTTATCTTTACTTATAATAAAAAATATTATAAATAAAATCCTGAAATTATGCTAATTTTGAAACTTGAAAATTGAATTTCCATTATTTATTATTGAATCAAAATATCGTAAATGGTAAATTTTATAAAATTATTTCAATTCAGGCTATTTTTTATTGATAAAAGAGGCAGAAATTCAATAGTTTAAATTTGATATCGTTAATTTTTAGTTTTATACTTATTAAGAGTAAACAATTCTGAATTTACCCCATAAAGAAATCGGTTCTGATTTTGTAATTGCATACGTTTGAAAATTAATAATAATTACGAGCAAAAATCTTATTAATATTGAAGTTTCATATTGTTACAATTTCTTAAAATATTATTTTTGTACCTCTTAGTTAAAATTTTGATCGTAAACCGCTAAAATTCGTAGAAAATTTAAAATTATTGAAATAAATTTTAATTTTTGGAAAAAACTAATTTTTGCACTATGGAATTTTCAGTTCAGATAATTGGAATTTTGGAGTTTTGTTTCAAATTTTAAATTTCTTCATCGAGATACATTCGCCTTGAATTTATAAAATTTTATATTTGTTTAATTGGTGCCTACTAGTTATGTTTAGTTATGTTTAGTTATGTTTACTACTAACAGGTGATTTTAACAACTCGAAAATCCTATTGAATTTTAAAGTTCTCCAAGTAATTTTAAAATGACCAATTTTAATATTTTCCATACTTGATATTGAGAAGGTCTGATCCTTTTATTATATCATTCTTTTTAATTCAATTCAAAACACACAGATTTGTTTAAATTTATGAAAATTATTCTAAATAAATTTCTGAAATTTTACCATGTTGGCGATAGAATAAGTTCGAAATGCGTGCAGTGAAATTGGATCAAAGTACTTTGAAATTTTTTTGATTGATATCCTTTTCAAACTCTCAAATATGTAATTAAAATTTTATGGTTCAAGATTCTGAATGAAAATTCTGATGTTCAAATTCTGAAAATTGTAAGCTTAGAAACATTTACAATTTTAAATATTTGATCAAAAATGAGTTTTAAAAATTGTAAATATTTTTAAATTGTTACGGGTTAATATTTTATTGCAACAAGTTAAAATTTTTAAAATCATTAATAATTAGATAATTTGAGCGAATACAATATTTTTATTTCTTCAATTTAATTTGCTAACCGTTTTTTATTTTGAATATTGTACAAGTTTTGAAAATTATTTATTAACATTCATTCAGATAAAGTACACTCTCTAGTTCAATGAAAATATTAGAATTTCAGGTATTTTCGTATAATGAATATAGAAACTGTCCGAAAAACTAAAATTTTCAGAAAATGTGATATTTGTATTACTAAACTTAAATTTCGGATTATTAATATTCGAATTTTTCCATCAAATTTTGAAATACTTCGCGTTCGGAGATTCTGACTGTAAATTCTAATCACAAAATGATTTTACGACGTTTTACAGCGGTATTTTACAAACGAATTTTCACCAACTCTCGGCTTGCTAGAGCGCTTAAACTTACAGAGCAGCTTAGTGCTCGTTGGCAATACAATATTCATTCATTTATAGTACGCTATGAGCAATATTTGACGTCATTATGAATAAATACTTTTCATTATGTATGTAATATCAGGTTCGTCGCTTTTTCATTTTATGTGTTGGTCTTTCGTTTTTCAAATCGTTAAAAGTTCTGAAAATATATGATTTTCCTGACGTAATTTACCACGTTTTAACTCGCTTTCTTGTCTGTTTGTGTGTTTGTCTGTCCGCAATAAATTTTTAAATTTTGCAACCGTAATTTCGACCATTTCTTGTTCAGTTCTCTAAGACAAAGCGATATTCAATCGTTTATAACACGCTCTGAGCAGTATTTGACGCCATTTTAAATAAATTAATTTTCCATGTGAGAATTCATTTAAATCAACTAATAGTAGGCTACTTTGAATATACAGACTTTCTAAAAAGTGGCTCCTAAAATATTTTTTAATACTTAAATTTTATTTAAAATAAAAATTAAAAATTTTGAAGTTGAACTTTAAAATCCGTACTAAACATTTCAATAAATTAAAGTTTTAAAATTCAACACTAAAATTTTGCAGAATATTTTTTGGAAAGGGGCTAAGCGTATTCACAATGCTGAATATTTTATTTGTTCTACGTATTTATAGAGAAATTTTTGATTTATAAATTCTAAAATTTATTAATTCTTAAGTTTCAGAAATTTCTAGCTCACATAGTTCTAATTTTCAAATTCGATTAAAGTTTTAATTTACATTCAAAATTTTGTTTAAACCAAACAAATCTCAAGAACTGACATTTTAATTCATTTTAAATAAACTTGAAAATACAAGGTTTTTTAAAATTCTAAAATTTTATGAATTTTTACAATTTTATACTATTTCACGATGGAGTAGGTTCTTACTGCGAATTGTGTAATTTAATTATTAGAATTTTGAAAATTAAATACTCATATTCTGTCCAAACTCCCAATAATTAAAATTTTATGGCAATTTGCAATCTTACATCAAACGAATATATCATTTACAGAAAATTTTAAAATCGTTTCGTTAATCTTGATAAATTTTATAAAATTCTGAATATTTTTTGGAAATGCTAATTTTTCTTTAGCTAATATTAATTGCTAAGTGTATTCATAATTCCGAATGTTTTATTATTTTATTTGTTCTACGTGTTGTTTATAGAGGATTTTTTTTAGAAATTCTCAAGTTTATTATTTAAGAGTAATTCTGCAAATTCTGACACTAGAAAGAAATAACGTTTAAATTCATTTTGCACAAACTATGAAATACCAAGCGTTTTTAAAATTCTCAAATTTTATGAATTTTTACAATTTTATGCTATTTCACGATTAATTAATGGTTAATGCGAATTGTGTAATTTAATTATTATTGTTTTGAAAATTAATTATTCATATTATGTTCAAATTCCCAATAGTTAAAATTTTATAATAGTTTTCAATCTTACATTTGCATATTCTGAAATGCATCTCAGAAACTGAAATTTTATTTTCTAGTTTTTAAATTATTTTATTAAAAAGTATTTTTAAGATTTGGCTAATTTTGACCCTTTCTGTGTTTTGCAGTTACCAGAAAAATTTATATTTTGGCTTATAAATTTTATACTAAATAATAATTTTGAATCTGAAATTATCTCGAAATATAACGAATATTTTAAAAATTTTACTTGATTTCGGTTTTACATTTACTACATTGTCTCATGTTTTAAATTTATTCAAACTGTTAATCTTGAATTTTGAATTTTGATTGAATATAAAAGTTTTAAAACTTTTTTGATTTTCCCAAAAGATACCTTTATGAAGACATACGAGTATACTCGGAAAAACAAATTATAATTAAATTCAAATCTCAAAATAAAAAATAACAAATTTTGAAGAAAATATGTTTTTATTTTATGAAAAATAGTAAGTTTAACGGAATTCTGTTTTATTGGACTTATTTTAATATTTCGTAGAACTAACTTGCGTGATAGTATGCTTGACACTTGATCTGATTCGGTTCAGTACATGTTTCGTGAAACAACGCAAAGGCGACTACTTGGTTTTAAATTAAAATTTATGTTTGTCATATAAAATTTGAACCGATCCGGATCAATGTGTATCACGAAATGCAGCCATTATAAGAAATCAATTTTGTCAAATTTCTAATTGACGTCCAACTGAAGTTAGATTATCCCTTAAAATTTATTAATATCTAAGCCAGAATTATAAGATTTCATATAATTGTATGAAAAATGATAACGTACGCGTTTGAGGCAAAACGCATAAATTCGTGCAGTGGATCAACCATTTTCTTATTTGGCAAATTTCTTATATACCCAGTCATCCTTTTATATTAGCGCACAGCGAGATAAAAACCATATCTAATTATAATATCCTAACCCTCCTCTATATATCCTTTATAATATATTTATGTAGATCTGTATAAGATAATCATAAATAACCTGTACCCATTAATCAAAATATCTGTTGTGTGCTACGCACATATTATAGTGAGAAGACATTACAATTTTCTATATACAACAAAGTATATATACGGAACATAATACGAGCATAATTTTTATTATGTTTTTATGAAACGAAAATTTGCCCAATAAATATATGTAATTTGTGTCAACCATGAAATGATAATAATTCACTTTGTGTGTGCGCTCGGTAATTTATTGCATTCAGATCTACACGGTAAATCCATCTGCGCAAATTTTATTCTCACATTACACGTATAAACGACAGATTGCGATCCTTACCTTGCGTGCGCGGGATCGCAACTTTCATTAGAAGATGATTTATATAAACGATGGGTCGAAAACTGATTTAGTTATGGTCAGCTGAGTAAATTTCACTTTGTTATTGTGTTACCAGACAAATATTTATTTGATACACATCTGTGATTTTGTCGTAATGTGTTTCAATTTTAAGGGTACACGATCTTTTCTTTATAACTTTCTTCTACTACTATTGTGTTGTGATGTTTGAGTAATGACAAATTTCGGCAACAAAAAGTCTTAATCAAAATGATGTTGTAGTTTGTACAAATTAATTTTGTTGTTGTTGTTGTTATGTAATATACTCGTAAGATCGAGATAATTTATTTTTATTGTTTTAAATTACATATTCAAATGGTTCACACATGAAGTATTACTATCTCCCAAACAAATAACAACCGAAAACAAGGAAAAGGTTTAGGTAAATAGAAAACTATCGATCCATAAAAAAAAACTATAAAACCCTTAAGTAATTTATGGACTTCTTCGCTCCTTGGTTTAAAAACGTAAAAAGGCTAAATACCTTTTGTTTTATGTGTACTTATGTTTGACCCCTTGATTACATAAAATACATAAATATGTCTTATTGTTTTCAATTTGGTAGACCGTATTTCTTGGGTTGTTGTTTTTGTTTTTTGAAGATGTAATTTATGTTTATTTTTAACGGATAATATTGTAGAACTGTTGAGATTTTTGTTTGATGGGATATGCATGGTGCGCATGGTTGAAGAGTTTTTTTTTTATGAACGTGACCCTCGCAGAATACTGAAGTCGAACAATACTGAAGTAGAAAGGAAACAATATGGTATAATGTGATTATGACAGTTCCTGTTTCAGTACTATTAATTATAATTCATTCAAACTTTTCGAGTTATTCAAAATTCCTCGAACTGCCTCTGCACAAGTCTATATAGTAACGGGTGTCCGCCGGGAAGGTATACTACTTTGTTTGTTTATGATTTTTGATTAAATGAAAGAGAATGGATCTTATATTGATAAATGTTTTATTTAATGTCGGCAATTATGTATGAAATACAATATCAGATAAATGTCCACATTTTTCATTACATTCTCACACATTTCACGCGGTATTTCATTAATTTCATCACGAATATTTTGTTTGAGTTGCTCAAGCGTTTCTGGTTTGTTTGCATAAGCCTTGGTTTTTACATATCCCCACAAAAAGAAGTCCGGAGCAGTCAAATCAGGCGACCGTGGAGGCCAATCAACATCACCATTTTTTTAAATAACTTGTTGTGGAAAGAGTTCTCGCAGTAATTCCATTGTAATCCTGGCTGTATGCGATGTGGCACCATCTTGTTGATACCACATGTTAATCAAGCCCCAAGTATGCAGTTGTGGCGTTAAAAAGTTTTCAATCATATCACGATATCGCTCCCCATTCACAGTTACCGTTACGCCGTTTTCATTTTCAAAGAAGTAAGGTCCAATGATTCCCCCTGACCAAATTGCACACCAGACTGTCACTTTTAATGGATGTAAAGGTGACTAATGAATAATGTGAGGGTTTTCCATTGCCCAGAACCGACTATTCTAGTGCGTTTTGTTTTCACGTTGTTTCTCCCAAAAATTTTACGTAACTTTCTCATCGTCATAGTAATCGATGATTGATTTTGATAAAATGTTTTAACTATTAAAACACGATGGTCTATCAAATATTTTTCCATAATAAATTTTCCACGTATCTACTTCACGACGATGAACTGTCAATACTAATATTCGCCTAAATGGTGGCAAAACAAAGTAGTATACCTTCCCGGCGGACATCCTGTATAACTAATTTTTAATGTATAGGGGTCTGGTGAATCCTGATGCTCGAATGTGAAAAAAATTTGGGATTCACACAAGGGTCAAATGTGGCACGTCGGGATTAGTAGCCATTGAGCCACGAAAATGATAATAAGGTGAAAGTTCTTGTTTTTTTGCAACAGTAATTTTTTAAGTGGCGTTCATCTAGTCTACTGTTTAGTATGAGGAGAGATAGTTTGAATGCAATAATGTAACGCAAATTTTTAATATATTGGTGATTGCCAAGCCAAACTGCTCTATTACAACAAAAAATAACTAAAACAATTCACAAAAACACTTAAAAGAAAAAAGACCCAGGGAGAATTGAAATAACGATTTACATATCAAATAACATATGCACATATACATACATACATATTAATACTAATCCATCATCATATTTTCTAACTGTCTCTTATCATGTCTCTTATTTCTAACGTTCTCATTAAGGTTTTCGACAATTTGTAATTTTATTTTTTCATTCGATTTTGTCCCAAAACTTGCTGTGATCGTAATACTTATTGCCATTTCAAAATTTACTGATCTGTGCCCTAATTCTCTAAAAACCAAGATAAATTGCAATGTGTAAAAGTGATAAGTTTTACACACGAAAAAAATTATCGTAGAAGTCTAGATTTATATTGGATATCGCGATGTTTTAGTAAATTCGCATTCTCAAATTTTTTTCAAGATAAAATGTAAAGTGGCAAGATAAATTTATGTCAAAAAGTATCAAAAATAATTTATCGTGGAATAATCAAGCAAACGAATGTATAAAAGGCTGTCGTTTGGATATTATTAATAATTAATTGGAATTTTTGATATTTTAGCTTACAGTTTTATTTTACAATTAAATAAGCTCAAGCTCTAACAATTTAATTAACTGCGATAGTTTACTTAAAAAGTAATAAAATTATTTCCATTTAGAATGTAAATTTGTGAACTTATAAAAATGGACTGTTATCGGTGGAATTAAAATATTCTTTCAGTAAAGTCAAACATTTGAATATTTTACTCGATCGTCTTAGGGAGACTTAAGGCCTAAAACAAGATGGTCTGTGGATTACTGCAAAATCCATTTCAATTGTTCAATGTACAAATATAAAAGTCAAGTGTTTCAAATAACTAATTTCACAACATCTAATGGATATGTGGAGAATATCAAGCAAAGCTTTCAACTTGTTGGGCATTCGTAATATTTAACTTGCTATAGCAAATCTAAATAGTTAAAAAAATTCAGAAAGTCAAAATGTTTAATATTTCATTTAGAGGCACTAGTACCTCTCAACAATCTTTAAGATCTTACAATGATTTAATTCTAGACTATTTAATAGTCCCTTGATTGAGAAATTGATAATTAGGACAAATTTAGAACAATAATGAACGAGTACAAAATTTAATTATATTATGAAATAAAACTAACTTTTAACTAGCACTAAGGTCAAACACGATGTCTATTTCATAAAATCGATTTCTAAAGAAACAGTTAATTGATCCAAGTTTCACCTCCTACTCGTTGCCGATCCTTAAGATTAACCCATACATTTCACAAAGATTAAAAATTAACTAAAGTTGAAAAACAAATGGTAAAACTATAACGTCCCTCCAGAACTAGGACCTAAATCAAATAACTAGAAATGAGGACTTAGTCTCAGCCACACAAAACAATTATTGGATGAGAAACTCGTGTAGTTTGAAAAACTCGTTGTGACTAACCAAATTTAATGGTTAAATGATCTTCGGTGTTCAAAACGCATAGTTTTTTGTAGTTTATTCGAAATTCTACATTTCTAGTACGGTAATCCCGGGATTGCAGAAAATATTCCAGATTCCAAGATCCGACTATTGTTAACTCGCACGAGCGGAAAGTGCTAAATAGGGCCATTCATATTCAACAATGAAATACCCTGAAATTAAGATCTGGTTAACACAGATTTGATTGGATTTGAATGATGGGATTTTGTACTTAGAATAAAGAATAAGCTTTACAGGGTTCAGCGTATACAATATTAATCAAAATTCAACGGATGAATTGTAAATAAGACTTAGATTGTATACGTCTTTACCATAGGAAGTAAAGAAATTTTTGACTGTTGTAATGTTCTTTTCAAACATTTGACTTGATTTATATGTTTATCAAACCGTATCTTGTTTTTTATATCAAATAACTCCCGACTCCGGCTATTTTTCAATATAATTTTTGCGGCTATGTGTGATTCTAGATGGCTTTGATGTATATGCAAGAATTTACATTTCTAGAGATTGTATTTTTTGAGTTATTAAGGATATAAATTAATTAAAATTTCGATTTGACGTTTAATGTTATCTTGTTCGCTTGATGTCAATATTTTTATCTTGGGTAAAAAAAAAGTTTAGAGAATCCGATTTGAAAATGTTAAGATAATTAATTGTATAAAATTTTCACCTGTAAAATTACCCATACGACAACCCTTAACAACTCGAACTATTGTTTGTGAATAGATGCTATTTAGAATAACTTGTATCCATAAAATTATGGGCCCTCAAAGGTTAAATATGAATCTACATAACTCAAAAGAGTGTGTTAAGTTTTGACATTTATTTATCGTAACCGTTTTAAATTTTATCTTGGAGTAATTATCATTTACACGTTTACAAATTATCTTACTGCTTAGGGAATTAGAGCACTGATCGCCAATTGAATGATCAACTATGTGGACTGTTCTGTCATTTTATCCGACTTTCTACAGAAATATGACTAACACAGATTTGGTTTTGAATATCAAATACGGAATTGATAATCGCCATGTTTCCCCATACTCTACGCTCACAACATTCAGCCTAGATATAAAATGTTTGGCATTGATAGAAATTTTGTCGCTTCTCGTTTTTATTTAAAATATTATTTTTTAATTTTACGTAGCTATTTATGGAATTCCGATCTAAAATAAATATTTGTGTACAAAAATGTAATCGGTATTTAAACGTGTTATCTGTTTGTTTTGGTATAAACACATTAGGTAATTCGAGTAGTTTTTGCAATGCCATTTGTCTCTTTTTACGAAATTGGTCACGACATTAGATTTCTTAGCGCATTAGTTTATTTTGGTTTGATTTTATATAATTGAATTACGTTGTCAAAAATGAATTTAGATAAGTCAACGACTCACTTTAATTTAATTCAATCTAATAATGTCTAGACGTTTAACTAATTTCTAAACTTTTTATTTATTTTGCAGGTAATTATCAACTTTAGTATATTGCATCTGGTAGACATGGAGTATGTTTTTGGGTAAAGTACTGTGTTTCATATCACCAACCGAAATATTGCCAAATTTAAACGACCCAATGTCGTTTTCTTTATAACGCCTATTTCTTATTTACGTATATTCTTTACGTATAATATTGTATTCGCATTGTCCGGCATAAAATAAAATATATCTTTTCGTGATCACTCCACATAAACCAGTCGTCAAGTATCATGTACACGAAAACTAATAAAGCACGAGGGGTTTCACAAAAAAAAAATATTTTTGCAACAATTATACGTTGTTTTGTTATTTTTCAATTGGACATTTATACCGTGTGTACGATATATAGATTTCGAGATGCCTTTGTGTTCGTTCTCATTCTTAAAGAATTAAAAGAGAAATTGTAACAATAATAATATAAATGAGGAACTGGATATATATCGCTATATACAGTTTCATGCAACAATAGAATGGTAATGCAAATTTATTTGCGTCCATTTGTACGCCGAGAGGTATAGCCGTGCTATATATCGGCGCGAATATACAAGACAATGCAATTCTATTCTGTGTACACTTGTGTGCTTAGATTTTGTTGTTCCCCCTCC